>JBAMHW010000010.1:8086748-8106183 GCA_037177495.1 Rhadinocentrus ornatus
TATTTTCTATCAATACGCCGCCCACCTCCCTGGATAAATCAGCTGAAATACATGTTATTAAACACAGAGTAATGTTATAGCAGCGCCGACAGTCCACTGCCCTGCTTTTACTCCCTCTCCCTCTTTCTCTCCCTTCATCAGATCATCTCTAAGTATGCAAGTCACAAAAACCCATTTCACACGATAACATTAGCTGTTAGCAGCAGCTTGGTACTAAATACATGGAGGGCACGCTTGTAACTTATTGGCATTAAAAAATAATAATTATTTTTCCTCATCACCTGACGGGACACTCGAACTTCACATTTATCTCCACGGCTTCCGTAGTCGTAATAACGCTCTTAAACGGTGAGACTCCAGAAAAGCACTACTGGGTTGCTTGTAATATATTAGCACCACTAGATGGGAGTAATTCTTACACACTGCGGCTTGAAGTTCCCTGTTGGAAATATGAATTAGGCTAAAACTCTGACCCAATTCATCTGTTAGACTAATAACTCAAAGAACAAAGAAACTGCTACTTTAAACCACAATTAAAACTCTGAATAATCAAATACATGAGCCGATACTGATGCTAGTTAGGTGAAATGAATAAAAAGAATAACACCCATAAAGGTGATGGTTTGATAAGTCCATTAGTCAGTAAGATATGCTTTTTAAAAGCCTAAAATAACCTGCCTGCGGGTTTTCTGTAAAACTGTCCAGTAATTTCTCAGCTTTTAAAACATTAAAAACATTAGGACGTTGGATCAGTCCTGAACAGGTTAACATGTTTCTGATACTTTGCATGAGACAGGCCTTAAGTGATCTCCATCAACTTCTGCTTTAGTTGCTACCAGGCTGCAATCGTATAATCAGTCTGCAAATACTGCCAGGTGGTTAAAAATATAGGCTGGTTAATCCATAAAAACACCACACTATGTGAGAACAACCTTAAGCAGCATCAACTCCTCTCATAAATGATCGAGTCAAGAAGTTAGCCAAAGAAATTAGACAATGAAAGACAGGAACTGGAAAACAGGCAATAATAAAAACCTATAAATACGTAAAGACAATAACAGGAAGTATAATTAACACTTTATTTTAGTGTGACTCACTAAAATAATGTGAACATGATTGAAATAAATGAAAGACGGTTCTGCAACAAAGGGACATTGTCCACATGAAACCTCCTTGTGCTCTTCCTAAAGGCGGATTTATACTGGTGCGGCGTCTGCATCACCACAGTGCGAGCTGCGTAGCTCCGCGGACTTTCGACGCGCACCTCTTCCCGACCTGACGTGCACCCCTGCAATGAAGACTGTTACACAGAAGTACTTCCTTATGATTGGTCAATTTGGAACTACCAATTTCCCGATTTCTGGATCTTCTCGCTGAATTTTTGTACTATTTTTAAAAACACCCAATGAATCAAGTTGATTAGGGCTGATCGAATTATTTTTTTGTTCTTTTTTACAACTAATAAAGACAATGAACCATACTGGACGCCATTGTTGCTTTAAACAGAAAATACCTACCGAACTGAAGCGAACCATCAAAAGAACTCCGACCTGGTAAGTTAACCGGCCGATACCACCCCTGCTGCCACCTGCAGGTTAGGAGGAGAAACTGCAACGTGACACCAAAACGACGCGCACCCCCTACGCTCCAGTGCGAGAGCAAACTCACCAGCATCAGCTACGCCGTAGCCGACTGCACGCAGACGCTGCAGGAGTATAAATCCAGCTTAATTCCTAATAAACAGACGAGTAGGCCCACATCTACTTTCAATGACTATGGCTGCACAAGCCCAGATCATCATCCTTCCACCACCGTGGTTGACAGTTGCTATCAGGTGCTGATATGCGGTGTTTGGTTTTGTCCACTTTGGTCTGGTCTGGCTAAAGGACATTGTTCCAGAATTCTGGTGGTTTGTTCAGATGAAGCTTTGCAAATCTAAGCTGTGCTTTCATGTTCCATTTAGAGAAAAAAAAGACTTCTCCTGCAATCCCTCCAAACTAGCCCTACTTGTTCAGCCTTTCTCTAATTGTTCTGTCATGAACTTTAACATGCTAACTGAGGCCTGGAGAGTCTGAGCAGTAGCTCCTTTGTTTGTGGAAATGGCCTTAAATTTTGATCTGTTTTTACCGATTAAAGAAACAGTGGCACAGTGCAATCTGGTTGTTGTTTATAAGACCTGGTAAAGACCATATGTGACCAACCTGTAACCTAACTTTCTTTTAGGACTGAGACTACATACACAGCCCTTCTAGTTTATTTCTGTGAGCAGTTTTTATGCTTGACACCCAGATATCACTGCAAGCAACACTTGTTTCGTAGCTGAAGAATCTAAAGTGAAACAGGATCTTCTGGTTGTCAGCATCTCAGTCTAAACAGCCTGACTCGGGAGATCAGACAAACTTTATTTATTCAGAGATATGTAAATGGATATTTCTATAATCTTGCTGTGCAAATATTTGATCATTACACACAAACAAGCTGACACACACACACACACAGAAGCAGCAAACCCCTTGGCTGATGGAATTCTAATGAATGTTTAAAACACAGACCATCATCATCTCTGTTTTTCTGCCTTACACCGAGAGAAAAATCACACAGTCTGCCCTGGACTGTGGATTTAAGCCTTTACAGGCACACACACTACAACACAGACATACAAATATTTACTCTCCAAGTTCTGCCCACAGTCACAAAAAGACGTAAAGAAAGACGAGATGAGAGCGACAGAAGACGGGAACAAGGAAGTTACACTTTTAATCGAGTGTTTCTTTTCCTCTGAACAAAGTAGGACTGAATACAAGAGGGTTAGCTGGTGCCAACACACTCAAGCACACATAACACACTTTCTCATGTCCTTTGGCAAATTCTTCTTCTTCACTCTTGCATTAAGTAAGTAAAAAGGGAAGCAAGTCAAAGTGAGAGGGGAAGAAGGAAGACGAGGGGGGAAAGGGGGGAGAGAAAACGTCCCTGCAGAGTCTTTCTCCCTTCCTGGAGCGAGCGCGAGCCCCTGCAGCGCCGCCTGTGTAATTTCCAGTGGCACTGAATACAGGTATTAATAAAAGCCCCATGGGGAAGAGCACACAATATAACCCTACATTTTCAGGCATTATGAAAGGACGCCCCCAGGGGTCCTCGGGCTCAAATTTCTGAGATGCAGGCATTGTAAAAAAGACGCCCCCGGGGGAGGACCCCGCAATAGAAATCTGCTGAATTCAAAGCATTTCCAGAGTCCTGGTGGGAGCCATTACTCCCACTGGAAGGGAAGAGCTTTTTTTCTTTTTACCTCTTCTTTCCGCTTCCAAACACTCCCTTTTTTTTTTTTTTACCAAACATGTGTTGCTGACATGTTGACAGATTGCTCAGTGAGGTGTTTAGGTGCATGCACAAGGCATGTCTGCTGAGACACAAGCTCCATCTCTCCCTCCCTTCCCTCCTTCCATCTCCCTCCCTCCATAGCCAGTTCCCAAGTTCCATCCCTCCCTCCGACTCAAACCTCTCAGCGCGCCCAAAACTGCTCCCATCCATATTTCATAAAGGAGAAACTAGGCTGAAAGAGAGAGAGAGAGAGAACGGAGAGAGAGGATGGAAAGAGTTGAGGCAAGAGGGAGGGAGGGAGGAAAGAGGTGGGGAGAAAAGATGGGAGAAAAAAGGAAAAAGGGAAGATAAAGAGAGACAAAGCGGGATCAAGGGAGGGGAGCAGGAGGAGGAGAGGACAGATAAAGAGAAATAGAGCGATGTAGAGACTGGGAGAACTCTGCAGTGAAAAATGAACCCTGTGATGAAAAATGACTTCACAACAACCCTACTCCGTCTCACCCCCTCTCCCTCTCTCTGCATGTTGTACTCCCCCACCACCTCCTCTTCCTCCTCCTTCCCCCTCTCCTCTGGTGCCGGGCTCCTGCTCTCTCCCTGGAAAACCTGAGCAGCAGCCAGCTGTGTCTGTGCACTTGTACGTATGCCAAGGGCTTAGCAGAGGAATCTTCAGGCCACCCCCGGGTACAGACCCACCGAGGGAGGTGGGAGAAAGGAGAGAAGGGGGGGCACAAGGCGATGGAGAGGGGGATGAAAACCAGCAAGAGAAAAAAAAGAATGATTCTAGGAAGAGTGTGATATTTGCTTAGTGGACGGACAGCGTGGAGGTTGGCTGTAATTTTGTTTCAGATTACACCCCTCCTACCTCTACCTCTCTGCTAGAAAGTGATCTGTGGTTTTAATAAGAGTCTGGGCCTCGCAGGACTCAGCTGCTATCCTGACGACAGACGCAGCGAGGTGTGTGTGCTCTCTCTCTCTCTCTCTCTCTCTCTCTCTCTCTCTCTCTCTGTGTTTGTGACAGCGGGTTGCGACAGACGGTAAGAGCTTAGCAGTGGGAAGACGTCCCACGGGAGGCAAACCAGTCACCCAAAGGCTCCCTGCACAAACAGACGTGCCCTCCTCTATGAACATCATGAAGTCCTGCCTCCACTTCACCCATCTTTCCTCCCTCCTTTCCCTCCTCCCAGCTCAACGGGCTCTATGATAATCTCTCCTCCCCCCGCCGAGAGGAGACGAGGGTGCAGCTGTATGTGCTCAATTAACGCAGGCCTAGCAAATACCTTTGGAAAGAATACGAATGGCATCGGCTGTCTTCCACGTACGCCACTTTCCACCCACACTATCCAAGAAGTAACTAGCTGGGTTAATGACTCGCTATTTGTCACTGACAGCGACAGTTTCCGACCCCCTGCCTTGACTGACAGCTCCCTCGTTTACTTGGTCCTTACCTTTGTATCACTCCTCCTTCCTCCAGTGGCTTCCACGGACATCTTTGACAATCTCTCACGCTTCTCATTCATGCCTAGAATTTTACACGCAACATTTTGCAAGATGCAAGCATTTTTATCTCTAAACCCATCACATTGACCCAACCTTGGGATGTTGTAACCGGTTATACAGCTTTCGGGATTCCCTGATGGAATGGTGTGTGTCACTGTGCGGTTTCATACGGCAGAGCAGGGCCAGAGAATGTTCTCCATTTGATCTGTAGGAGGTTTTTCTCCGCTCCTCCTCTCCTCAGGGAGCCTATGCTCCACATTCTGACTCCTACTGAGACCCATCAACACTCCCCTGACTCACACTCCCGGTCTGTCTCTCACATATCCTGTGAGTGCACAGGATACAGACCCACATGTACTAAAATATGGAGTAATATGGAGTACACACACTCCATATTATGCAGTATACACCTCTTCAAGAGCTGAACTGAGCCTCCAAACCACCAGGAATCGGTCAGAATATCAGGCAACACCACTCAGAACTGCTCGAACAAGGAAATCTAACATAAACTTGGGTGTAAATACTCATCATAATGACAGTATCATGGTTGTTTTTGTTCCATCTTTATTCAACAACATATAATTAGTGTGTTACACACAGAATATCTGATTTACAACCCAAACAAAGCTGTCACACACTGGCTTAAAGCTGCATTGGTGTTGTAATAGAGGCATGTAATCTCCATCACACACACACACACACACACACACACAGCCAGCTGAGCTATCGGGCTCATGCACATTAATGTGGCAATACATTAACCAGATGTGTAAGATCTGTGGGTATGTGCATGTTTTAGTGGGTGTGCATACATTCATGTGTCACTGATCTGCACAACCATGTGTGTGTGTGTTTGTCCAATTTCCACTCAAATTAATGGTGCCTCTTTACAGGCCTTCTGCTAGAGTGGCACTGAATTACTTGGTGCTTCAGTCTCGCACCTGGGACCCATTCAATGTTACAGCGGCAGCTAGCTGCTAACCTGGGAGCCATTTGCTACAACAGTATAGTTAGCATTACAGATACCAGCTCTTTCCCAGCACTAACTTACATCAAGTCTGAAGCCAACCTGAGACTCGGGTCACATCGGCTAATGTTCAATGACGTGCATGCAGGGCGATAAAAAAAGATGCATCTTTCTCTGCATTCCAACATGATATTAGATATTAGGTTTTTTGTTCTTAATGATATCATTTATCATAAAAACTCATGACTATAAGAATATCTTACGCGGACTAATATGGACAAAGCGGTACAGATGACGAATGAATGCATCCCTTACTACATGTCCAGTCAGTCACTCCGACTGACTGCCAGAGGTTGCCATTTTTCATGCAACCTTAGCAAGTTCTTGATTTACCTTTTCTTTTTAAAACAGTGATGCAAAGCAGTCAGTGAGAAAACATCAGAGCTGGTTCCCTCTTGTAAGATGGCTCCATCTGTCACCCCCAACCAAGATGGCTGATGTCTGAGTGTTTGCTTTCTGTTCAGGGACAAACATCAAACTACAAACCCACCCCTACTACAAACTACAACTACAAAATGCATAAACACATTAACTCTCTCGTGCAGATCAAGAGTGGCGTGTGTTTATCCCCAGAAAGCCATGCGTTTCAAGTGTTTTGTGTGTTTGGGAGTGTGTTTGTGTGTGCGTGGCATGCCCCGACCTCCCAGGGGTCTCCGCAGAATTTAAGAGGATTCTCTATTCTGTGCGTTTTCATTTAGCTTTCTCCTCAATAATTACTAGAGTGCAGTCGTCCCTCCACCGGCTTCACACGCACATACACTCGGCCTTGGACACACACACACATCTACTACCAAGTGCAAAGTGACACCAAGCAACACAGATATGAACACAAATACACAAAACCCTGAATGTGCACACAGACCCTGCAGAGCCGTGGGATTACTCCGCAATCTCAACCACTCTTTCTCCAGGGAAAAACATGTTTTATCATTTCATTTCTTCTGCGCTCCCTCTCACCCTCCGCTCCCGCCCCGAGTTTTCTTGCTCAGCAACACGTAGCCCTCAACAGACTCCTCTGCTGAAATCACAGGCCACATCCCGCGCTCTGACAGGAGCCCACAGCTTTTGGCTGTGCGATGCAGTGTGTGTCTGATTGTGACAACAGAGACGAGCAGCGTGTTCACGCACGGGTCAGGGAAAATTCATGTGTTGTACAGTCATGTGAAAAGCATTTTAAAGATTTTTTTTAATCACCTGCCTTACCAGGTCATAAAAGTGAGGCAACATCAGATGAGAACATTTAACACAGCTTAATTGTTTATTGGAAAAGAAAAGAACCTAAAATACCAGATCAATGTGTTAAATGCAGCATTAAGTTGAAGGATGATGTTATTGCTCTCACAAGGCTGCGGCTTCTTCAGCTCTCTGAAGGTCCCACCACAGCACCACAGCCGGGTGGAGGTCTGGATCATGTAAACTCCTAGATCCTTTTTAGTCATTCTGATTGGATCTTTGTCATGCGACAGTTTCAGCCAAGATTTAGCTGTCGGACAGACAGACTCATCTGACTCTGGAATACTTTGGTATCCAGAGAAGTTCATGGGTCACTCAGTGATTTCATTGTGTCCAGATCATCATCCTTCCACCACCGTGCTGACAGGTGTGCTGAAATGCTCTGTTTTAGTTTCTTTCTGCATTCTGACAGAACATGTCATGCTAGTCTGGTCTAGACATTGTTCCAGAAGTCTGGTGGTCAGCTTTGCTGATCTAAGCTGTGCTGCCATGTTGTTTTTTAGAGAGAAGAGGCTTTCTCCTGCAGCCCTTCCAAACCAGCCATCCTGCTTCAGTCTAACTGGAGTCATGAACTTTAACATTTAACATGCTAAGTGAGCCCGGGAGAGTCTGAGATGTAGATCTTGGTTTGTTTACAGTTTCTCTGGGAACACTAATGAAGACGAGCTAATTAAAAAAAAGCTACTGACCCTTTTCATAGATGCACTCAGAGTGGACAGCTTCTGCATTTTGACTTAGTCTTTGTTAATAATAATCACACAGTATATTAAGTCATATGTTTTTGCTCACCTATTGATCATATGTTTAAACCTGATGAGGGTAAATCCAGCTGTACAATCTAGTCAGTTTTCCACAGCAGCTGGAACAAAATCCGTCTGGCCATACAGTGCCGCTACAGAGAAGCATTCTGAGCTTCGAAGCCTTTTTTTAACCTGTTCTAAAAGAAAATCTTAAAGATGTATACCTCTCTACATAGTGTGCAGGACCACAGCTTTTCTCATGTCATTCCACAAAATGCCCCTCAATTTTTCAGCTGCTCCACACTGTGTCTCTGAATAATTGCACCGCAATCGTCTCCCTTATTTTAATGTAAGACCCAACCGTGCACGTGACTCTGCTGGGACTGGATGGTAAACCAGTCCCAGGTGAATAAGTTGCTGAGTTAGCAGTCTTACCATCTTACATTACACGGTCTCTGGGAACACTATCTTTTCCAGTTTAAACAAAGCCCTCCACTCCCGCACCCCTCCCTACCTCTTCATCCCACTATCAAAAGTAAACACACACACCCTCACACACCAAGAGGAGACTTGCTTTGCAGTAGCATGAAAGAGTGTGCGTTGGCTTGTTAAGGGAGCGTTTGGATTAATCTGTAGGAACCAGATGCCCCCGCCGCGTTCCTTTCAGCCACTCCATTAATTACACCAGTACTAATAACGGCCTTTGTGTGTGTCCCAGTGGAACATGTGGGTATTACTGATTCCAGTAGCTATAGGTATTCAGCACCAGGGGAGGGCCTGCATCATCCAGGAAACTGTACTGCTGGTGAGTCTACAGGATGCACCTCATCTGAAAACCATCTTTTACACTTAAGAACATGCAGCGTGTTTAATTAAAGATCTGTCCGTGTGCTGAATAAATGAGATGTTATTAGAACACACAGCTAAGAGGTTGGACATCTTACCCGCTGGGCAGTGGTTGGTTCTGTGCTCGGTCAGATCGGCCAGACACTCGAAGTCCTGCTGACAGTTATCACAGGTGAAGATGGACTCGTCATCCAGGTCGTTGTCGTCTCTTTCGTCACGGTCCTCATCCTGTTCTCCATCCTCAGCACCGGCCCCCTGACCATCTTTGGGCTCTGCCTCTCTGTCAGACGCAGGGACTTCTGCAGACACACAAACACACACCTTTTCTTACCAGCTGCTAGCTTAAGACAAAGATGCATGATGCATCTTGGATCATTTGTCTCCCTCTCACAATCACAATTTTGTTTCTTTTTCTCTAATTAATTTTATTCTGTCATTTTATAATGTGTACTTCTGCAGTGATGTGTGAGTTTCTCCACCATCTATATTTAACCAACAAAAAGTCCTGCTCGAGCCATCAATGGTAATTACACAGTGTGTGGATTATCACTTTGGCTTTTGACGTGATGAGTGTGAATGTGTGTGTCCTGGTTGCAGACAAAGTGTGACAGGAGGCCAGTGGAGGGCTGCGTCGGCCCAATCCTCACCGCTCCATTGTGTCTCCATTTTCACACCTTATTATCACATTATAAACGCTGAGGATCCAATAGGACTGACACCAAAGACACTTGGCTAGAGAGAGGAGAGGGAGGAAAGGAAAAGATAAGTCGTGTAGTTAATGGAACATAAATTGGTAGAGTAACTTCCCTGTTTATACGTTTTTGGCCTGTAACCTCCATGACTTTTCATTAAAACAGACTTCTTTTTATCTCTTCGATTTCAGGTCAAAATAATTTATGCTCTGCTTCATTTTGTCTATCAGGAGCTCCAGAAGACATTTTTTATAGCATGCTATTCTTGGTACTTAATTAAAGAATCATGTATTTTAGCAACCGTCTGAATTTATCCTCAGAATTCAAATAAAAAGACTCAAATTCCTTTATAACAGCATACCATCACCAACAAGTGCCTCTATTGGCTTTAACTGCGAGTAGAACCTGGATGTAAAATAAACAGGTGAGCTGGAAATGATCAGGTATCAATAACCTTGGTGACAAATCAAATCTCAGTTACCATGGCAGCGAATCAGGCATTAGTAACCTTGGCAACAAGTCAAATCATGGTTATCATGGCATCAAGACAAGTATCTGCAATCTCAGCAACAAAGTTGCTGTCAGTTACCATGACAACAAATCAAGCCTATGCTACCACTGCGGCAAATCAAACCTCAGTTAATTTACCAGCAAAGAGTTAAATCTTGAAATAAAAATGCATTTTCAGATTACATCATAAGTCAGTTGTCACAGCGATGGGTCAAATTTCAAATAAACTGTTTTTAACCTTTATTTAATCAGGTAAGTCCATTGAAAATCAGACCTTGGCCAGAGGCAACAGTAAAACGGACATCGGTAAAGACAGAAATGACACAAGTTGACAGAAATCTCAGACCATGACAACAAATCCAGCCTAAGTTACCACAATAACAAGTCAAGCCTCAGTTGCCACGCTGGCGAGTCCAGCCTCGAATAAAGCCTTAATGTCGGAGTAATTAGGAGCGTATCGTCAACTCAACTTTTCACCCCTGCAGGTTCAGATGTGACACAATTTGCAACGAAGGAGCATCAATCCTGACCTGAAATGACTCCTGATGGTGCAAACCTGCTCCTCTAATGGGCTTAATGTATCAGCAAATACACCAAACTCTTAAATTACTAGGATATTTTATTCTAAAGCAAGTTTGTTAATTTCATCACTATAGCCAAGTTGAAATGCTTCTACATTACTAGAAGATTACCAGAACCAATTCTGCACTTAAAGCATGTAGCAAACCTCAGACTTTTACAATTTAAGATTAAATCCCGACAATCCAGGGGACAGATTCTCACATAATGTGAGACATGGTGAGAAAACCTGATCAAAGTGAGACAGAACCAACCGAGGCATCGAATGTCCATCCCACTCTCATTTATAATGGGAGAGTTATGCTGGGAAAGAGGGGTGCTGGGAGGTGGGGACCGAGGGGCTGAGGTGATGGGGTGCTTGGTGGAGCTGCAAGATAGGAAGACAGTGATGGAGGGATAGATGAAGAGATGAGGAAGAAGAGAGGGAGGGTGTTGGCCATCTGTCCAGTGGTGAGAGCACCGTCTGGCCAGGGAGAGAAAGAAGCCCTTTGGCTGACTGAACACATGCACGCTCATACACGCTCACATACACACCAACAGTTGTAGTGCACGTACAAACAAGCACATACATGTGTTTGTGCTGGAATGTAAAGACGATTAACATTCCTTCACGATTCAGACCTCTCTTGGTAAATTTGTAGAATGCATCTTCTTTTTTTTTGCGGCATCACAATGCATAAGACCGAGCAAACACACACACACACACTCCCCTGGGTGTCCTGATGCCAGAGGTGAGGGCAGCGCCAACTCGAATGCATGCCAACACAACCTGCTGTCATAGCAACAGAGGGAAGAGGCTGATGAAACCTCTCCATCTTGCACCCCTCTGTCCCCATCTCTCCCTTTTAGTCTTGTTTTCTACTCCTGCCTTTATTTGGTCTTTATTGTGCAGAGGGATATAGACAAAGATGTGTATCAGAACGGAGGGCTCACCCAGCTGGTGGGGTTTCTATTTACATATGGATCTATACGCTACTATGTTACTCACCCACCTGACTTTGCACAGCAGGGACAGAAAAATGATGTCCTCTTAAAGGGCTCAGAGTTTGATTTAGGGGGTTGGGGGGGCATCAAAGAGAGCTACCGCTGAAGCCTCAGTATGGTGAGGATGTTATAATTATTGCCATATATTTAATAATAAAGAACCTTTGCACACCAAGATTTTATGTTTGTTACAAGTAAATATTGGGTTCATCAGGAAGAGCTTCGGCAGCTAAGAGCTGCAGAGTTATCCCGATTGTTTGCAGGATGTCGGCAGTTCCTTCCGATACCCTGCTGGCTTCACTGGAAACATACATTAACAAGAACACAAGCAATTTCCATTATGCAATTATCTCCGAATTTCCTACATCGTTTGTCATCAAGTTCTTGGGCCTTGCAAACAAAATGAATTAGTTTGTTGGACGTTGCTTTGGACGACGATGCAGAGTTACTCTGAGCGGAAAAATAACCCCGACAGAAGAAATATTAAATCCTGTTCTCAAAACTTTAGTAATGAGCTGGTTTCTCAATACTCGTTACTTGTTTATTATTTTATCTAACTCCAAAACAACTGAAAAGGTCAGGTAAACTTCAAGAATATCAGTTTCGGCTGAAGCCAAAGCTCATTACATCCACACAAAATCTGCCACATGGTCATAATTCTTTCATTTTCGAACATAAAATACAATAAATGAATTCTTTACTGATCCTAAAACTAATGCCTCATAAACATTAGTTATCATAGCTTACTTTTATATCCGTTTACCACAATCTCAGTTCCTCATCACACTTACTCCACGAGTTTACCTCTCGGACATATATGCAGTTTTTACGTCCATACTGGCCTTTGTCTTTTTAAACTTGACTCTACATCTAAGTTCTGCAATTTTTCTGTGACTATAATAAATTATAATAAAATAGCAATTTAAAAAAGGGGGAAATAAACCTGTCTAGGCCATCTCTACCATTTGGTTTGGGACAAATGGTCCAGATCTGAGAAATCCAAGTTCGATGAGCAGTAGTGAGTTGCTATGTACGAACACCACAGCGATGCAACATCTGAGGCCAGACTTGGAGTGAATAAGGACAAGAAAACAACAACAAAAGGAAACCGTTGAGATCAGCTAAACGAACAGTTTGATTAAATGCTGGTATCAAGAAGACATGCAGAGAAACCATCAGACCTGCTCTGGAACCAGGTGACCAAACCAGACAGAATCACCAGGAGCTACCTGTATCATGCAGCAACATCCCAGTCAAACAGCTCACATGTCAACGTTTAGGAATCTCTTTCAGAATAGAACTCACTCCCATCCTATTTTCATTTTGCAGGGACAGAAATTGTTTCACTCTGGAGTCTACAGGTGGCCTGAACAATGTTGGGAACGTAGTGGAGCGGGAATCTTACAGGGGGGCCTTTTTCACTGCTGCACCACTATGCAGCTGCAATATTGGAGATGTTGAGCGGTAAAGATGGTTGCGGCAGACGTTGAACACAATGAAAACAGAAGCTGAATCTGTTTTCGGCTTTAAAAAAGAGTGAGATGTGGACCAAACAAACGATCTGCTGCTCCCCTTTAGCTGCAAACGTGCTTTGAAGAACCAAAAATGTCTGAATCTAAGATCAGCCATACTCATCCTCAAGTAAAACTGAAAAAGATGGAGGACACTTGAGTCAGATGGTGTTTGTGGACTTGCTACTGACTACGACAAAAGAAGAAAGACGGATTCAAGGCTGTAATCAAGACACTGTAGACATCAAAATTTTTCTACAACTTTTAAATTCTCCTGAAAAAACAAAGAGTTTATTTTTAACCAATCAACTGCAGTGATTCTTCACTCAATGAAACTGGTACAAATTGACAAATACATATAATTATAGTCATGCTAAACTAAGAGAGCCAGACAGAAACTTTGCAGGTTAATGTTTGCTGAGTGGCGTGTAGAGCAGGTAGGAAGCAGCAGAGCCTGGTGTGTGTGTGTGTGTGTGTGTGTGTGTGTGTGTGTGTGTGTGTGTGTGTGTGTGTGTGTGTGTGTGTGAGACCCAACCACAAGAGAAACCTGTCATATGGTCAGAAAACACAATCTGACAATGCTGACATGTTAAATGTTGTGATTTGATGCAGAAAACTGTTGGGAGAGTTGTGCACAGGAAAAATTTTAACTAAAAAATCTTCCAAATATTTCAACAGTAAACAATGATTTTAGTGCCTTTAACTGAGCAGGACTTCCATCATCGTTGTTTGATCTTCTCTGGATTCTTACACAAGTCTCCGTGCTTCCTTTTCCTTCTCCATGATGCTCCATCTCCACCAGAGCTGCACCAGAAAGCAGCAGCAGGCCTACTTAATGAAGGCAGGCAACTCCCAGAGGTGCTCAGCAGTGTGTGAGTGTGTGTGTGTTGGGCTACTGATTGAATAGTATGACAGTGGTCCCCAGCAAATAGCTCTTGCATTCTCCCTTTCACACACACACACACACACACACACACGTCGGTGAGATATAGCTGTAGTCACTTAGAGACACACATGAACACACTCTCTCTACTGAGAACCATTATCTCTGAGTCACAGACTGTTCCTATGCCAGGAATAACTGCACATTCCCACTCTAACCCACACTACATACAAACACACACATGCACACACAAGCCTTGCAATCTCAAGAACAGACACAATGTTGTCGTCCTACATCACCCACAAACACACTTTCATTGTAAATCTTGTCCTGCAGTTTGGATACAAAAATATAAAGAATTACCATTTTCCAGCTAAATGAACAAAAAGATTTAGAAATTTCTTTCAAAAGCAGAAGAAGAATGTTTTTAACAAATTCTTAAGTCCCAGAGCCCCGTTGCTTTTCATTCCAGTCAAATAATGAGGGACTGAATCACACCTGGGATGCACTGTGAATGCAATTAAATAAAATTAACTAGCTGGAAGGACAGCAAACCATCTGCATTCTGGGTACCTAAAGACTGGTCTCAAACCTACTGTTGGGTCTGCAGGGAAAGTGGAGGAAAGAAAAATAATTCAGTCTGCATGTCCATTTCTTTGTCTGCAGAAAAAAAACATTTATGTTGTTAAATGTCACAACAGCATCCTGATCAACACCTCGGTGACGGTCCTGATGTCGTTTCTTCATATTTCACTGTTTTAATCTTTTAAAATGGTCTTCATCGATTGTTCTCCAGCTTTCGGAAGGTCTCGCAATGTTTTTATTTTGACATTTTCTTTCATTTTTAGTCAAGTTCTTGTACCTCACTTTCAGAAGAATGTTTTTTTTAGTTTTTCCACTCCGAAGCAACTTAACTCTGACCCATGAATCATTCAAGCATAAAAAATGCATCTGGACCTTCAGCTGATCCATCTACTGTTGGCCGAAGCCTCATCAGAAATGGTCTCCATGGAAACATGGCTATCAAGGAGCCCTTCCTAAAGAAGGGAAACAGGGAGAAAAAAGGCCAAGGTAGGTCACATGACACAGGAACTGGACTGAAGATCAGTGGCAACCGGTCTGATGGAGGGATGGATCCTCCCCAGAACCCGGACCTCAACATTATTGAAGCAGTGTGGGATCATTTAAACAGAGAACGGAACAAAAGGCAGAAACATCCAGAGAAGGGTTTTGGAAAATCCTTCAAAAAGCCTGGAGAACTGTTCATGTAGACGACTTGAAGAAATAACAGGTTTGTCTAAGAGGGTTCAGACTGTGATGAAGAATAAAGCTCCCTACTTTCAGGTTTGTAAGAATTGCTCAAACTCTGCTTTTACCCATCGATATATAAAGAAATGAGGGTTAGATCAAGAGTTCCACAAACAACTGTATTATATTGTAAACTCACCTCCTATAATCACCAAATAATGACCCAATCTATGATCCTGATGCATTCAGGGACAATAAGTAAATCCAAAATAAGGTTCCAGGCTCAGTTTGTGACAGCATCAATCATCGATGTGGAGAAAAGTTTACAGTGTGTGTCTCATGAGGAAAGGTAATAATCTGTCCTCTCTGCTGCATCCAGCAGCCTCGCTAACCTGAGGACAACGAGCTGTTTGTTAACACATTTAAATATATAAATGGATGCTGCAGGAATAATGAGGTCACTTTGCATATCTGCAGGAAAGATATATGCAGGTGGTGTGTGTGTGCAGTGTATTGCTGCATGTGTGTGTGTTCATGCTCACCCTGGGTAATTAGATAAAGAGAAGTGAATTAGCCGAGTGCAGAATGATGTTACACAGCCTAACCACGCCTAGCCGAGACCCACTAATCACCACTCGTTAAGCTCACAGACACAGTACATGGGGATGCTTGTATGTTTTCACTGCATGGGTGTGCTTATTAGATTGTGTGTGTGCTTTCTCTCATTAAACATATTAAAATGAGTTCATTAAAGTAATTAGTAAGCTAAATGGTAATAAGCCACAAACATAACGGACAGGAGAGAGAAAGACGGATGGAGTGTTCTTGTTCCCACGGTGGTAAAACAAACCGGATCCAAACCGACTCAGAACTCAAAACTCTGCGTTTACTTTACCACGTGAGCTGCTGCCAAGCTAAGCTAGCTGGGACACCAAAAAATCATGCACATGACCACCATACACGTCTAGATTTCCTGTAGAAGGAAAAGTAAAGAACCAATGAACTCTGGGAAATGTTCCTGAACTGCCCCGGGGTGACAGAAGTGCACTAACGGCGTGTGCCAGAGCTAGAAGGGGCGTTAAAGAGGAATAAAACATACTCTAATACTGCAACGGTGAGGTAGCTCTTGGAGTGTTTGATTTGGCATATGGGAGCTGGTACTGTGGTCTGTCTGGGACACTCAGCAGCTCAGAGAGATGTATATTTGCCGGCCAAGCATACGCCTAAAGGAGGGATCAAAGGCTGCGGAGAGAAGTGTGTGTCCAGCTTCCAGGAGAATGTTTAGAAACCCAACAAGGCTTTCATTCTGCTGCATATCTCACTCTACACCAGCCCTGGATTCACAGCCACCTGCCTGAGCAACATTACAAATCTCTATGAGGTTAAAATCAGATCTGCGTTGCATCTTTAGAACGTCGAACAGAGAGGAGACCGATTCCTGTCATCACAACATGAAAAATAGCAGCTGTTATCAGAGTTGGATGATGTAGGATGATTTAAATCTATGTTTCTGCATTAACAAGTAGTGTCATCATTTACCTGGTTAAGTTATTCAATAAAACCTGAACAATGCTGATTAAACTAGGAACGTTTTACTTAACTCATACATCTATAAATATATAAACAGCAAAGTGCCATATTTCATACAGACATTAAGTTGGGATGCTGATAAAAAGGCAGGAAGAGCATCTTGGGAACTTGGGTTGAATCTGTGAAAGTGGTGCTGTACAAATTTAAGGCCATTTGAATTAAACTGACCAATCCTGCAGCAGAGGATAAACACTCCTTTGTTTTCTTTTTGTTTTTTCATGAATACTGTCAGAAAGACCGCTCTGCCCTGGAGAGTGGTGTCCCTTTCTGCAGATGCCACATGCTAGCTAGCAGCTAGATGCTAATTTTTGGTGACATGAGAAAACCAAGCAGGTCACTTCTTTCAGTACTGGTTCTTGACATTAGCGTAGGGATATGACATATACTTAGGTTCACAATTAATAGCGGTATCCAGCAGCCATCCTCTAAATATAAAACTTAAAATCGGCCTAAAAATTAATAAATATGGAGACTAAACAGGTTTTTGCTGGATTCTGTTTACCGCTGTGACATGGCAGCTATGTGCCCAATATCAGCCTCTCTCATGGAGATAATGCAAATTTGGATTTTTAATGAGACATTAGTCATTTGTTTATTCTTTAATGCATTAAAAATAAATAAATAAATAATGTGCTAATTTCACAAATTAATCTCTGTACAAACTCATTCATTATGACGCCTGTCAGCAAAACATCTGAAGTAGTGCTTGTGTGATTTTACACATTTATAGTGTTATAAGGAATATAATTAACACATAACTTTAATATCATTCCCAAATTAAAACTATCGTGGAACCCACACAGTCTACAATTCACTCAAAACTATTCGGTACAGGTCAGCTGTCTAAGTTTTCTGATACATAATTAGGCTCCATAAAAACTGGAAAAACTGGAAATCTCTGTAGAAGACTAAGCGAAGGCACGTTTTCAGGCCTGAACTCAAACTATACACACCAGATGCAAACTGTTTCCGTATAAGTGGCCACCACTTCAATCCTAACATCACGGACACCTGCATCAAGTACTGAAGATGTTGGTGTCCTCTACTATTGTATGTGGGGATGCCACATTACACATATACCCTGGAGATTTTCCAGCAATTTCTTCTTAGTGCACGACAAACATGTAAATCGCTTTAATCTGGAAGAAAACTAAGAGGCGCAGCTTTAAACAGTGGATTAGGAAGATGTCTTGTAGTTTGACCTGTGAAAAATTAGATGTGTTTTCATTTTATAACCATCATGAAAGTGAAATTACATTTAGAATTAGAAATATTAGAAGAATCAGTCCAAATTTCCTAGAATCTATGCTTTAGCTCTGGTTGAAAAGGGAGGAGATAAGAGCATAATGACCTCTTTTTTTGTTTTGTTTAGGTTTGTTTGTTTGTTTTATGAGATAACTTTTAGAATCTGTTTGGTTTTATATGTATGGATGTGTGTAGGAGTGTGTATGTATACTTATATACTTAACTGTATTATTCCATATTTGGGCAAACAAATCCATTACTTAATGCATTTCTATCTATCCTGTGTTTTTCTTTTTACTAATAAATTATTTACTAATATATTTTTTCTTCGGAGAATGTTGTTAAGAATGGAAGGGAACATTTGTTAAAAATGTTTGTTTTATTCAAATGATTAAAAACCAATAAAGTGTTAAAAAAAAACAACAGCATGTGGTTGCAGAGCCAAACTGGGACCCCAATTGTCTGCACAGTGACCTATTTGAGCTCAAAATAAGTGGGAAGATGCAAAGAACGGTGGACACATTTGGCACTGTGTGCATACTGAAATTCACACACACACACAGGCTGAACAGGTGCAGCTGGACACAACAACACAGGCCTGCTCCGGGGCTCCCTGGAGAATCACCCCACCATCCCTCTGCTACCCTCTGGCTCCTCTGCAAGTGCTCAGGTGTGTTTGAGTGTTAGGTGGCTTTGTAAGGAACCTTATTTCCCTTCTCAACTCCACCCATGTATCTACAACCACCTCATGTCCCCCTATAGCCCGTGTATGTGTGTTTTCACAATGGAAGGCCTCTCGCCTCCTGGGAGGAGATCTGCTGAGCTACACAGTACAAGTCACACACATGTAAGCACACAGCTACACAAATATACACACCAACACACATGGGATGTGCTGCAGCAGGGGAGATTAGCACCCAACACCAACGTCTGGAAACAGGATGATGAAAGAGCCATTAACGTCATGGGAAGAAGAGACATAAACACAAACTCAACCCTAAACATGGCACAAAAATCAGACCGACATACGGCCCGCACTCACACACATCTGCAGAAAAACATGCAAATAAGTCGACAGCAGCTCATTTGTCTAATTTCTGCTGCACACACACACTGGACGGGGGCTTAAATGGTGCATCGCAGACAAAAACAGAAATACTGATCACTGCCACAAGCAGACAAGATGAGTTCACACACTCATCCACGAGAACTGTTTTCCTGTGGCAGCCTTGGGGAAATTAAAGCTACATTATGGACCTCCAGAGGGTAGCAGTGAGAGCGTGATGGAGGAAGACGAAAACAGAGAGAGAGAGGGAGAGAGAGAGAGAGAGAGAGAGAGAGAGAGAGAGAGAGAGAGAGAGAGGGGAAGAAAAGACAGATACAGAAAAGGGCCAGTGTTTTTCTCAGCTCTGTCCACCATACAGATATTACAGGATATTACAGGGAAGCAAGAGAGGATGGACGGACGGATGAACAGATGGATGGATGGACGGACAGATGGAAAGGTGGACGGACGGAAGGATGAATGGACA
>JBAMHW010000010.1:8118307-8130316 GCA_037177495.1 Rhadinocentrus ornatus
GCACCATGTCACAAAGCTCAGATCATCTCCAGCTGCTTTCTAGAACATGACCATGAGTTCACTGGACTCCAACGGCTTCCACAGTCACCAGCTCTCAGTCCAGCAGAGCAGCTTTGGGATGTGGTGGAACGGGAGCTTCTCACGCAGCAACTGTGTGATGTTGTCATGTCAACATGGAGCAAAAACTCTGAGGAAGGTTTCTGACACCTTGTTGGATCTATGCCACCAAGACTTAAGGCAGGTCTGAAGGAAAACGGGGGTCCAGCCCTGTACTAAAAGGTAGACCTGATAAAGTGTCTGGTGACAAAAGAATTTAACAATATATGTAGTACCAGTTTATTTTTTTCTTTTACTGGCGTTATCTTTCTAGTGTTAAAGCAGCTTTATCCACTTCCGTCACACACACAAGCACAAACATTAACCCAAACTTCTACATTAGAGCAGCTGCAAAATGAAACAACAGAACACTCCTGCCTCCATTGTAATGGGACGCTGCAGTTCATTAACCACACAATTATATCAGTCTGTCCTCAGAGACCAAACACACACACACACATATGCAAATAGGGTGTGATATGCAATGTAAAACTGACCAATTTCAGAGTCTCTGTCTCAACAACATGCAGCAATCTTTCAGTAATCCTTCAGTAAAATCCTGCAGATGTCACTCGGGTGGGAAAAAGTCAACACACCCAACAGAAAACTGCTTCTTTCTGCACATCATCTATACACTCACAGAACAGTTGAAGGTATCACAAAGTCTAGAAATGATTCTATTTTCATCTGCAGCCTCTAATTTTAGCTCTGCACTACAAGTACTCACACAGTTTAGTGGTGAGGACCAATAATTTCATCTTTCAACACAACGCCTGCAGTTAGAGGGTCCCAGTACCGCCCACGCTGTTGTTGGCTGTCATGCTATGAGGAGTTGGGTCAGATGTGATTAGCTAATGATGCCATAAATACCAGCTATCTGTAACATAAAGGGAGGGACCAGGTGTATGCAGAGATTTCTCCCCTTCATTATCCATTTTGAGGGTTGTTGTCTTGAGTTTTGTCTCTAAAAACTGACTGACACCATAAAGGCTGACCAGGTGCCGGGAGGAAGACTCAGGTGGTTCTGGTTTGAGCTTCAGGGTGAATTCTGGAAAAGGTGGACCTGTAGCCTGCTGAACCGGGACTGATTATTCAAGCTGCTGTTATTAAATGCACAGTACAACGTAGGGATATCAGAATCACTTGATTTCACAATCCATCGTGGTATTAAAACGCCATGATTAATTCATCATAAAAAACATCAATATCATGACTTTCCAGAGAAGATTATGTCTGAGCCGCATCAGTAGATCAGCTCACCAGCCTGTAAAGGACATAAAAACGTTTCACCACCTGCAGGAGGACCAGCAGCTTTGTTTGACAGCTGGAAGGTAAATGTTGGGTAACATGGCGTTAATGATTATCTAATGCAACATTAAAATGAAAAACTATTGTGTCATTTGCAATTTTCTAACTTTCTTCAGCTTATGTAAGTTACAGCGTTACCTGACAAGGTTAAAAATAGATGTTTAACAGCATTTTTGTAATGTTGTTTCTAGGAAGAAGCCTTCAGAGTCCAGGTAGAGGTCCTGTAGCCTTTTAATCCGATTTCTCAGAGAGAAATCCACAGTTAATATGTGGGACTTATTTATTCTTTACACAACACAAGAGATCTAGTTGGAATACAAGTTATTATTAGTGATATTATTTTGTTATGTTGGCATCAAAAGATAGAAATAAATTAAACTTACAGACCTTTAAGGAGTTTTGTGTGATTTTACATATTTATTGTGTTGTGACATTGATTAACTTGATAAAAATCATGATAATCTTAATATTGTAAAAATCTCTCTGACAATAATCGTACCCTGGTGCGATGGTTCCTAAACCAGCAGCAGACTCATTTACGTAAACGTTTGCGGAGCAGATCCGCGTCCATGGCTAAGTTACGCTACGATCGTCTGCAAGCAAAGTGTGTTTGCTGAAAATGAAATGTTGCTCCGTCCAGGCTTCCTCATCTTCTGATGGCAGCTGCTTGTGAACTGCTGCTGTTAAGCCCGATTAATATAAAGTATTTCAACACGTTAGGTTTCACTCTTAACTAAAAGTTTCATTCTAACTAGTTTCTCATCTACAACAATGACTTTTTTGCAGCTGTTCATCAGAAGAGATCAAACAGGAAAACGATGCAGAGCAGAACAGCAGCAGGAAAATAAAGTTTTGCTTCTGCATCATAACGTCAACAAATATTTACAGTCATTAATTATCTATATGCACACACAAAACACACACAGTCCTGCTAAGCATAACAGCATTCCTCCATCTTGCCTCCTGTGTTTCTAACCTATTTTCCTTCTACCTCTGCTTGTTTATTCTGTCATCCCTTCTTCAGTATTATCCCTGTCATCTTTCGTTGTTATAGTCTCTTCTTCTGTATCTTAACTGTTCCTGCTTTGATCACTGCTCACCATCCATGCTTTATTCTCTCTCCTTTTTCTTTTTTTCTTCCAATCACTCTCCTTCCCTCAGTATCTTCTTTCATCTACCTGACTCTAACTTGCTTCCCTCTATCTTTGTCTCTTCTGTCCCATGAAAGCAGTCGCAGCCTCGCTGAGAAAATCCTTTGTCTTTCTTCCTCCTAAACAACGCATGCATGCACAGTATCAGGGCCATTTATTCCCAAAGCCGCCCAAGGCTCTGGTGTTCCCAGATCTCTTTGATGAACGGGTCACCGTAGCCAATCGTGCGTTGGCCAAGCGGCCCGGAGAGGCGGGATGTGGGTCAGCGTAGCCAATGATGGGTGAGCTCTTCTCCCAGAGGGGGAAACTGATTGACAACCGGTGCTGGACAGAAGTCAAGAGGGTAATTGTCATCTGACTTCCTCTCCCTCTTTATCTGTCTGTCTCTTCATCTTTTTCTTCGAGCACCCTCCCGTTCTGTATGTTCAACCCACTTCCTAAGCCCCCACCTCCCTCATCCCCCCTAAATGCAACCAGCTTTTTCCCTGTAGCTCCAGGAGGACTCTCTCATTGGCTGGCCTTCCAGTCCCTCAGGAACAACTTTGTGATGCTACTGGCCTGAAGCTGATGCCAATCTACATCCCCAGCCCACCCCCAGGGACCCCCTCAGCCCCTACCCCCAACTTCAATGGCCTGTGTCAAACGCACACATCCACCAACACATCTAGTCAGGGGACAGGGACAGAAGCTGATTAACCAAATACTTTTATCAGCAGTAAAACCGCTCTCTCTGCCTGCTTGCATTCTGCACCAAACAGCCTTAAAACTCAAACACTGAGTCACTGGCCAGAAACACCAGGCTTGTCAGAGGTTTGGGACAGTGTTAGTATGTGTGCACGTATGCTTTTGTTTGTGGGAGTGTGCTTGTGTTAGCAGAGGGCTTAGATGGATGGCAGAGAGAAAGAACAACAAGCACACAAAGCCTGGCGGACAAGCTCCATCGCCCTCTCTATCTTCCTCTTCCCACTGCCTCTCTTTGCAGCTCTTCCTCTCTCGTCAGGTTCCTCTTTCTCTCCTTCTTTCCAGCCAAAGTGTTTCCACTATCTGATTTTGTTACCAGCTGAAAGAGCAACGCTGGTTTGGTCTGAGCCCTGTTCGGCTGTCGGTCGGTCCAACTCGGAGGTTTACAGGTGTGAAGCTGAAATCCAAATAAAGGCAGAGTATGAAAATGCTGAACCACCTACTACTTTGTGCCGATGTCTCAGCGAGTTTCATAGAATATCTTCCACAGAGGGTGCAGCGAGATACCTCATTACCATTCAGAGGTTACCCATTGGTTTACCAACTGCCAATCTGAAGACAAGTCCAGCTTTTTTGGACCCATCAGTGAACATTTTTGGACAAAAACGCTTTGCTCTGGCTCAGGAGACGAAGGGGACGTCCATCTGTTGGTAAGCCAACAAACAAAACCCCATGGCCTTGTGTATGTTTGGGATTTAAGCTCAGCACAAGCATGAGTAAATAAGAGAATGTGGATTTTTATATAAAGCAGTTGTATTTAAGAGCTGTTCCACTTAACCATAATTAAAGGATTATTTTCACAAAGATCACCAGCACACAGAACACATAAGATAGCAAACCTAAATTATTAATACAGATGCACTGATAACTATTTTATTTGCCCAATTAGGTGTCTTAAATGTCTGACGACCTGATTACGACTTAGATTAATTCCAGTTAACTTTCTGAGAACAGTTGTTGAAATCGTACATCAGATTTTGTAATTTCGGTTTCTTACAGCCTGATAAGCCTGTCAAGGTGACTGCTCACAAACTGAACATTAATCAGTCCCTCCAGGAATTTGTGATGTTTCTATCGCAACTATTAACTCAAATTCATCCAATCTTTCAGATTTATACACGTTCTTGCAATTTTGTCCAATCACTGCAACTCAGTGCAACTTGTACCAATCACAGGGCTCGTCCTGTTTTCCTGATACACAAACGCCATGAACTTGTGTGTTTCTGGTTATGAGCATGCAGACGTGTCCACCTGCCACCTGGTTCTGAGCTGGAGCCACTGGAGCTGGAGAATGCTGCACAAGCTGCTGAAAATAAGGGATGTTGCTTTGCATCCTCTACACAACAACAGTGTGTTCAGTGTGAGGCTTCGTCATCGCCAATGCAAGACAGAAAGGTACCGGAGATCATTCCTGCCAGCAGCAGCCCTCCAGAACCACCAGATATCTTCTTCTAATTATTTATTTGTTATTAAAAAACTACTAGAACATTGCAATTTCCCTCTGGGATTAATAAAGAGTCTTTCATTTCATTTATCTGAATACTACCAAGGATCGTGCATAACACTTTCCCAGAGATCTGCTTGAAAGTGGAAGAAGAAAACTGGGTGCAGCATTGTGGTGGCAGCAGGTGACAACCATTTTTTCTACTGCAAAACAAAGCTAGAGAAGAAGAGATGAGGTAAATCACCACGACGGAGTTCATAACATCCAGAATCAAGACTTTATTCCACTTTTTCTCTGTTTGAATTTGCAAATAACGAACATGAACTCATTCAGATTACGTGAGGTCCCGCAAAAGTCATGCCTACATTCCCCCGACGCTGCACCTACGTCACTCTACGTTACCCACAATGCATGTGCCTCTGGCACAACAAGCAAGCAATGGCAGTTTTTATGTTCAAAGATGAACACAAAACCAGTCTGACAACATAAACATAAAGCCTCCTCTCTTCTTCCGCTTGCTCAACCATCACCTCAGCATACCAACGGAATGAAGGAAAAGAAACTGCAAAATGAGAAAAAACATGAAATTTTACAACACAAACAGAATTTGTTTCAACTTTGTTTCATCTTTTATCCTGTTAAACTCACACATAAATTTGTCTGTGCACAAGAACTGCACATCCACATGGTTTTTCAGCGAAGAGCACAACACTCATTTCCCCACACACGCGCACGCGCACACGCAGACGAGCGCAGAGTTGATGTTCAGGGCCAAACAACACAGCTTGAGATTAAAGAGCCTCTCTGATCTGACATTTGTTTTTCTGTCTGTCAGAGAGTGTGGCGGGAAGAGGAATCAATAGCATCGGAGACGTTTGGAGGGGGAAAAAGAGAAACAGAACGAGGGTGAGGAGTAATCGGGGAACCGGGGGAAAGAAGGTGAAAAAAGAGAAAGAAAAAGGTGAGGATGACATCACCAGCGAGGAAGGACGAGAGGTGAAGGAGGGCGGCGAGGAGAAACATTACGAGTAGGACAGAGAAAGAAAGAGAGGGCAGGAGGAGGAGAGGGAAAGCATTCCTCTGGAGTACCTCAACTCTGGGGAGGCCTCCAGAAATAACTGAACTAGAAGCTTACCAGCAGCCAGCACTCACCAGTACACACTGGCACGCCAGCTCAGAGTTCACCATCACAACACCGAGCTACAAAACACAAACGCTGTGGAGATGAGACGGGATAAATTAAGCATAGCAGTTAGAGTTCATGCATATTCTCTCACACGCTCATCCAGGACGACGACAACATGCGCAGAGAGGCTGCAGGGCGAAGGAATGTGTGTGTGTGTGTGTGTGGGGATAATTGCCTTCTCTTGTCGTACAGGCTCGGGAGTGCTTTTTGACTGAAGACACCAATTTCACGCTATGGCATTATTTAGCTTGATACAAACTTGATTAGGCTTTACAGGATGAGGAAAAAGGAAATAAACAGCTTTGTGTCATCGCTGGCGGACAGATTAACCCTCTCCTCACGCTCCTTCTGGGAGAGAAACATGAACACAGCGCTCCCGCTCGGATCCTTGTTCCAGTCCAGTCAAATATGTGCTTCACACCAGTTATTTCAGATGTTTCATAATTATCCTTCATGTAAAACCGGAAATTCTCCAACATTGTAGCTATTAATGCTGAGTCCACTAAAGATTCAAACTATTAAGTCAAGTTTAACATGCAATTATAATTCAGAGTGTAAGTCGAGTGTCAAGTTAGGAATCATCTGTAACTAAAGTCTGCACTGATAGCAGCATCTTCGTGTTTGCTGAAAGAAATCTCCATGCAATTGGCTTTGTTCGTTTAAAGATACGGCTGCAGGCGGTGTTGAGTTCAGCTCCACTACCACACTAATCGCTCTTTGGTAGAGTAAACTCATTGACTCAGCTTGCTGGTGTCAATAAGTGAGAGATGTTGCAGATATTTTTCTCCTCCGCTTGTTAGTTATTTGCTAAAGCAAAGAAGAGTAGAATAACTACCACTTCCAATTAAGATGCATTAATTCTTCTTTTTATGAGATATTACTGACAATCTGCAACAGATCTCTCTTTTTCTCCTTAGTGACTAATTTAACTGTTTTGATGCTATGTATGTAAATTTCTTTTTTAATGACCGAACTGCTCGAGGTTACAGGACCACCTCAGAATAAGAGAGAAAACCTAATTTGCTGGAAATATTACATTTTAAATAAATATGGAAAAGATTAATTCATTTGCTGGCTCTTAGATCCTCATCTACATGCATGTCTCGTGCAAAAGTGAACAAAACACTAAAAGAATTGCATGATTTGACACTTTTTGACTGACGTAAAACTTCCATGTCGTTGACTTAAGGTGTGATGTTGCTGTGCTCATCATGTTCACCATTCTGCAGGTCCAGTGTTGTTTTTAGCAGGCATCTCAGTTTTAGTCTTAGTTTAAGTCTTCAAAACGAAATGCTTATTAATTTTAGTCACATTTTAGTCATTTTTAAGTTTGATAGTTTTAGTTTAGTTTTAGTCGACGAAAAAAAAAAAGGGGGTTTTAGTCTAGTTTTAGTCAAATAAAAAAAGTATTAGTCTTTAACAAATTCCCAGACTTTCCCATCAACAGGGATGCAATGCTGCCGTGCTTTACTTAATTGCTGTTGGACAGAAACCTTTTATTTCTAGATTTCAGCTTTTTTCATGAACTGATGCCCTGCTTCATCCTACAAACATGTCACACAAGAAAATAACAGTTCAACCTATAGCAACACAATGTGAGCTTGTTGTTTGGTTATTTTCATCAATAATTACTAAATGAAAAGGAATGGTTTTAGACTTAGAAGGTTTCCCAACCAGCAGCAGATACTTTCTGACATACTCAGGGTTCTGCATCGCACAGATAAAGTACAAACTGTGGAATCAGTTACGCTAAAAAAGCAAAGAGCACCAACATCCTGACTTTGGTAACTGTGGCTTCATTTCTGAGAATTTTCTTAAGTGCAGTACTTAGGGTTGCCAACTCTCAGAAGTGAAAATAAGGGACGCCACCGACAGCTCCTTAAGGCCATGACCACCATGGCCCGACTCCCGTGGGGCGGGGAACCCACAGCAGTGGTGTGTTTTATTTTGTGCCACTGTTTTTAGTAAATGGGTGATTTAAAAAAGCAATTAGTTGTACTTAAAGCTTAAAATGCTTTATCAATTAACACATTTATTTTTGCTCAACATTATTGCATATAAAGTTCTGCTCCATAAAGCTGTTTCTCAGCCAACCGCTGCCTTCCTTTCCTCGTGTTTCACCCCGTTAACAAGTGTAAAGAGGAGCTTAGAGAGTTGTCCCGAAGCGAATGCCACTTCGGCCCTGGAGAAGACGGATCTCCCCGTGTCTTCCGACCACGGTCAGAAGGGGAAAGCGTTAACATATGAATGAATAAACTACTTGTCTGTGCGCGCTGCACATCTGGTGGTGGGTGTGGCCAAGGAGCAGCATCATCGCCGACTGACAGATTGCGCTCACAATAGACAGAAATGACGTGCATTTTTAATGTCGGACAATCAGCCCTTGAACATTTCGTCTCGTCAATGAAATCTCACAAACCTCTGGTCATGTTTTCGTCATCAGAGAGCCTCGTTTAGCTCGTCACTGTCTCGTTATCGTCATGAAAGAACGGTTCGTCAACAAAATAAATTCGTCAACGTTGACGAAAACAAGGTCACATTTAAATATCATCAAACTGACTTAATGCAAGTAAATTAACTATTAAATGTATTTAATAATTACCTGGTGGCTATTGTACCTCACAAAACTGACTCAACCCAAAATTAACTAAACTTTAAAAGATAGAAAAATGGACTTTAAAACTACGCTACACTTATCGTTCACTTTTTTAGGTTCACCTGTTCACCAGCTTGCTAACACAAATGTCTAACCAGCCAATCACATGGCAGCAACTCGGTGCTGTAGACATGGTCAGGATAACTTGCTGGAGTTCAATCTGAGCATCAGAAGAAGGAAAAAAGGGGGATTTAAGTGACTTTGAACGTGGCAACGTTCACCAACAACCATCTCTAGGGTTTCCAGAGAATGCTTCAAGAAATATAAAATATCAATATAAGGCAACAGGAAGTCCAATCAGCACTGGTTCCAGCCAAGATCTCCAAAACAGCATCTCTGATCACACAACACGTCCAGCCTGGAAGCAGATGGGCTGCAGCAGCAGAAGACCAGACCGGGTGCCTTCTGTCAGCTAAGAACAGGAAACACAGACTTACAAACACTGGACAATAGAAGATGGAGAAACGTTGCTGGTCTGATGAGTCTCCATTTCAGCTCCACATCCAGATGCTAGGCTCAGAATCTGCTGGAGACATCATGAAAACATGGATCCATCCTGCCTTGGATCAACGCTTCAGGCTGCTGCTGGTGTGATGGTGGGGAGAGATTTTCTATCTGACCACAGTGTAGCATCTTCTGATGGCTACTTTCAGCAGGATAATGCACAATGTCACAAAGCTGCCTCCAAGAAGTAAGGCCGTTTTGAAGGAAAAAGAGGTCCAACCTGGTACTAGCAAGGTGGACCTGATATAGTGGACAGTGAGTGTAAATAATCATAATTTACAAAAGTTTTGGAACACCTATTTTAGGCATTGAAGAATTTTTAAGTTTTGCTCTGTAAATACATCACCTCTACAGTGTAACCCTGCATTGTTATTGTTCTAGCTTTCCACTTGTTTGTGAAAAAGAAAGAAGATTTTTGTTTTTTCTTGCATCAACACGAAAACCTTAAATTTTCTGTGATTTCTTTCTTTTCTCTCCCCCTGTCTCTCTCCGCTCCCACTCGCTCCATTGTAAGTCTCCCAGCAGGGCGCCTCTGCCTTTTGACTGGGAGGTGAAAGGGAAGGAGTTAGAAAAACCAACTGAAGACTCCAACGCTGAAAAGAACCATTGGTAGGTCTATAGCGGGGTGCACCACAAAGACCTGGCAGAGTGCTGGATGAAAAAGGAAGCAACACAAGCAGCTTGTTCGGCTGAGGACTCCACACTCCGAGGACAATGCACATTAGTTTGGGTGCTCGGTTTCACTGTGTGGTTGTGTTTCCGCTCAGAATGCTAGTGTGGAAAGCTGGGGAACATATTTATAAATTATGAACGAGCTTTATGTACTGAAAACTGAATATAAATTCATGGAAAGAGACAAAAACAGGAAGTTTTCCTGTTCTTAAACCCTGAATGCTAAAGATGAGGGAGACCTTTAAATAACAACTGTCCTCTGTAAACTAATTTATATCTAGAAAGAGAAGTATGGTTTCCAAGATGATGTGTGAGTACAGAAATAAGAATTATTTTGTCTAAACATTACTGGTTTAGTGACTTTTAGTCCGGCCTAAAGCTTACAAGATGAGGTGAGGTCAGAACAAGAGGCTCAAAGCTCAACCACACACACACTCACACACAGATTCCCATTTCCCAGAAGTCACCCTTTCATCAACAGCAGTGAGTGGGAAGGTATCCCAGTAAATATATTATGCATCAGCCAGGTGTGCATAGGGGAGCTGCTAATTGCCCCCACCACTAATGTTTAATGTACAGAGTAAGGAGGAGGGGTGGGGGATCACAGAGAGAGGGGATGAAGGGAGGAAGGTAGGAGGAGGAAAAGAGGGTGATGGGAAGGACTGAGAGAAGGTGAGAACAAATTCTGTCCAAAATGGTGACGAGTATTCGTTTTCCAACTACAGATGGACATTTCTGCACCACAAACCAAACAGTGGAGTCATTTAAAGTTTCATCCTGATCCACACGGCTGGATTTTCTCCTCTTTCTTCAGGACTTTCAGATCCTGTTTGTCTTCTGGACAGTTGTTTAGTCCTGACTCTTCTTCTTTTGTCCTCTACTTGTCCAGTTTCTGCCTCCATGCTGAGAGATGCCAGGTTTCCAGCTAACAGTTGTCTGGGAATCACCTTGTTGCTGCTAAAAGTTATCTTAGACATTTCTTCATACTATTTATAGATATGGTTTAGAGCTTGTTCCTAGCTAAGTTATGTGCTGACAACACTGGTTCATCCCTGGAGTTAGGAGGCTTTTTCATTCTATGATTCATAGGTCAGAATTAAATGGCTTCAGAAAGAAAAAAAAAAACAAATCTCTGAAAATGGTGACGTACAAGGACTAGATTACAAATTAGTCCAAATATATCCAAAGAAAAACTATTAAAAGACCCTTTGAAAGCTGGAGAAACGTTAAAAGATTCCAAGCGAATCAGGCTGCTGGGAAGAGGAACGTGAGGACTGGATCCGCATTTTACTGAATTCTCATCATTTACATGAAAGGTTAAATCCATGTTTAAAAAACTAACAGTTACTTTTTTCTTTTTAAAGGTTCACTTTGAACAAAAGACGAATGAAACACCATAAATGTGCTGCAGGCAAAAAGTCAGCCCTGAACAAAGAACCCATCTTTCATTTGGAGGCTGATTCTGACACACACACACACACACACACACACACACAGAAATGTTGGAAACTTAGAAGGGCCCATGTCCCCTGAGAGCATGGAGTGGTGGGGGGATTCAGACTTGGCAAGCAGGGACTGCACCGACTCAGTGGGCGTGCATTTGTGTGTATGAGTATACTTACACCAGCATCATCTTTCTCTTCTTAAAAGCTGAGAACATGGGCATGCGCCACACTCAGATGTACTGTACGTATGTGTGTGTGTGGGGGAGGGGGGGTGTCTCTGGGGGGGTGGGTGTGCGTTAAGGTCCAGAGAGTTTGCAGCTGATAAACGAAGCTAGCTAAGCCGCTACCATGGCACAGTCCAGGCCCATGACGCCCGCTTCTCACACACATCCACACACACATATGCATGCAACCACACCAGGCCGGCTGCTGATAAGGAGTTGTCGCTGACACACACACACACTTCTCACTGAAGACTTTAGCCTTTCTAAACACACACACACACACCATACAATAAAAACCAAACTCTCACGATCATGTTAATTTCTCTCATCCAATTTATTATTATTTTTATTATTAAACCCATTTAGTTGTGCTAAATGAAGCTGGCAGCAGCTGCTCAACGTAATAACAACAACCCACTTTTTGAGTCTATATGTCCTGATGAATGTTTCACTGTGGAGGCCGCTGGAGTCCAGTGAACTCATGGTCATGTTCTAGAAAGCAGGAGGAGATGATCTGAGCTTTGTGACATGGTGCATCATCCTGCTGGAAGTAGCATCAGACGATGCTACACTGTGGTCATG
>JBAMHW010000010.1:8130600-8141540 GCA_037177495.1 Rhadinocentrus ornatus
CCTGTTCTTAGCTGACAGGAGGCACCCGGTCTGGTCTTCTGCTGCTGGAGCCCATCTGCTTCAAGGTTGGACGTGTTCAGAGATGCTGTCCTGCAGACCTTGGTTGGAACCAGTGCTTATTGGACCTTATATCATCTCCAACCAGTCTGCCCCTTCTCCTCTGACATCAACAAGACATTGTGGTCCAGACAACTGCTGCTCACTAGATATTTCTCTTCTTCAGACTATTCTCTGGAAACCATAGAGATGGGTGTGGGTGAAAATCCCAGTAAATACTACATGCCACGTTCAAGTCACTCTCATACTAATTCTGATGCTCAGTTTGAACTTCAGCAAGTCGTCTTCACCATGTCCACGTGACTGAGTTGCTGCCCTGTGATTGGCTGGTTAGATATTAGTGTTAACAAGCTGGTGGACAGGTAAATGTATAAATGCCTAGTATCTCTTAACATATTTACATGACTAAAATATAGATTGTTACAGGTATAAAACCATCTGATGTCCAAAGTGAGGAGTACATACAGTAACCAGAAATCTCCATGAAACGCTGTAGAAAATCAGCTGATTTAACAAAACTGTCAAATTTAAAGTTGTGTGCTTGTCTTTTTAGATTAAACAAGCAGAAATATCACTGATTATTGTCCAAGATTATTAAAGAAGGCAGGGTAAAAATACATTTTCTTACAATACTTCTATTTCCACCTACACTTTGCTTTCCGTCTCAGATAAAAAGGTGTAGTCCACCTCGTGCATCCTGCTCTCTGAGCTTTCAGTTGTGTAGTAATTTGGTTCTAATTGAGTGCAGATCTACATGAGTCCATTATATTCAATGCACGGTACCGCTGGGCTCCACCAATCACCAATTACATTAGCTTGTTTTGTGCCATTAGAAAACAAGCACCCAAAACTCAAATCCACCTCCTGCTGAGGAGTCAATGGAATTCTTAACAAAGCTTTCAGAGAGCCATTTAATGGTTCAGCAAGCCTTAATACAAAACCACAACACATTTTATGCAGGAGTGACTCGGCGTGCCCGTACGTGCACTGATTGCATTATTATGGACACGATCTATAGCTGCACAAACGTGTTTAGACTTTTTCAGATAAATAAAAGCCACAGAAGCGTTTGCTGCACTTTCAAGCTCTTCTACGCCGAGTTTTACCAGTAAAATTACGTTGTTGTCTTCATGTCAAAAGTCACATGTGTAAGATCTGGGTTTTATTAGAGCCAGCCGACCTATTAAAGTCTCTGCACTCTGCCAAAGGGTGACATAAAAAGCTCTTTGACGGTAAAGCCAGATGGAAAGAAGGAGGCAGCGAGAGAAGGAAAATAGAGGGGATAGGACCTTTCACACGGCGACACGAAATTTAGGCGAATTTCCGCAACTTTTTCACAAACAGCACAAGAACCACGTCTCTCGGCAGGAGCAACATTTCCAGTCCATTTCCTTCACGTGCTTGGGGTCGTCAGCATCCTTGTTTTTAACGTGATGATGTCCAACTTTCTGTTTACTTGACCACAAACATTTCTAAAGAGGTCAGAGGAGACAGGAGGAGCAACAGTTATGAGGCTTTGTGGATTAGCAGCCAACAGATCTCTGCTTTACGACTCGCGTGGCTCACGTTTTCAGCAGTTACTGGACTTTTATACGTCTCTATGCCAACAAATATGTTTTTAAGCTGCACTCTCACCTATAATGGTTATCATTAGCTTTAAAAATATATGTTGGTGTTGGAATTATTGTAGGCAGTTCTGTGGCTGCACAATATATTGAAAACGTACGGTTTTCGCAAAGAAACATCACAAAGACGATCATGATATTGTAATGATTTTGACATGAGAGAACAGCACAGGGGCCACATTCCTCTCTGAAGTTTTATACCTAACCAGCATGCACAGGTGCAGATCACCCATCACGATTTTCTACATGTTCACTAAAATGACTCGTACATTATGATGATTAGCCTCCGCCTCACAGTTTGCAACCATAGACTCCAGGGTTTCACGTGTTTTTGGCGAGATTGTGCTGAATTTAACTGAAATCTCTATAAAATTTCAGCCAGTCCTTGTAAATTCTTTATGTCCAAATCACCAGAACTTTAATTCAGCTTTGACTAATCTCCGGATTCCTCCACGTTGCCCAGTAAACACACAGCAACTTTATTTCCGTCTTTCTCACTGTGAACGTGCAGACGTGTGCAAGAGACGTGTCACATCCGCCATCTAAGATAACCTCCACGGACCGTGCACGACGTTTTTTCCGAAGTCTGCAGCACATTTTTTCCTACAAGAAAAATAGCTACGATGGAGTCAACAAATCAAATAACGAAAGAATCAGAATATTTTCCTTTTTGTGTTGGCAGTTTGAACAATCAGCTGTAGCCTCATGAGCCCTCTGCAGAACAGTATAACACCCCAATGAAGATTGTGGGAATACAAGAATCTAAATTTTCAATTAACTGAAATACCTCTATGTACAATAGATAATATTCTGGGTGAAATTTCAGGTGCCTTTGCTAAACTGAAGAAAAAAACACTTGTTGAAACTTCTCACTAAAGTGGCAGCAGAGGTCGGCGCATCAGGCTCTAAATCCCAAAAAGTGCAACGAAATTCTGCAGGGACTTAAGTCACCGCCTCACAACCCTAACCCAACCACGGACTCTGGTTTTACGTGTTGCTGTGGTGAGAGTTTAAACTGCGGCTGGAATCTCTGTAAAAACTGACTTCATGGTTGTGACAACGCTCAGCGGGGCAAAGAGCTGCATGATGTCAGAAATATGACGACTAAAAAACCAAACTTTTCACTAGACTTTGTGTGTGGAAACTGAGGGACATTTCTCTAGACACCCCTCAGTTTCATCCATTAGTTTCTGCATGTTTTTCCAAAACCATCAGCGGAATTACAAAGTATTCTTTGCCTGCATTAAGAAAATAAGATTTCATCAGCTCAACCCACACCAGAAGCAAACCCAACCTCTACTTTTCCTCCACTTGTCTAAAGCGCTCATTTGGCTCCCATCACCACAAACACTAAAACAAACCAAATAAACCCTGAAGTGCTCCTTTTCTCTCCCGTCTTCCTGCTCTTCTCCATCTCCCCGTCACATGCGCTCAACTCCTGTTTAATGTCCTGCAAATGAAGCGTATTTATTAATGTGTAATTAAGTAATAATCATCACTACATAATGCATGAGAGACTCAAGGGGCTGAGAGCTGAAAGGGAGAGAGATAGGACAGCGAGGCTGCTGGAGCAGACGCAGAATGAGATTTTTTGCTTCCTCGCCTCGCTAAAGACACACATTAAAAGCGGATTAATCCACTGAAATAATATTTTGATAAGAGAGAAGCTGGGTTCTTTCATTTCCTCCTCATGCTCCCCCTCCTCTTTTTTCTCTCAACCCACCAGCTAGTTTCATGGCCCATCATCGCGTCATTAGTCCATGTTCAATTAACAGACTGTAAATTAGTCCCGTCCCCGCCATGCTAACAAGGCCTAATCACTGTCGAGGCTCGACTGGTCAAGTAAATCCATCAAAACATGACAGTCGCAGTGGTGACACACAAAGGAGGGAGGACTAATACTTTTTATTTTAATGTTCGGGCATTGAGTGTTGCTTTCTGTGCTCATACTGTCTGAACGTTGAGTCATTCATGCTGAATTTAGGCACCTGATCGAAAAGATCAGCAAATTATGCTGCATAATAAGAATTTTGTGAAGATGAAATGCAGGAAAGTAGAAATTAGCTCATCTAAACGGTAAGCTTGAAAATAAAACTTGACTCTGGAGCTGTGACCTGATTTACTCTGCAGACACACCTGCACAAATATGACCTTTAACAAAAAATAAAAACTTTCCTGCATCTTCACCACTAAAATTAAGTAGTTCCCAAATAGATATTTTAACTAGCTGTCGTGTTTTTAAACAAGTTTTTCTCTAATTTTGTGCTGCAGAAAGTGGAAAAGAGAACAGTTCTCTGGTTAGTGCTCAATGACACACAAGATACTATAATGATGTGTATTTTTGTAGGATAGTACATAAGATAAGTATGAGTACATTGTAATTTAATGTATAAATTATGGTTATGTATGGGAATTAATATTGTTCTTGTCGAAAATGTTCGATGATCAAAATGTTATTTTAATACTTAATTTGTAATCTGTTATAAATGTAAATTTTATACTTTTTAAACTGTAAACTGACCCCAGGAAGAATAGCAGACGCAGCATGCTGCTGATGCTAATGGGGATCTCAGTAAACAAACACCAAAAAATCCAAAGTGTGCGTGATGGCCTTCAACCTAAACATTATTCGATTCTACAAGGCTTAAAAAAAAACTAAAAAAAACGTGTAAGGTTCTCACAGATACTTGAAAAAATATGTCAAAATCTTTTCTTTTTTTTTTTAAACTACCTTAAAGACTCTGCGAGTGCCCAAACTTAAGCTTCAGACGCTCCTTTTTGTTGCCTTAAAGCAACAGTACATAACTTTCCAAACTTAGAACTCTAAGCTTCGGACTCATTTTGATGCCACACATTCATTATGGGAATTATGTGACTTTAGTCAAAAGTCTGGACACAATTTCCCATTAAATCCAGTGATGAAATGTGACTGGTACTGTCTATTCCTGGAACCGCCGTTGCCCTGCAGCTTCCCGAGACTGTAAAAACCACACAACTATGTTCTCACCCTGGAGCATCACATGACACCTGCGTTTGGCTTTACGGCCATTCTGAGCGCGCATTTGGATGACATATAGAAACCCAAGTGGGCATTATCAGAGGAAGAGAGGAAAAGAAAGAGTAAGTGACAGAGAAAGACATAAGAAAAGAGTCAACATCGCTCTGACTTTTACTGGCTGGAGAGATGCCAGAAAGACACTAGAAGCAAGAAGGATGCGGAATTAGCTGTCGTTAGGAGGTGCCCAAGTACAGAAATCTGCTAAATACCAGTAGTGTTGCTTAAAAGTGTAGATTAGAAATGTTCCTAAAAGCCAACATGCTTAAAATACTACAGAAATGACCTAACTTTAATAACTTTTAGTCAACTTGTCACAGCAAAGAAATTCTAATCAACCCATAAATGCAACAACTTCACTGCAAACTGGATCACGTCCATTATTACTGCCTTTACAAAGAGCAAAAAAGACTTTATATCATCTAAAAACAAACTTTAATGTTGTTTTTTTCTTGGCCACTGTCAAGTACCAGACACTGAAAGAACTTTTCCATCTTCATGATAATGACAGGCTGGTGCGTGAACCATCGCTCGATGAAGAGGCCCGTCGTGAGTCTGTGCAAATATCCAGCAGGCTGAGGTGGGACTCTGCAGCTCTTTGTTATTGCTTTGGTATGCCTGGCTGGACAGTAAGCCAGCCAGTCAGAGTTGGGTGAGCAGGTGAAAGACAGGAGAACATGAAAACACAGATAATCCCCTGGTGATGCTCACCTCAGCCGGCCCTCCCTCCATCCCTCCTGCCCCTCACCTGCTGCACTGCCCTCAAACACCTCCCCTCTCTCCACCTTTCGCCCTTCACCTCCCTCTTTCCTCCTCCATCTTCCTCCAAAGCCAGATCTTGCCAAGCTGACAGAGAGGACAAGGTGTGGACGGGAGATAGCAAATGCATGTGCACACACAGATGAGCACACATGGCGTTTTTTTGCAAGCTGGACAACGAGGGCTGCGTTACCTCTGCAGCACAAACAGAGAGTGGTGGTCGTCGGCCTCGGCTTTGCTTTGCTCCGCTTCGCTTGGCTGCCTGACTAAAGCTAAGCTCTGGTTATCCAGGCTGCTGAGACCTGGCGGCCTCTGTGACACACAATGCTTCATCTTGCAAGCATAAGCGCACACTCACAGAGCAATGGCAGAGCAGCGGTGGACAGACGGGTCCACCGAGGCCAACTTTCTGTCCAACAAACTGCACGAAGCATCAACAACGCTGCAGCAGAGGGCAATAACAATCATCTTCACCCCGTCCCTCACAGATTAGACACAAATCAACCTGATACTCACTTCAGTTTGCAGATATTTATCCAACCATCTGAAAAAGGACCAAATAAATAATCATTTAAAGGCCAACATATAAAAAAGTGGCAGAACACGCCTCTTAAACAGACTTAAAAAAATTTGTTTATAAAAAAATGGCAACATGGCAGTAACACTCATTATTACCACATCTTCTTCCAGAATTTATCCAAAAACCTTGTTTCTATTTTAAGTCGTGTTTAGTGTCCATAAAACTCCCACTTTAGACATTACCACAAGCACGTATTTTCAGATAAGCGTTTTTATTCCAAGCTAGAAAAAACTGAAACCTAGTTTTCCAGTTGATTCCTGAGGAGGCTGTGGAATCTGTAGGCTGTCGCCGCCAATCAAATCCTCCTGCCTACAATAACCCCCGGCATGCCGGCAATGAAGTCAAAAACAACTGTTTTAAACTGCTTTCTTGCACGCTGCCATACAATTAAAACCACAAACATACCCCCATGGTACATGATAGCACATTGTCAGTAATTCCTGAACTGTAAGTGAAGCCTCCACAACTACTGGGACAAAGAGTCAAACCCTGAATCAGATGGAACTTCATCTGCAGGGAAGATGCTGCTAATCAAACTAACAACCCAGCTTGGGTAAGGAGTCTGGATAGCCACAAACAGGAAAGCTTTCATGGATGGGTGGGGGTGGTGGTGACCACATGGTCAGCCAGTCCCGCTGCCCATCTGGGTCCTATAAAGGAAACACAGAGGCCAAGGACACCACATGCACCCCCTATGATGCCCACTCACCCGTGCACTGCAATGAATACCACTTTATGTTGATGGCACAAACTAAGGCCGTGTCTTTTTTTATTCTACAACATCCCATTAAATATAGATTAATGCAAAGCATTGGTTAAAAGCTTTTTTTTTTAAAGAAAAGGGAAAATGTCTATAAATAATTAATCACGTACATGCAGCCAAATGCGTTTCCTTCTAGAAAAATGCATTAAATTGTCCTTTTTAATGACATTTTGATCATTAAACATAGTATCAACAGCCAAATGTACCTGCTCAAATCAAACAGAAGCTTCCGTTTTGGGGCGAAAGTGCACCACATCATTGAGATCATTCAGAAAAACACGAGCTCATTCAGTAAATTACAACAAGTTGGTGCGATGTCACGCGCTGACAATTAAACCCCATTATTTATAAACCAAAATAGCAGCCTGACACGGTCAGAATTAAACTAGAATCTCGTTTCAATCGAGTCCAATTACGAGCAATTAGTGGAGTAAGAGTAAAGCTGAGCTGCAGCGCTGATTGTCCAGGTATGAGGCTGAATTTACCTCCGTCGTGGAAACTGCGCTGACTGCTCACAGCTCTTTGGGGGGAAATCAAATTAAATGAGCAAACATGAGGCAGAAGAGTTTGGTGTTAAAATCCAGCTCCTTGTTTTTTTGCTGAGAAAAGTGTCGGTGAACAAACCAGCAGCTTTCTTTCTTACCTTTAACGGAGCGCGGTTTGGCCTGTTTGCGTCTGGACATCGCTGCCGTCGAGCCGCTCTTCTCAATCTTTCTCTTTTTTAGTTGTTTTTGTTCCGCTCCGCGTTTTCAGCTGACCATGCAGGCGGACACGGTCGGGATACGCGTCCTCCTCTTCTTCCTCCACCACACTTCGCTGCTGCTTCTTCGCCTGTTGCAATGCGGCAGCTTCAGCCTCTGAGTGACTTAAAGGCGGTCCCTAGTCCGGCGAAAGCCACCGAGCTCACCGCGCCGCGCCGTGCCGCTGTGCTCCTCCGCTAGGTCCCCCTTCTCTCGCACGCGGTAACCAAAGGCTCGCGCAACCTGTAGAATTGAACGGGGGAAACTTCTTCGGTTGCGGCGACGCCGTCAACCTTGATATTTTTGCTTAATTTCTTCACGCGGTTTTTTGCCTTCTTTCCGAGCGCTCGCGCCCACGCGCGTGTCAAAACACCTGAGCGAGGTCCCGCGGCTGATCGGGAGGGGAAAAAAGAAAAAAGAAAATGTGACAGGGGCACCGTCCGAGTGAGAGCGTGACGATGCCACAGCAGACGCGCGCGACGGTCCGGGTTGAGGGGAGCGTGTTTTTGAAAATCGCTTCTTTCCCCCCGCGCGCTCCGCTCCTCTTCGTCAGCGCTTCTTTAGTTTGAGTGAAATTGTCTGTTTTTGTTTTTGTTTAGTTTTTTTCTCTCCCTCCAGGAGCCGACCCGAAACGACCAGCCTCCCGGGTTCCGTCCCGCTATTTTACTCTAAGCTGTGGTAGTGGTGGTCTGGTGGCATGGACATTGCGCTCTTCCCCTGCATTTCCACCCCTGTGGGGTATGCTGCTTGTACAACCCACGCTTTCTTTTTTGTTAATATTTCCTCAGTGTCCGGTATTAATAGATGCCTGATAATTTCAACCAGCCTAACCCTTCGCTAGCCTCTGTCTCCCTGCTTTTTCTTTGTCCTGACTCTGGCTACCAGTCTCCCTCCTCCTCCTCTGCCTGCCTCTGCTGGCGGGGCTGCGGCGCAGACACACATAATAAAGCCAAGGCAGGCAGTGCTTGGCTGGAAATGTAGCCGCGTCCCAGCAGGGGGATGTGAGAGAAGGGTCCCGGCGGGGGAGCGCTCTGATCCCGCAGGGAGCAGCTCGGCACAGCCCGGGTTGGCTGAGGCAGAGAGGCAGGAGAGAGGCAGGCTGGGCAGGCAGGGAAAAAGCGAGAGAGAGAGAGGGAGAGAGAGAGAGAGAGGGGCGGCAGGGACTGGGTAAGGCAACAGCCCCCAGCTGTGGCCAACTGGCGCAACTACAACAGGGACCCAGAGAGTTCAGAAGGAGGAGGCAGAGGGAAAATGTGGAGTTGGATTAAAGTGTTGTGTGGAAGAGGTTCTGTCGTTTGTTTTCACTGACAAGTAGAAAGAGGGCTGTTAATGAGAAGCAGTTTCTGCGTGTGTGATCTGTGGATGACAGTGGTGATGCTACAATTTAACTGTAGACAGGCATCGTAAAAGAACAGCTACAGTTAAAATAGCACTGCAGCTCTCTTTGTCCAAAGCTTGAATTTGATTTTTAACTTTTAAATAAATCTGGTTTAAATGTTTTGGTGCCAAGTCACAGCTCAGTCACTAAATTTTCATTTCATGTTGCATCAAATACTTTTTAAGGGTGGCGGTCTGGACAGCAGGCCGGTCAGTTTAGCACATATTCACAAGCTATGCTCTGGCATTGTCTTGCTGACATAAACCAGACCTTCCATTGGAAGAAAAAAACAGATATCAGTTTTTGCCTCAAAACCTGCATTTATTATTTAGCAATTTCCCATGCACCATTGCATCCCTCAAGCCATCACTGCTGACTTTTTGTGTTCTCTCAACAAGACGAATGGTTTTGTTTCTCTGAGATCAGGCCCAGCCTTTCATTGAGATGCATCATCTCGTCCTTAAGAGGTCTGACAGAAAATATTGTGTAAGATAACCTGAACCCAGTAAAGATACCTTCTAGATTTCTGTTGAAACTGTTGAAAAAGCATGACTTTTCAGCTGTGGAACAAGTTTCCCATGCAGTCCCACAGGGCTGGACACTTGTAGCTCTACTACATGTCAATCAGAAACCGTAATAGAAACTTAGCCGGTGTGGTTTCTTGATATATGTGATTTGTGCAGTTTTAAAAAGAAAGTTGTAAAAACAAATCTTATCCCAGTGTCAAATATCTAGCTTGTTAGTTTATTTGGAAGAGTTTGTGAGGAACTTCAGCCAATAAGAGTCCAAGATATGGAGTCAAGAAGCATGACAGGAAACATGGAAGAAGAAAATAATAAAGATGCAACTAACACAGTGGTGAGTGTGTTGAAGAAACTATGGTCTGTTCAGGAAACTGAGCAGAATCTGGTTAAGTGATGGAGATCTCCAGCAGCAGCAGACCTATCTGGTGACAGAAGTCAAGTCTGGTAAACCTGCCACTTATCGCTACTGTAGTTTTTAACCACAGGGATTTTAGAAATCACTGAGAAGAGAGACACACAGATCAGTGTGAGCCTACCATGGGTTAGGGGTTACCTTCAGTTCTTATATGGTCTTCTATAATCACAGACACAGTATTTCAGAAACTGCTGATCTACTGGGATTTTCACCTACAACCATCTCTAGGGTTTCCAGAGAATGGTCTGAAGAAGAGAAAATATCCAGTGAGCAGCAGCTGTCTGGACCAGAATGTCAAGCTGATGTCAGAGGTCAGAGGAGAATGGGCAGACTGGGTGGAGATGATAGGAAGGCAACAGGAAGTCAGATCAGCACTGGTTCCATCCAAGGTACAGCCGGGCTGCTGGTGGGGGTTTAACAGTCTGGGTAATGTTTTCTTGGCACATTTTAAAGGCCCATCTCCACATAGGTTTCAGCGTGGGATGGGACGGTTTGGTACAGTCTGATCTCTGTTGTGTTTCCAAGGCCAGCCGTACCAGGAATGATACTAATACATAATAACATGACACAAAGACTTCCATCAGTTATTATGAGTAAGAAGGCAGCACGGCAACAAAGTAGGAGAATTTTTTTTTTTAAAGAAAAAAAACGTCTCTTTATTTAAACATGGAGCTGTTTCCACTTTGTTCTTATTGCTAAGTTGCACAGGAAGGGGCAATTGTTTTGACCAATCAGTGGATTACAGTGTGACTAGCTCCACCCTTTAGCGTTGGATCGGTAGAAATGGGACCCCAACAGAAGGGTCCCAAAAACAAGGAGAAAGAGATATTCTAACACCCAGAGAGGTTTTAGTCTGTGAAAATGGAAAAAATGCATCCATCCCGTGCCGAGCCAGAACCCCGTTTGGAAACGGGACTTTACCACCACAGCCTACCTGAGTATTGTTGCTGACCATGTCCATCCCTTTATGACCACAGTGTAACATCTTCTGATGCTGCTTCCAGCAGGATGATGCACCATGTCACAAAGCTCAGATCATCTCCA
>JBAMHW010000010.1:8168408-8215569 GCA_037177495.1 Rhadinocentrus ornatus
AGTAGTTGGAGTCTTACTGATTGTATGGGGTGGACAGGTGTCTTCATGCAGCTATCCACCTCAAACAGGTGCTTCTGATTTAGGATAAGATGATTAAGATTAATATTAAGATAATAAAATAATACATTGTGATTTCAGGATTATTTTTTTTTAGATTATGTATCTCACAGTGGACATGCACCTACGATGAAAATTTCAGTGGGAGAACTTGCAAAATAGCAGGGTGTTCAAATACTTATTTTCCTCACTGTATATCAACCTAATGTGACCCGTTATGAGGCAAAATGAACTAATCTGTGGTTTCAAAAGATAATCTGGGCCTCCTTTGTTTTTTGTTTGTTTTTATATGATTCAGCTCTGCTTTCTTGACCTTGGAGCTTTGCCGTTACATGTACCTAAAACACGCCACCACCTGCTAGTAGCTGTGCAAAGGTCAGGTTGAATGCTTCGTTGGGATTGGCTGCAGGGTAGAAATGAGTTCATGAAACAGGACAGGAAAATCTTCTGTTCACATCATTAGCCGGTGCAATGTCTCACTTTGGATCCAAAGTGGTTTATCAGAGAAGCAAGATTATACTAACTGTGAGGAAGCTGAAGAAAATCTGGGGAAATAAAAAGTATTAACACTTCCAGATGATGACATTTAAATAATAATGAAAAGGTCAGATTAAGCTGTGGGTAAAGGGCTGTGGGACTTGTGATGCTTTTGATCCATGTGAGTTGCAGAACCGGCGTGTTAGAGTTGGACAGTATGATAGAGGAAGATTCATTCCCTCCAAACAAATGGATTAAATCATCCTTGTCAGAGAGGAGGAAATGCATTAAATACGCTTCAGCACCTGCAAGATAAGCAGCAGTTTAAGCTAAAGTAAAATGTTCAGTAGTTTGGTTAAATCATGTTTATCTAATGCAACATGTCATTTTTTACTGGTTGGGTTTACAGCAACATGACGCAGCGTTGCCGAACGATACATTACACGGATGTTCAAACAACAAGATCGGTGCCTTTTAGTGTCAGCGTCTGACGGCCTGTAGAAGAAAACATTCCTTCCAGATATGTGGTCTCGTTTCTTTATTTCCACTGTTCCAGTTTTATTTCTGGGTCAAACAGCAGCTGCAAGTCAAGGTAGCCACATGTTTTCTACAGGTAGAGGTCCTGTAGCCTTTCCATCTGTTTTCTCTGAGAGAAATCCAGAGATAATGTGGAAGATTTATTTATTGTTTAGAGCAGAGGGGAATTAGCTGGAATGGGACTTTGTTTACTTTCATTTGTTTCTAGATTATTTTCTTATGCTGGCATCAAAAAAATGAAAATTAAATTTAAAGACCTTTAAGGATTGTTCATGTGATTCTTATACATGTATAGTGATGGGAAATCAATCAAAGCAGAATAATGGTGATTATTTCTCTGACAATAATCGTACTGAGAAAATCTACAATCGTGACATCCCCGTTTGGTCTCAATCTGCATCACGTCAGTGATCATCTCAACACGCAACCAATCATTTTCCTTCTGGAGATTGTGCCATTGATATGGGAATAAAGACAGCTGGATAATTAGCTTGACGAGCTTATCTTCACTATAGAGTTAAGTTTAAGGGTTGTCTGATCATGTCCTCTGCATCGGAACCTAACAGGGCAGAAATTAGAGACAATTCAAAGCTGAGAATCCCGATCAGCACGGTTTCTACCGTGAAATCTGGACAGAAGCTTGAATCTTTACTTCAAGTACTCACAGGCATGTGTTGGTAACGGAGAGGACCACGCAGTCGGCCGGCTTCTTCTCCTCCTGCACCTGCCTGTAGAACCTCTGATACAGAGCTTTACGTCTGTCTGCCGGAGTGCAGACATCCGGCTTGGCTGCTGCTAAGAGGATGTGAGCGGACAGGAAGGTAAACCATGAGTGTTAACTTTGGAGAATATATCTTAGCTAATTTAAGTAAAAAAGGAGTCACATTAAGAAATTTTCAGATGATGTTAAAGACCCATTTATGCTCTATGCTAAAAGCCGGATACAGAGCATTTCGTCTGTCTTCTTACGTGCTTAATTTGGTCTGTTTTTCGGGCCTTTGCGGATCTGCACCCTGACGCAGCAAATGGGAGAGCGCACCCCCGGAAACCACGGGGGCGGCGTTGAGCAGGATAGCTGATGTGCAACGAGTGAAGGAAGAAAGAAGCTGTGACGTTTCTGATGCACAGATCACCGCTGTCGACCGCAAGCTCTTTAAGGATGAACGTTATCATGATCTCATCCATCGTCACCATGTTTGCGTGGATGAAACTGGCATCAGAACTCAGAGGTGAACTGCCCTCTGGTGGATGTATTGACTAACAACTGCACCAACGGTAGAGGCAGAGTATGAAGGCAGGCACATTTGAAACGGATGTTCCTTTTTACATATCTTAAGGGAGCATAAATGGTCCTTAAGAAGGAAAATAAATGTACTTTGACAACAGAAAGAGTCTCACCAGCTGACTGATGCTTGTATCCTTCGTACTTCACAGCACTGCTGAAGTTCTGAATTTGTTCCAGCTCTTCATAACTGAAAGAAAAGCAATAAGCATCATATGAGCGAGGCCTGCTTTAACATTAAAAAACAAAGATTTTCTTTTCTGTTTGTTTTTCTGTTGCTCACTTTTAACTCAAACATTTTTTTTTCAATCTTACCCATTACTTGTAGTCTTTTAAAGTTGAAAGCCACTAAACTGTGAAATTATTTTATTATTTCAATCTTTATTATTTATACTGCAAATTTTAATAATATAGAAAACTGCAAAATGGCAAATGTGTGTGCATATTAGCACACTGAATAACACATTTCCTTACAGCCAACACAAAAGGAAAAATATCATTTATGGACGATGGACACGTTTCTCTTTCATTAGAAAATAAAAGTCATTTGTGGCAAATGTTCAGAGTTTTTCTCCATTCGCTCGTCTTACAGATAAATACTGCTTTTCCAATTGATGGGTTAATTGTTAAGAGCTTAAACAGTTTTTAGCACATTTCTCTTATAAACTTAAAGACAACTAAAAAAACAGCCAGTATTTCTGATATAAAACTTTTTATAGATATTTTGTTTGTTTTAACTTATATATTTCTTATCTCTTTCCTATCCACCTTACTGCGGTGGAGGAGTTTGTGCGTCCTGACTAGGAGCTAGGTTGTCGGGGGCTTTATGCCCCTGGTAAGGTTACCCATGGCAAACAGATCTCTCGGGGAGGGACCGGACAAATGATATCTAACTAAATGATGACTAAAAATTATGGATCCAGGTTTCCCTTTCCCAGACGTGGGTCACTGGGGCTCCCCTCTGGATTTCACGTTGTTTCATTTACGTCATCTATGTCGAGATTAGTCTGTGGAAAACTCAGGCAGTTTTTGTTGTAAACATGGGTGGTTGGTACAAAATTTGCACAGGCGTTGCGGGGTGGCACTAATGTGGATTACACGACCAGCCCACAGAGGCAAACCGCTTTGGGATCCGCGATTGCCGGAGCCTTTGGCTGTTTTAGAGCAGAGACAAACGGCGTCTCTCGAAGGCAACGGTTTTTATAAAGCAGCGTCCGCGTGACACGTTGGGAAACCACCACCCATGGAGCCTTAACATACGTCAGCCCGAAACATTTTCTTTACGGACCTCAGAGTGTATTTAGCTCTGAAATGTTTGCATCTCCCATTTTTTTACTACATCCCCCAGTATACACAGAAAAATGCGTTCATTTGCCAGAAACACGTCACAGTTTAGCACAATTAGCAGAGGCGTCTAGTTAGCTGGTACCTGTCCAAAGCATCCTTTAGCTCCTCGGTCCGCTCCTCTCGGGGGTACGGAGCAGCTCTCCGGAACAAACGGAGTTGTTGAGCACTGCATAGAGAGTGGTGTTACATTGGAATAACTTTTATAAAAACATGCGTGCTAAAGAGAACACTTAATGGCTTTTGGGCAGTTTTGTTTTGTAGCTTAGCTGTTAGCATGTTAGCTGCTAATGCTAATCTTTCCAACGAGACTCACCTTCCGTTCTTGTTTCCTGACGATCGCCGTCCACCTGCAGGTGACTTCGCCCAGGACGACATGTTTTTTATTTTAATTATATATATATATATATTTCTCCGCTGCAATTTAACCTTTACAAACAAGTTTTTAACCGCGTCGACAAAAGAAATGTTTTCCCGATGTTGCTCCACCAGTGGAAATGCGAGAGAAGAGGGATTCTTTCTCTAGCGGTCACGGCTCAGACGAACCGGCTTTTTGGCCTCTACCGCCTCCTGCTGGACGACAACACTGAGTAACACTTGGTGTTTTTCTTTCTTTTTAAACCCCTTAATTTTATTGTAGCCATCTGACATCCAGATACCAGTACGTCAGGATGAGGGTTGTTTCTGGGACTAGTGATGTGCCATGCGCGAAAGAGCCGGTGTCGTGCCAAGGCAGTTATCCCCGACAGAAATTGTATCCCCTGACGCGGGAGCGCGCACTCGTTGCGTCTAGCGTTAGTTTCTTCATTGAGCTGGATTTCACCAATGAAACTTAAAATGAACAGCATGCTTGTTGCTCAAGTTATTGTTTGAGCGTTGTTCTTCTGCCAACGAGGTTCTGCTAAGTTTGTCTTAGCTTTTAGCGCGACATATTTGTCTCACCCTGCAAATGTGTATCCCCTGCCCAATTTTTGTAAATAAAGGCCAAACTTCCTCGTATTAACTGGAGTAATTATGTTTGATGTAAGGTATCTATAGAACTAAGTATGTGATGGTAGGATACAATATAAGCCATACTGGGAGGAGATATAGAATCTGGCAGGCTGAGTAATAGTGTCTGCCATAATTTGTATCCCACGTCTAACTTTTGTAATTAAAGACATAAATGTCCCATTTATGCAGCAGTAATCAGGCTTTATAGAAGGAATATATAGATGCAAATACATCCAGGTAGGATATAATTTAAGCGCTACTGGCTGGGGACACAGATCCTGGCAGACTGCAGGAAAAGAGGGATTAATCTTCAATAGATTATACAGTGTTGAAAAATCATGTGGCACATGAATAAATTAAACACAAACAGTGTTTTCCTAAATGCAAAGTGGTGTTAATAGAACCTGGATTTTATTTTTTTAAGCAGCACATGGCCCTTTTTATGTTTTGTAAAAAGAAAAAGGAACCACTCTATACAAGTTACTTTAATAACAGAAGAAGCAAGAGCCTATTTTAATATATACTGAATAAAAATGTGAATTTATTTAATGTTAGGGGTTGGAAAGAAGTTCTGATTACATTATCAACCCTGCATGCAAAATAAAATTCCCAATGTTTGAGTTTTAAAGAGAGCAAATGGCAGACTGTGCGTTCATTAAGATTTTTGGACTTTGGGACATCAGGAAGATGCTGAAGTAATGGTAACTATGGAAACATGCAACTTTTTTAATAAAAAAGTGAATGTATGTCTCACTAATTTCGGACCCCTTTCCTTCCCGCTTCCTCTCACACGCACATGTAGATTCTTGGGAAGCGTGCACGCCATGCTGGGTGAAGGGGAGGAGGTCTGGGCTCTTGGGGCCATGGGCCCTTCGCTCTGGCCACCCTGGAAGGCCGGTGCCCATCTTTGCCCACCGGGGACTCTGCCGTCCTCTGGGTGGGTATCTTCGTGGTGGGGTGGCTTGGGTTCGTGCTCCAGGATTGCTACTGATCGCCTGGGTCTCTGGGCCACCTTTGTCTGCCTCTAGCCTCCGTAGAGGCGTGGTTACATCACACTCATTCCTCATCCTCTGCATGTGGACACTTAGTTGTCCAGTGGGTAATTATGCCAAGAGATGCTTTGGTTCAGCTTTTGTGTGTTTCTGGTACTTCGGTTGCTGTTGTGATACATGTTGTCTTGGTTATTTCTTTAGGAACTCATCCTGTTCAGGTGTAGCGGTTGGTTGTCTGGTGTTAGGTTGAAGGATCGTTGCTTCGATCTACTGTATCTTTATCTCTTATTTACTTTTAAATTCTCATTCTTTTTTTCTGTCCCCTCCCGTCAGGTCGAGCAAAATTCCATAATTCAAAATAAATAAGATAAAAATAAATGAGATTATAACCATGAAGCACCACTTGGCAAATCAAATTTCTACCACAGCAGCCAGACCATCATTCTACTGCCACCATGCTGGGCAGGACAAGTTAAAGATTCACATGGTAGCATACGAAGAGAAAGACACATACTGCGATTATGGAAAAACGTTACTCTGTTGAAGGAGATGCAGAAACTACTAAAGCTGGGTTAAAAACCAGAGTCCAGATCCGAACCCCACCAAGAATCTGTGGGAAGTGCTGGAGAAGGCTTTGCGCAGCGGTCGGACTGCCACAGCAATACAAGATCTTTGAGAAAAATGAATGCAGCACTGGGTGGAAAGGATTTGCTTGACACTGCAGACGCTTACTGAAATAATGCCGCTGGAATCAAAGCTAAAGGGGGCCCAACAAAATGTTAGTGACCTGTTTTTGGCCAGGCAGTGTGTAAATGTGCTAGCTGCTGGACAATCTGAATTAACTCCCATGTCAGAGCAAAATCTCTGAGGAACGTTAACACCTCGTTGAATCCGACACCAAGAATTGAGGCAAAAGGAGGAGCAACCTGGACATTACTGCATGTTGTAAACAAACCATGCACCCACTTTACAATCCTGTAGTTGTGGAAGAATAATCGCACGCCAGCAGTTTGAATGCTTTATTTCTTGTATGTGTGCATACTGCTGTAAAGTAGCAAGAACTAAAGGCAAACTAGAAAGGGCTACAAAATACAACACACGGACCAATACATTTACAAAACATTCAAAAAGGTTACAAAATGGGCTGTATTGGTCCTTTTATTGTTCTTCAATTTGGATTTATATACAAATTGTCAAGTTATGATGTAACCATCACTGCACAATTTTACAAGTGCCAGGGAGAGAGCCCCAGAGCCAGTTTCATATGGACAAACCATGAGCAAACCCTCTCCACCAACACACCAGGAGCAGACCCCCACCACACCTGGGAGACGTGACTTTCAGTCCAACTCAAGGGGAAAAAAAAGAAAGAATCAAATCAAAGTAGCAGGAAGGTTTCTTCTTCTTCAATCATCTACCATTCAGCTGTTGAAAACAAAAAGAAGTCAGAAAACAGGATCTGTGTGGGAGCAAAGCAACCAAGGACTTTGGTAGTGAGTGAAAATACATTTGGGTGTTTTTACATGTCAGGATACATTTTATTTGACATGTGCATTGCAGTTCTTTTGTCTACTTCCCTGCTCTCCCCCCTTTTTCTTTAATATTTACATCAAAAGGATCAAAATAAGTATATCAAACAGCATGTACCAATCCATTCTCCATCTCAACCCCAATGGGGAAAAACATAAATGTAACTCTTTAAATCTATGAGTAGTAGTCCTTCCAGCCACGTTTCAAATGACTGCAGTAGCCAGTTTATCCAGTGCCAGGAGAAACGTGGGTGGTGTGTGTGGTGTGTGTGGTGTGTGTGGCCAAGGCATCTCTCCCAGCAGCTACAAGCTGGCTGGTGCACAGGCTAGCTGGCACCGGTGCCCTCCATCACCTGCTGGGCCTGCTTCTGCCCCATGCAGCACTGGGCTACGGACTGGAACAGTCTGGGGACGGAGGAGACAGCAAAGACATGAATGGAAGCTCAGAACATCTTCATGGAAGCAGCTGCAGTTGCAACAGGAACTTACTTCTCAATCTCAGGGGCACAGTGCACAAAGTCGTGACTCCAGAACTTGAAGGCAGGATTCTTGATCAGCTCGATGAAGGTGATGAGAAGACCCCATGGGTGAGGCCTGTTTACAATCAGCCTCTCCAGCAGAACCCTGGAGGATGAGGAAAAAGCTAGCAAGGCACAGAACTTGTAACAGTTACTTTAAATGAGGGCACCCAGTCCTCAGATCAGACCGACTGACCTGGTGATCTGCTCCTGGATGGCCTCAGTGTTGGCCTCAGCAAACAGGTAGAGCATGGTGCAGCTGAAGTAATGCGTGTGGCTGTTAGGATAGCGCAGCTGGTTTGCAATCGCGTTCAGGAACAAGTAACGCCCTGGAAAGGCATGAAGGAGGAAACCTGATCAGTGCTGAACATCTTAAATCTGGTTTTAAAAGGTATGAAAAATCACATGATTTTCTCATTTAACTTGACAGGATGTGAAGCTGGAAAACAGACGAACTGTCATCAGGTCAGATGTTGGTTTGTGATCCCACTCCCCCTGCTTCTTTACCTTCAGTGTCCAGGTCCACAGCCAGGTTCTGAAAGATGTCCATGTGAGCAGAGTGGGTGATGGTGCTCATGGAGGGGGTGCTGCCCTTGTTGTGGATGTGAGCGATGGCCTGTGTGCCTACGTACAACACCAGCGCATTGATCAGCTGAATGTTGTAGCGGTTTCCTGGTTCATTTGACACCTGGGGGCGGTAAACAAAATTACACGTAGTCTTCATTTAACAGCGAGAAGGTAGCTAAAGCAGATGGAGGCTGGCTGTACCTGCAGGTTACTACGAAGCTCTGACAGGAAAGTGACTGGTGAGCGCGTCTTCAGATATGAATCCAGATCCTTCTTGAACTGGGACGGCATTACGCCTGTGAAGTTGGTGAGGATGCGAGGAGCGATGTTGATCTCACTCAGCATGTCCACCTGCAGGAGGGAGTTTTCATCAAGGACAGATATATCGCATCATCTGATTTCCACGAAGCTGCAGTAACTCCGTGTGCATTTACCTTCAGGTTTGGTGTAAAGGGGTCAGGAAGCCTCATGTTGCGTGGAAAGGCACTGAGGATGAGGTTGCGGAGTTGGATACAGTTGGGTGGGATAACATCACAGAAGCCATAATGGTAATCACACAGGAACTCGGGGAAATCATGGAGCAGGACCAGGAGCACCCGCAATGTGCCCTAAAAATCCAGGATAACAAATGATGGAAGCAAAAATCAGTTAACATTTAGATAAACAACAAAACTGTCAGCAGTGATGACACAAGTGGATGGTGTGAACAGAAGCACGTTTCATGTAAACGTGAGAAGAAAAAAAACCAAAGTGCACCTTGTAGAGGATTTGCATAGGTTTGTTGAGCTCTACATTCCTCAGGAAGGGGGCAAGATACTTGAAGAGATCGATGAGCAGCTGTGCGTACATGGGCCAACCCTGGAAGACATCAGAACAGTCGTACAAATTCACATACAAGTTAACAAGCACTAAATACTAAATGCACCTGTTCAACAACAGGTGTTGTAGTTCAGGATTCCACGTGTACCTTCTGCTGCGGTGTGTGTGCTAGCATTCTGGCAATAAAGATGCGATGGGAGATGAGCTCCAGCCAGGCGTACACGAAGCCGGGTGCTTTGGTTGGCCTCAGAATGTGAAAAGTGTTGCTGCAGATCAAAGCACAAGGTTAATTCCAAGCAAAGTACAAATGTGATATGGACGGATATTTATCCTACAAACTCATCGCAGCTCACTGGCTGCGGGAGAGAATGTGGTTTCCTACCAGAAGGCAGTGAGTGTCTGGAAGTTAATGGTCTCCAGAACATGTTCGGGGGCATTGAGCTCCAATAGCAGCATGATGAAAATGCGGTGGTATGGCAGCTGCTGGAACTCGGTCTGACGAACGTCATGGTCCTGGATCAGAACACCAACTACAATACCCAGCACCTGGAAGAACAAGACGTGATGCGAAATAAAGAAAACCAGATTCAGTTAGCCGTTTATATAATTAAACTGTCCAAAGCTGCGGCTGTGAAGTTGTTGTGATGCGGTTCAGTGTTGCTGTACCTTGTTAAGGAGGTTAATTTTTGTCACTGTGTTGGTTGCCTCTCCAGAGTGCTTCACCAGCAGGGCTATGAGCCTCACAAAGGCATCAAGGTTGTGGTAACACTTGGCTCTGATGATCGCTGCACTGGCTGCTGGGTTGTGTTGTTGTTCAGCCTGAGCACGGTAGCTGATCTCCACACACATTTCTGTGCACAGCCGGAAGAACCGCGTGATCAGATCGTCTGTCTTCAAGATGCCCTGCTGGTGCATCTGCAGGAAAAAAATAAAAATTAATAAATAGTGGATATGGAGTAGACAGGAGTATTTATGACTGTGGATCATAGCACAAGACCATATTATGGGTGCTGACCTGGCCAACAAAGGCAGAGAAAGCTTTGGTGCTGTCCCTTCCAGCAGCAGCTGAGTGATACAGGTTGACCCATTCCCTCAGGAGGTACTCTGCCTTCTCCCTCAAGCCTGGAGGATCATCATATTCTGATGCTTGTGAAATCCCAGAGTGCATCATGAAGTTAGGTCCACCATGGGCCCGATCAATCATGGCTTCGTAGTTGGAGCGAACGACATCCATTAGCTGGGGAAGTCTAGAGTTGAGAAAAACCGTTTGGAGCGTTGAGTCACAAGAAGTTTATTAATAACTTAAACAAACTAAATAGTGGGTTTTAATGTTGATGTGTCATTGCAGAAGGTTTATGGTTGACTCCTTTTCTCAAGTCAGAAGAGTGGGTATGTGCAAACATTGTGGGTTCTTACCCCTCTGGTGCGTTGGCTCTGGAGTGTGCACATGTCCTCATTAAAGTCTCAATTGTGTGGAAGAGGTCGGCTTCAGTGACGTGGCTCACGCTGCGTTCATCCACCAGCAGCAGCTTCACCAACTGCATGGCAAATGCAACTGCCATGTAGTGCAATCCATTCTCCATCGACTGGGGGAAAAAGATTTATGGAGTATGATAATTAGTTTCTCAAAATCAGACTTCTACAGGTCATAAGCTGGATAAACTGATCCTGTGTTTAAATAGGAATAATTAATAAATTATATTATATATTAAAAGACTCTAAACATAAAACGAACCAGTAAATAAAGTAAAAGGGGATACCTGTGCCAGGTGCAGGTCATACTGCTGCATATTCACTAGATGATTCCTTATCAGAAGCTCCACTGCCTCTACGTTATATTTGTATTCATCACGGCATTCAATCAGACACCTACAAATAAAACAAGTTAGACACACTTTGCACAAGCATGTTGATAGAACGGTGCAACAATCCACAATCAGTAGGCAACATTACAATGTTGCCAGAGTGCAGGATATCCTGGTAAATACAGGTTTCCTAAGAAAGCCACATTTCTAATGTGCTTTTTCTCACCTGGTTATCTGCTTATTGCACCACTGTGGTCCATAGGCACGTCCGTCCTGCAGGGCTTTAAGCACCAGCAGGTGACACTCCCTGTAGCGCAGCAGCAAGTCTGCATCAGCCCCACTAGTAGCATCCAGAAGACCTTCAACAGCCTGTGAGAACACAGAGCAGCTCACTATCAATTTCATTGTAGATTTCAGCCTTCCGTGCACTGTTCCTAAAGACTGAAGTCAATGACACTACACCTGCAACGTCGTGCTTCTGTACGATTTACATCTGAGCCGACGAGTAAAATGGGACATCGTGTGCCTAGAAGGATGTGGCTATGTGACATTTACTCGTGAAATTTGAATGCTCTACCTTCTGCAGGAGGCCAAGTGCAGCAATCCCATCCCTGGAGTTCCTTGCCAAAGCCACGGCTTCCAGCAAGCTACGCAGGGCCTGGGTCAGGGGGTTCATAGTAAGGCCTGGAGAGACGGCATGAAGATGCTGCTCCAAGTCGGCCATGCACTTATCATAGATCTGAGCCACGTCATCAGTGGCCCATGCCTGTTGCTGAGATACAGAAATGGAATCAAGTCTGAGATTAGAAGAGAAGCAATCTCATGGCTGCAAGTCAAAAAGCTTTTAGTTGTTTGCTATTCAAACTTCAAAAAACAGGGATATTAAGAGCAAAGATAGTGGGCTTTGGTCAAGTCGGGCACAGATTAGAGAACAAACTAATTCTTTTATGAGAAATAGTTTGAACATTTCATTTCTTCACTTTTCTGTTATCATGTTTTCTTTTATGGGACGACTACAGGAGATAAACTCACCTTCATGGGCTGAGCCAAGAAGCCAGTGGGTTGGGAGAGATCGTTGCTTGGTAAGAAACCTGGAATGTTCCTTGCAAACTCCTCATAAACAGCCAGCTGCTTGGGGTCCACTCCTCCCACCTGCAATACAAAGACAAGCATGTTGTTACTCTGGAGGACTGCGCTGAAATCATACTGCAGAGCTGGATGTTACTGTGATCTTACCTTGAGTCTGATCTGTTCTGGCATACGTTCAGCCTGGTAAGTCAGGACAACAGGATCACAGTATCTACGTCCCTCTTGACGTGCATGCTTGCGAAGCTCAAACTCCTGAATAGAGATCAGAGGAAGAGATTTACCAGTGAACTTCACTTATATCCATACGCCCTATAAATCACAGTGGAGACGTCCGTCTTTATATCATAAAGTCTGATTCCCCCTTGCAGTCCCCAGTCCAGATCATTTAACTTGCCTGTCCATGTTTTGCTCGTCTCAAACACCAGTTAATGTGAGATACATGTCTAACTTGGGCAGCTAAGTAGTCCACTTAAAAACCTCACCGTTGCTAGTCTCTTGTCCATTTCAGGGCCAGCCTTCTCCACAGCAGTTTTCTGAATGAAGCAGCAAGCTAATTCAGAGTTATCCTGAGCAATCCTGGCTGCAGCCTCTTCCATCATTTCTCTTTGCTGAGGGGTTGGTGCCTGAGAAGTAAGAGGAAATTTAAAAAGCTGGACAGGTAAGGTGTGCAAGGAAAGAATTGTAATGATGTACTTGACAAAAGCCGTCATGTAGGCTTTAAGTTTACCCTTAGTGCAGCGGCGAAGCTGTTCTTCAGGTTGGTGGCGATGCTCATGAGCAGGGGCTCCCGGCAGGTAATCATTGCCATGCCAGCAGTAAGGTTCCTCATCATGTGGTGGGCTGCCACACGCATGCGGGACTCCTCCGAATCCAAGGCGAAGTCCTTCCTGATGATCTGTTCACAAGTTGTCATGGCAATTTTGATAGAGCGATCAACCACAGGATGCACGAGCTCCTGGACCGCCCGCTCAACTGACTGCCGCACGCACTGTTTCAGCTGAGGATGAGCCTGCAGCAGCGGGATCTAACCAGACGGAAAGAAGTATGGAAGAACGGCAGAATGAAAACCAGCATATTTAAAATGAGGAGGATTTTGTGCATTTGGGTGAAAAGTTGACTTAATTTGTGGTTTTGATACCCACAAGCCTTAAATTTCGTATCTAAAGAAGACACAAGGGTTCCTGGAATCTGAATAAAACATAAGCAGCCTGTATGGTTTCTGCATCTTTTTTTCTCCCCTGAACACTTACGTTGACATTTATGTTGATGTGTGGAGCCAAGCCTGCCAGGGCGTACACATTAATGTCATGGTAACTGAACTGTGGGGTGGGAGGCCCCGTTGTTGTGCAGGTGGTGGTGGTAGCCGCTTGGGTTGAGGGAGGAGCTGCAAATGGAACAAAGTCTCCTGTTGGTCACAAAACGCTCATTTGATTAAAATCCCAAGGAAAAACTGATTTCACAGACAAGATATTACAAATAAATCCAAAGCTTTTGACTGAGAATTCACATAAAATAAAAATCCATGTAGACATGCCAAAACAGACAGGAGGAGTCAGATATGTGCAGCGATTAAATGTTCAAAATAAAAAACAAACAAGAATACTGTTCTTATTTTTTATCTTTAGCTGTATCCTAGTGGCACACCGAAAGTTAAGTAACAACCTGTGGTAGAAACGGGGAGCATCTCCTCTGGAGGCTTCGTCTCCTTCTTTGGTGCAGACAGCTGCTCCTCCAGGTTCTTCAGCTTCTCTTTGTCCTTCAGTAAGTTTCCTGGCTTCAGCTCATTGATGTCCAGAGACAAGTTCTTGCACAGAACTTCAATCTCAAACTTTAAGTTCAACTGTAATAAAACAGACCAGGATGACTAAATATTTCACAACTGTCATTTTATTTTTGTTAAACATTTGGAAAATAAATAAAACTTACTGAAATAAAGTAAGTCAGAACATGACCAATTTAACATTTTACACAACAGCAGCATAAATTGTCATAAAACCACATTTTTGAGGAAAAGGTTGTAGGTTACTTCAGACCTCAATCTATCAACGTTTGGGGTTTTAAAGTAGCAATGACAGTAATCTATTACCTTGAGGTCATGTTCTTGATGCAACTCGGCAAGAACGTTCATGATGGCCATGGTCCAAGGATTCTGAGGTCTGAAAACCTACAGCAGCAAACAACCCATCATGAAACAGTTTGTTTTTCAGGTATTTTATTCTGTGCAGTGTTAAAAGTTTCATGTCAATATCCTTTAAATTTGTGGCCATGTTCCTCACCATGCTACGTAGACTGGACTCCAAAACTTTGGCCACAAAGGGAACAACATAAAGGAGCTCTTGTTGGCCTTTCACGTATGCTTCCAGTAACAGAGACTTGAGTTCCAGATCCTGGGAAAGGGAGAAAATGTGCTTAGTTACCTAAAGTTAAAAGGCCAAAGCCTCATTTTAGAACAGAATTAACTAACTTGAAAGAACTTCTTACTGTATAAAGAATGGGTTTGTTTTTGGCCAGTGTAATCATGCCCAACCAGTGGCCCAGGTTCTTCAGCAGGGAGCGATCAGAGAAATTAGCAGCTGCCTTGTCTGAGGTCAGAAGCACCTGACAGAAAAAGATGGTGTTCGTCAGAAGAACTGTGATATCTGAGGACGTGTGGACGTTCAGAGATAGAAAACTGCTGGATGTCCCATATGAGGGGGAAGAAAAGACCAGGATTTGGAATAAATGCTTACGATTTTAGTCTAAAAAATGCACAATTACTTTTGCACTCAAAACCATACCTTGATATTCCTGTAGGTTTCACTGAGAACCATCTTGACAAAATCAGGGTTCTTGAGGGTGTCCAGAAAGTTAGAATAGAGACTGTGGAAGTTGGGTTCAATACTGACACGCTTCATCACCAGGTACTGAGACACCCACGGCATAAACTCTTCCTTCACCGTCTCTTTCAACTCCTCAACCTGAGAAAAGCAAACTGCTTATAAAAACTGATTTTTTAACATGAAGTCATCTGATAAAATGTCTTTTACCTTCTGTGTCATGTTGGACTGAGAAAGGTTATTGAAGATAAAAGCAATTTTCTCCTGGACATTCTCTGGAGGCTCTACGATCCTTTCCGTTTGGTCAGTGGCCACCAGCAGGGTATCAATGTTGGTAGTGTTTATAGAAGGCTGCGATAGGGTGCAAGGGTTATTATACAGACATAGTGAGGACATATAAAAAAGAAAAATAAAGGGAAGTATTGAGTTCAAGTCATTAAGTCAAACTTACTGGCATATCCTTCTTAAAACTGCTGGGTGTTGGTCTTGTGATGGTGGTTGTCTTTGAAACTGTGGTTGTAGTTGTGGTGGTGGTGACCAGGGTGCTGGGCTGGCCCGGCTGGGGAGCTTTGAGGCCAGCAGGCTGCTGCGACTGGGTCTGGGCTTGAACTTGTGCTAGCGCCAAGCTGCCTGGTGTGGTGATGGATCCCTGCATCTTCACCGGAGGGTCCCGTGACTGTTGGCCATACTCGATATACTGCACACACAGGATATTTCAAGAGGCAGAGCAGGAGATTTACTCTATCTGAATGGGGAGGTACCCTCTCTGTATTCAGGGATGCAGAATAGGACAAACATTACAACAAAGATAAATTAAGGAAACCTGATTACCTCTTGTAAATGGTGGGGAAATTGCAAGAAGTGAGCAATTGAGGCCAGATGTTGGCAATATTGCGGGTAGTCCTTAAGTCTAAAAATACAAATTTACTCAGCTTAACACAAAATACCTTAAAATGTATTTACATTTAAAAGAAAAAGAAAATACCTGTTTTTGAACCTATCTAGGGCAGCAATTCCAAAGTAATACATTTTGGATCCATATGGCTTCCGTAAGGCTTCAAGAACATAGCGGAGGGCCAGGCCCAGCGCCATGTAGGTTACCAGGCCCTTCTCAATAATGCCACCAAAGAGGCAGGCAGTGATGTGCAGCTCCTTGTCTGGGTACTGGGGGAAGAATCGGTACTCCTCAAACAAGTTCCGAAGCATGCAGTTGAACACCTCGCGTTCCCGCTTGATGGTGGAGTCCTTGAACCTTTGAAGCATCTCCAACACCTGGAAGAAAGTAATACTGTTGTAAACCCTGTCCAACTTAACAAGAGTTAATATTACCAAAGAAACTCAGACTTGGTCCCAACTCACTTCATCCACAGACATAGTGGGGTGAGGTGGGTGGTTGTAGATACGCTGGAAGTAACTGTTTGCTTCGTCGTCTATTTCCTTAGTAAAGTGCTGGTTTGCCTCAGGCCACACCTGAGAGAGATCAGCTGGGAAAAGAAAAAGAATCATTTTTTGCATGAGCAACCTAATTCAAACAATAAAAAGCATGATACTTAGTCTTATTTGCTGCACCCAAATCTTTAGTAAAATCGTATTGTCACCAAATATAAAGCTGCTTCTTGCTGCTTTTATGCGTTTACAGAGACTATAGGTGAGGAAAAACTGATTTGACTGCACAATGAAGTGCGTTAGAATTCAACATTCAAATCACAGCAAGAGTCATGACTGCAGAGGAACTACAGCGCAGAGCGGCGCTCTGTCACACCACTACCGCCACCATTTACAGGCCTTCATCTTACTCTGCTGAAAGGTCGGTGGGTTCAAGCCTGGTGTGCTCATCTTCCTGGTGCCAAAAGGATCAGTGCTAACCGACGGCATCCCCAGACTAGAGCCAATGCCAGAACCAATACCCGAGCCCAAAGGACCTAAAGAAACACAAAACTCCAGTTATTTTAATACATACCAGCTTAAACTTGGAATAAAGTGCATTTTTTCCTGTTAGTATGGAAACTTTGCTAAATTTACCCCTTAAAAAACCTTTACCTCATCACTCATCACTTACATGGACTTAATGCAACTAATCCCTTTAACTTACCTTCCTTCTCACTGGGAACACACAAATGGCCCTGATACAAACAGTAAAAGGACTTCCAGAATTATTTTGAACAAGTTTGCATTAAAATAAGAAATAAAATAGCTTAGTACCAGAGTCCATACCAGGAAGCTGCGAGGTCAGACTGCCAATACCCCCAAATGGTGTGCTAGGGTTAGGGTTGGAGAGAGGTGGGAAGGCCTTTGCTGGGGATTGGGGATTACTAAAAGCTGAACTGAGTGAGGTTGGGAAGCCCTGCATGCTCTGGGTGTGGGAGGTAGCTGTACTCCCCAGGTTCAAGGAGCCCATGCCAGTCAGAGGGTCCATCTGGAGAGAAGCATGAGGAAGTGATAGTGAAGTATAATCTCCAGGTTGGAACAGGATTTTTTTACGATAATCTGGATCCATTACAAATGAATGTTGTAGACGTATTTTAAAAATTAAAAGCCAAACTTTTAGTCTGTCTGCAGAGGCATCGTGTGATCATCGTCTGTACCTGTACAGGTGAAATGGCATCCAGGCTGCTTGTGCTCGGAGCACGTCCTTTTGGCATGACTCCCGGCGGTGGCTGCCGAGCTTTATTCATTACATTGCTGCAATTGGCAACCATGGTAAGGATCGTCTCCGACAACTCCTGGGATACACTCCTGAGGAGGAAGAGGAGGGGGAAGGAAAAAGATACCATTTAAAAACACTGAACAATCTATGTGGATCTTAACCATTTAATACGGCAGCTTTACGTTAGTAAACTACATTTTCCTGAAGAAAAACACCAAACTGACTTTGCTCTGAAACACTGGACATAATGTTTTGGTTTAAATGAGGTACAAACAAACAAGATATTAATAAAAAGCTGCTGTGTGGGGCAGCCATGCTGTCTTTGTTCTATCTCTTGCTTTCAAATGTTTTTTCCCCATTGTTGCCAAAACAGAAAAATGATTTTTCAAAAGAGGAACCATCCATACACACATCATCTCGGATACATGTGGCTAAACTCAGTAACAGACTTATATATAAAAAAACATTAAACATGGAGCTCAGACAGGAAAAAACAGCAAAACTGCCAGTAAGTACCATTGTATTAAAAAAAACTAGAAAAAAATATACTGCGCATCGTTAGTGAAGCTGAAATATCTCCCCTCATCACTGCTTGTCAGGCTGATCTAGGAGCAGTGAGTGAACCGCGCTGCGACGCTTTTCCACATCTGCCGGGACACCGGACCAAAAGTATTGCGGCCCACTGGGAATCCTCCGGAACCTCTAGATTAGCCGGCATTGCTCTTGATGTGTATTTTCTTATTTACGGTAGTATATAGACTATCTGTGTAATGTGCCTGCGCATTAGGGTAGACCAGGAAGTGGGGCTCTGTACTGACGTTGTAGGCTACGTGTGTTCTGCCTACATGTGGGAAGCTGTGATGCAATAAAGAGAAAGTGCTCGCAGCTATTTTTCTCCTTTCCATTTATTTACATGATTCAGCGTGAGAATCGGAGGTGTAGCGTGAGAAGCCACTCAAACACGCGAGTCTCACGGCCGATGCGTGAGAATCTGCTGTCAATCAGTCTTGAAAGGCCAGGATATGAATTTTAGATCTCATCTGCCAGCCATACTGGAGACCAAGTAATTTAGCTTCTTACCCAGCGCAAGACTGCAAACAGGCAAGCATGGTGGCTAAAGTCTCTGGAGGAAGCTGGGCACTTTTGGGCTGGTCCTTGTCAGGGGCCAGACCCCCCATAATGGATGGGCAGCGCCTCTTCAGGAATGTCACGCATGCCTGTATGAAAGGTTCCTAAAAAATACAGAAAAATGTTTTCACTATTTTCTCAGGGAAATATGACCAAAGTAATAAACATAACACCTATAATATCTAATCTAAATTAAATCTGCACATTTACCCCATGCTCTCGGATTTTGTCAGTCAGCCATTTATCAAGTTTGAGGTATTCACGGCGAGAGGCAAGTGCAGCAAGGTCAATAACGAAGGCAAATGGAGTACCATTCAGCAGCATTGACAGAGACTGGGGAGAAAAAAGATCACTGATCTATCATAAACGATAATCGTATATTTAGAAATAAACTGATTCAGTAACTTTATATTTTTGGTTGTGCTGTTTGCCAATACTTGATACCAATTTAATAATACGAGTCCTATTAAGTGTTATTACAAAACTAATTGTTATTGTGGCCTCTTTTATTATCGTTTAAAGCTCATTTCAACCTCAAAAAGTACATATTTTTTAATAAAGCCGCATAAAAATACAATATATATATTTATAAAACAAACCTTCAAGTCCTGGGCCACATCCAAGATGCGAGACAGCTTGGCCTGGTCGTACTGCTCCCCTCTCATGTACCACTCAGCCATCGAATGCATAATCAGCTGACGGATGGAGGGAGACTGTCCCTATAGGGATAGGGAAAGAGAGAAATTTGAATATGTGGTTAAGGTTAAATTAATAACTGAAAGAAATATCATCACATACAGGACAAACATGACCCTTTGAGCTGAAAGGGAAACAACTCCACCAACCTGTCCATGCCAGGCATAGTGCAGAATAATGGCGGAGTTGGGGTGGTTGCCCAGAAAGATGGGCATCAGGGTAGAGATGAGCTCATGGCGCAACGTGTGCCAGGAGGTGGAGATCTGCAGCAGTGCCAACACCAACATGTCTGGGCAATGCTTGATAGGGAAGCTGAAGAGCTGCTTCACCTGTTCATACTGCCCAACCTCAGAAAGCCTAAGAAGACTCTCCACCAGGTCCAGACTTTTCCTGTAAAAAGTTTCAAGAGACTCTGTTAAGCAAATGAGATGAGCAAGGTTTCCTTTCGTGTGGTGTTGTAGGAAAAGAGCCACAGTCTTCATACCATGTTGCAATCTCCCTGTTGTCATCCTCTGGTGGGGCCTTCAGGATGTCAATAGCCACAGTGTGACAAGGGTAGTCTGCAAAGCAGAAGACTTCTGGGTTCATCAGGGAGTGCTGAATGAAAGACAACTGGAAAAAGAAAGTTCAGTTAGATGTGTAAAAGGAAGAAAAGCTCCATACTTGCACTGCACCAGATCTACACAGATATTTGACATTTCAGTTAAAAACTTGCAGCGATTCCCTTGAGTTTGAAAGTTGCCACTAAATGTCATACTACAGCGGGATTTATTAGTCATATACCTGTCCCTCAGCATGTTTCCATGGTCGATAAATGAGATCAACAGGGAACACCTCCATGCCCAGCCCTCTCTGGATACCGTACACCACTATATGCAGGCCTTTACTGTCCCGGATTATAAAGCCCGGGTGATCCAGTTCATAAGTCACCTCTTTGAAGTTCAGGTTGGGATTCTGGATTTTCCACAAAAACAAACAAAAACACACATCAGGATTTCATGCAACCAGTATCCTCTCAGCTTCATGCATTACAAGCCTGGTTTGAAATAAATGCAAATGATTTGTACTTCTCACCTTTCAGTTAAAATGTTGTGCATCTTACTTTAGTTTTTACCTTTTAAATAAAATGACTTCTCATTTTGCTTTTCTAAATTTTAGTTTAATGCAATAACTCTTTTAGAGGCAGGGGTTAATCTGTGTGCGACGTGAAAAACATCAGAAAGATGAAGCTAACTTTGAGACACTGATAGTTCACTTACCACCTCTTTGACAATGTCAATGAGAACTTCAACGTTCCACGTATGTGCCTGCGAACCATCATTCTTGTCCTTCCCATCACTCCAGATGCCACTTCCTGGAGCAGAGATCGACTGCGGGTGAAAACACAAAGTTGATGCTCCAATGTGAAGAATCCACGGAGAAGTGTGATAAAACCAACATATATATTACAAATATTAAAATCATTAAAAAAAATAAAAAATGAGCTAAAAGTTGCAATTAACTTTAGGCCTGAATTATTCCGGAAAAAAAAGGGGGAAAAAATTTAAAATTCTTCTGACAAATATTGCAATTTCATCTTTTAACTTCCAGCTTCCGTTAAGTGCTCCTGCAGACTGAGGGAACAATTCAGAAGAAGCTAATAGTTTATCAGCTTGTTCTACCTGAAGTGGGATGCCATCAGTTAGGCCAGAGTGGGTTCGAGCCATCATTCCCAGGACCCTGGCGACCTGGCTGGCTGTAACCTCCCTCACCCCATACTGGAGAATTATGTTTCTGCACTCATCCAGACTGTACAGAAATAATAATATTAATATTAATGCAGACGGGTATAAATATCACTGGAAATCTCTGTGCTGTACAAAGTCAAAATATTCACCTAGCACAGAAGCCATAACCAACTTCCTGAATGAAGTCTGCGAGAGAACTCTCCATGATGGTCTTAGCTAATTCCCCAGAGTCTGGAAGGATCCTGTCCAAAAGAATGTCCCGTTTTTCAGGGTACAGCAGTGGTGCGAGCACCACAGGGCAGCGCTCCTGGGGGAAATCTGAAACCCAGCACACACAACCATGCCACAGCACATTTAACCACACAGAGCCGGATTTTCTTATGAAACCATGCAGGAGAACAATGGTGTATTATTCATGAGTTATTAATTATTCATGAGTGATTTCTTTTTTTTTCCCTCCTTCATACCTCGGCAAAGTGTCTTGAGGAAGGCGTCAATCTGCTCCTGCCCTACCCCACTGGCTCCCTTCTGGCCAAACAGTAGATGGGAGAGCAGCAGGTGCAACACCTCTATAGCAATGTCCTGGAAGCCACCTTCCTGGTGTCCTCCAAGATCTGCGTCAACGTATGACCGCAAGAGATCTGGAAGTTTCTGCTTGATGAACTGTGCAGCTGAGAGACAAAAATAAGCAAAGGTGCACTTGTGAAAAACGCGATCTACATGAGTAAATCAACTTCCTGCATCACTATTCAGTGGAGACTTCTGACTTTATGCAGCCTGATGGCAGGAAGCAGTTTCTGAAAAAATTAAACCATGTAGTACTGTAAAACTACGCTTTTCTAAAGCTGTTAATACTTTATTTTTGCCAGGGTTTTATCATCCATCATGCTTGGTGGTGATTTGTAAAAGCTGGATACAACATGTCTCATATTTTGATTACAATTCCAACTCCACAGGTCCTGTCCATGTTCCAACTGTCCAATTTATTTTCTAGCATGCACAATGAGAAATTTAATGTAGACTAGAATCTACAGAAAGAGGACTGCTGCACATGTGCACAATATTGAAGTTGACCACTTATTAAAGTACTGAGAGCCTGTGGTAAAAGTTCACTGGCGTAAGGTGCAGTTGTCCTAGGAGCCGCAACCCAACCCTCTGACGACGACATTTACATCCTACCCTTGCCACTGGAGCTTTGCACCCTCACGGATGCACCTAATAGGTCAGCCCGCGAAGAGTTTTGTTGTGAAATATAAAAGAAGAAACTGTGCTACAATTTACTGATTAGATCTCAGACTCAGTGTTTACTGTTAGATTTATAGGAATTTGTTGTTGTTTTTTTATGTAGACTTTGAAACTCGGGATTTCAGCTCATGTTTGTAGGTTAAATAAATGCCAGGCTCTACTGGAACACTTACCAAAACCACGAAGGTCTGTGTTGCTGGAATTGAGCAAAGCAAGGCCAAATATCACCTGAAAAACAAAAAAAATATAGAGAAGTTTTCCCACATCAACAATCTGACTTGTGTTCAGTCAACATTTCTGAACTGTCAGATCTGTCCTTACTCCATTTGACTCTATATTTGGTTCTTGGTTCAGAACTGACTTACCTCTTGGACTTTGCTGAGCTTAAGAACTTTACTCAGTTGAGTAAATAGATATGCTGATGGTTTCAAACTCTGAAAGACAAATTAGGTCAAATATCTTACAATGTATGAGAAATGCAATCCCTTACATTTTCCTATTCAAGCACACATACAATAGTATGCGTTCTCTAGTCATTATCCTATATAGATAGTAGGCTGCACAATATGTTAATACAGTGAATCAAGGAAAGAAAAAAAGCTTTTATATCCCATTTCCTTTCCCAGTGTGAGTGATGTATTTTTGACGTAATCTACAGTTTTATCTCTGTACTTCGGCTCTACTGCTGTGTTTGGTTGTGTGAAGGATCAGATCAGAACAAAGTGTTGAAGTAATGTTGACAACTTAAGTTACTGAGAGTACAATAAGAACGTCCCTAAAACTGTTGACGTCTAAAGATCAATGACAGATAAACACAGAATCTACACAGCAGAATGAGGCCAACAGAGCTGAATCTGGCAACAGCGATAAGCACACAAGGCTGCGAAGCTTTGGACCAAGCCAGAATGGTTAAACTGGGAAGAAGACACTGACATGTTGGTGTATATACTGTAAACTGGTGTACAAGTTGATGTCTGAGCTCCAAGCTGTGACTGGTATTCTAGAATCTGCTTCTTACCTTCTGGTAGTGCAGGGGATTGTCAATGGCGTAACACAGAGTAGAGATAAAGTTTGGCTTTGATATCAGCGACACACACTCTTGGATCAGAAACTGTGTCTTGGGCAAGTTGGAAAGAAAAAGGATACGGAGAAAAGGAATAAAAGTACAGAGGAGAAGCAGGTGAAGCACAAGATAAGACCAAAATCAATATAAAACCATAGCTGAAAATTTAATAAGGAAGAGGTGCTAACTGCTTTTAATTTATAGAAAACCCTAAGCACATAGTGACTTATGGGCACAGCTTCTATTTCATTTCAGATCTAAATCATCTTTCAGACTGAAAACTTGAAAGCAAGGTTTGTTCTAACGGTCTCTAAGAACAGAACAAATACCATTTAAGCCAGAAAAGTGTACAACAAAGTAGACTGGACAAAGTCAGGCTTTTTTTTTTTTTTTTGCTTTAGCTGGCTTTAACAAAACTGACAAAATGTCAAAGAAATCCAAACTGCATTTTTGAACGGTGATTACCTGATGAAAGTCCTTGCCACTGCTTTTACCATCGCCACTGAAATCCACATGGGAGAAGAGACAGCGAAGTAGATGTCTGTCTGCCTCAGGACCGTGACGATTTACAATCTGCAAGCACACAAAATGTGGACATTTCAGACCATTTCATCTTTAATAATAAAGCACTTTAAACAACCACAGTGGAAACCAAGTGCTGCACAGAACTTTATACTAAAAACTAAGAAGCTTAAATGTTTTTTAAAAATCATCAAACATATAATAATAAAAAAAAAACAGTCATTAAAAAAGTCATAACTATGACTCATACAGCTGAGCAGCTGCTGGTACCGAGGTCCACGAGGAAGCTCAGAGGGGACAGGGCCTTCTCTGCTGCTGCTCCACAATTGTGGAATAATTTACCTTTACACATTAGAGGGGCCCCTTCACTGTCCATTTATAAAACTCACCTTAAAACCCATTTTTTTCTGATTTTTCAACCCCAGCAAGACTCAGTTTTTTTTTTTTTTATTTGTTTGTTTTTTTTTTTGTTGGGTTTGTCTCATTTTGTATTTATATTGATTTATTTGGGTGCAACACTTTGTTTCAGCTGCGGTTGTTGTAAAGTGCCAAATAAATTAAGTTCGTATCGTATACAACCAAGTATCCAGAAGTCATTAAAAAGAGAAAAATGTCCACAACAGAAAGTAGTGGCATGTCTTCTTTGTGCTTTACTTTGACAAATAATCATTACCTCTGAATTAGAAAAAAAAGGGGGGAAATGTACAAAAGCCAGGTGAAGCCAGCTGGCCAATTTCTTCATAGTAAGACACCTTCAGGACGTCTTAACTGCACATACAGAGCTGTGCAATACGGACCAAAACCTTAATATTGTTTTTTTATTTTGGCACATTTTCCGGAGTACAAATAATCAGTCATAAAATGCGTCATACCTAACCCTAATAACCGGGTCAATTGTTTATTGCACATGAAAACACAGACTTTCCCTCCTGCAGTTATACCCGCCGCATCGCAGACAAAGCTACATGTGGAGAATGAATTGTTTGGACCAATACAAACTTTTTCCTTCTTCTTGCCGCCTCAAGAACAAGAACAAACTTCTCACAGAGTATGTATCAAACTTAACTCTGCTCCATCATTCGCCGTCATTCTCAAGCAAACCAAAGTAGAAACGGACAGGAAGTTGAGACGCTGGTGTTTGTTATTCAAAATTACATTTGCAGAGCAGTGTCACATTTCCTATATACAATTTCACACTCTTATTATGGTCTGTAAATGTGCGCGAAAAGAGACTTCATGTTCACATGGATCCATTCATACAATATAATTTACATTTGTACCATCTGAATAGTAATGTTTACTCTTTGGTTCATGTCAGTCGATATGAATTCACATTTAAAAATATATTAAATTATATATACAAGTCACACCTGACTATAAGTTGCAGCAACAGCCAAACTAAGAAAAAAAAAAAAAGTGTGACTGAATAGTCTGGAAAATACCATAGCCATTTCTACTTTCAACTCTTCCCTACTTCCAATTGAGATGCCAACCCAACAACATTGGCAAAATCATCTGGTCATCAGGATGGACACCAAACTTTGCTGTGTGTTAAGTGGCTTTAGTAGTTAAAGGCTTTAATAACACAACTATGTGCAACTGAGTGTACTTCCAAAGCCAATGACTATTTTTCACATGGACATGCAAATAAGCTTCATACACACACACATACACACAAAACAAAAGCACAGACTTTCAAATTACTTCTTTCTTGTAGAGCAAAGAAGCACATCAGCGTGTGCATGACTTCACTCGTGCAGCAGATGCTGTCGTTATGTACACAGGTGTGGATGTATCTTACCATTCTATAGTCTGCAGTGTTTTTGTGCAAACAAATCTGCTGAGAGACCTTTAAAAATAAATGTATTTGATGTTACTGGAACTACTTACGTGCTGTATTTCTTGCTGGCTGGCTCGGTAGTTTTTCTTTGTTAAATTGTCCACCAGATAGCTGATTTGAGACAAAGCCAGCGAGAGCGAGTCAAGATTCATTGCTGGTTGGGGCGGAAGCAGGCGGCCGAGCACGGCGCAAAATCACCATTATTCCCCTTTAGTCACTTCAGTGATAGGTTACTTCTGCTCCCCCCCCCCAAAAGGTGTGACAAGTGTTGGCTTCCAAATGCGTGCTCCAATCAGTGGCTCCCGGTACTAAGTAGAGTCCTTCAAATAAAAATCAAGATCAGCATCTGTAAAGAAAAAAAAAAAGAAAGCAATCAGAAATTATTTCAGACAAAGAAATCAATTAAGAAAAAGTTTGTACAACTACAAATTTGGCAATACAACTTTGGTGTAATGCAACATTCATTATACTCCGGTAACACACAAGGCTGAGACTGGCTTTGAGGCCTGTTTGTATGACAGATTCAAACGTGCATCGAAAACTGCATCAAAAGCCCAGGCACTGACGTGGAAATAAATGCCCATGCTAAGTACAATACAAGTTACAGCAATACTAATTGGTACAACTTCATTATGATATTTAAAAGTTACATAAACCTTCGTGCCATTGGACATTACTAGGCCTCAACGATATCCTTACATCTGATCCTTGAGTCAGAATGCGTTTAATCGCTAATCTAATAACATGAAGCGCAGACATTTTGCACACTTTTAAGTAAATCTAAAATGGCAAATGAACCAAAAACAGGCACTTAACAACGCACTAGGACAAAGAACAAGCTAAGTTAGCAACTAAATAGTCACAAGCAATACTCGTGTCAAACATGATTTCACTTAATTTTTCTGTTAATTAAATGTGATTAAGATTACATGAATTAATACTCGTAAATTATTTCGCCCCCATTGACCGCACTTTTATAGTAAGTAACCCATCTGTGTAGATGTAGCTACCACCACCATGACGATGATAAACACTGCTGTGTTAGCGTTAGCCAACTTGTTACGATTTTCCCTTTAACCAACATCAACACTGACCATAAGAATCACACACTATCGTTTACCGAGCGCTTTTGTTTTTATATATGCAATATTCAAAACTCATCCGTCCATCATCAAAAGGTTTTGCTCAACATTCAACACCAACCAATGTGAAATACGGTCAACTCTCTTCAGGCTAATTGCTAATGCTAGTAAAACAGCAAATTCGATAAGCTAGAGTTAGCAACATGAGCTCGTTTCAAGCAAGCGAGCACGAGACCGAAAGCCCAATTTTCATTGAATCTTTCCAACTTACTCAAATTTATGTGGCTACACAACCAGTTACTGAGATCTGGAAAGCCACTTTCAGGAATAATCTTACGCGTCTTGAGTAATGTAAACTAGTTTATCCATGATCAAGATATCTAACGGTAGCATTAACCTTGTTATAGTGTTAGCTTGTTTCCTTGCGCTACGTCTAATCTACGGAATAGCTAGATTTGTCACAACCGTTGATTATGTTTAAGCGGTGAATAAACCTCGCGCCAATGTAAGCGTCGTCTTCAACATCCAAACAGTTCTGGAAAACAACCTACGCTCCATGGAGAGTTTTTATTATATCAAAGAATTATTACTTTCTTGATAACGTTATAGCAGTAGCTTCCCAGCAAATAGACCGACCCTGCGTTGCTGACCAACGGCAATGTTCCGTATAAAAATATGTTGTTTTCTGAATAAGCACGTCGACTGTTGTACGCTACGTATCTTAAAGTCTTACCGTGCACCCAATAAATTAATTCAGATCCTCATCCCTTCAAATTTCACACAACAAACTTGAAGAAATGAAAGGGTTGCAATGCTCCTATTCAGTTAAGATTTTGAAAAAATGGCGACTAACACCGCCGCGGCGCGCTCACGCTGCCAGACGCCAGTGCTTGTCGCGCTTCTTCGAGCCCGCGGCAGACACCTGAACCCTTGAAAGGACCTGCCATTTAATTGATCTGTTTTACGACACCACCAAATATAAGATTAAATTATTTAATAATAAAATTCTTACTTTATTTTGCTTTTACATCTATTCAGTTATTGTTTTTCCATCTGGTGAAAATTAAGGCAGTTATTTTCAGAACTTTTTTTCCACATTAATATTTATTAATGTCAAATTAATTTCACATTAATGTTTTTATTGGGTAAATGCACATTTGGATTGGAACTTCCTTCATTTCATACGGTGTACGGAGCTAGGATAAGAACTTAGAAGTTGTATCCCCCTATTTTTAAGTGTATCAACAAGTAAAGGTGCAAATCAAATCTATATGTATTGATTAATTCTGCAATTATGAAAAATGCAATTTAGAAAATACAAGTATCTTTTACAAGCTTGAAAATAGAAGTCTTGAAATACAAATAAACATTACAAGTCTGAAAATAAAAATAAATTTTATAAGCACAAAACATTTTTGTGGGACAAAAAATTATTAGCACTTATACCATTGTCTGCACATATTGAACACAGATCTCTCTAATCTATAAACAATCACTAAGATAACTCATAAAGGCTAGCACAACCATCATAGCTCGCCAAAGGTAGGTCGGTTTAAGAATAAAACACCTAAATACACGCAGAATTAGCTAAGAGCAGAGACATGTTTTTATCGGCAGAAAATAATTGAGTATCCAAAAATAACTCAACTTGTAAAACTGACTTGTATTTTCACACGAGCTGAATTAATTCGTACTCGTAGAGGTGATTTGTATCTGTCTTTGTTAGTTTCAAATATGGAGACAAGTTTACAAGGGTCTCGTCTCAAACAACAAGACAAACTACAGGAAGGAGGTCAGCTGTCTGTCCATGTGGTGCAGCAACAACAATCTCTTTTAAAATGTGGACAAGACAAAGGAGAATGTTCTGGACTTCAGAAGAGGCCACACCGAACACCCCCCCACTAACCATCAATGGTGCTGCTGTGGAGAGTGTGCAGCACCAGGTTCCCGAGGGGGGAGCACATCTGTGAGGACCTGTGTGGACAGCCAACCGCACATCGCTGGTGAAGAAAGCCCAGCAGCGTTTCCACTTCCTCTGCAGACTGAAGAGAGTGAGAGCCTCCCCACCTTTTACCAAGGCACCATTAAGAGCATCCTGACCAGCTGTGTCACTGTGTGGTTTGGGAGCTGTACAGAACAAAAAAACACTGCAGCACATAGTGAACACAGTGGGGAAGATCATTGGTGTCTCACTTCTCCCTCTCCTGGACATTTATAACACCGCCTCACCTGCAAAGCAGTCAGCATTATGAGGGAGTCGAGCCCCCCTTTGCACAGCCTGTTCAGCCTCCTGCCTTATGGAAGAAGGTACCGGAGCCTCCGGGCCTACTCAAGACCAAGCTTCAGCCACCAGGCTGTCAAAATGCTGAACACTCTCCCCTCCCTCTGCCCCAGAAACAATGAACTCTAATAACTAAATTATTCTTTGTATTTTCCCCCCCTTGGATGGAGACAAATGTCATTTTCGATTCCTGTGTGTCAACTCACACACTGCAGAAATTGACAATAAAAAACCTTGAATCTTGAAGGTATGAAACTAATGTCACAGTCTTCATTCCCTAAATATAATGTGATAAATAACTATATACAACAATGAATCTGACACAGACGGAAAGCCTCTGTGCTCTGGTTGGTTGCACATTTAAAATACACAAACTTTTATAAAAATAAAACAAAAAGATAATTATGATCATCTAAAAAACACTGAATGTCAACACTGGTCATAGTGTTTATTGTCTTCAGCAGTGGAAATAACATCTTTAGGAAAGACACTATGTGCACACCTAAACTCACAACTTGGTGAGCTCCATCAGTCTGTTCAAGATCATCTTCTGTCCAAGGCGGACGTGCAGTGCCCTCTGCTGCCGAGAACTCAGTCCTTTAAATGCTGCCTTGTGCTCCATCAGTGCCCGGTCGCTGTCCACAACTGTCCCCTCCACCTCCCCATCTCTGTAGGACCTCAGAGTCAGCTGAGCGGCTTTGTGAATCAGTTGTTTCCATGGAGCCTTTAATTCAGGAAAACCCTCGTTGGAGAAAGCATGAGACATCCCCTCATCATCCTCATCATCTTCCTCCCATCCTTCGTTGTCTTTGAACTCTGAGAGCTCTTCTTTAGACATGCACAATACCTGAAAACAACAGAAGGAAGATTATTTAAAATAATGTCAATTAATCAGCCCTGTTATGTGTGTGTGTGTGCTGTTACCTTAAGTGCCGTGTGCAAGTCTGAGTCAGTAAGGCAGCCTTGTTTACCGAAGACGAAGGCTCCTTTTTCTTGCATTATCTGACAAAGCACCTCCCACCGCTCCTCCATCAGCGGGCGGTCCGAATCCGACTGAACACCTGGGAAGAGGAGAGCCACACGCGCACACGGCTGGTGTAAATACACAACCTTTCACATGGTTCTAGATGCACATGCGACATGTAACCAACTATTTTTCTTGGTTGCACCAGTGCGTGTAACATTTCTCAGGTCTAGGTGTCGGGTTTTTATCTAATTTTATATTCATTCTCAGAAAGAGACATAAAAAGAGGCAGTGAAGTAGACAGCTGTGATCTGTGCAACCATTAAAGGGGTAGTGCACCCTAAAATCTGTTTTGTGAGCTGTAAATATAGTATTAATTAACAACCCCGAACATGGACACATTACACATGTAAAGGACAAAGACAGACACTGTGTAGTGTGTTGGCAACTTGCGAGTTCTGTTTGAAAAACAAGGCGACTTTGTCATTGACAGCTGGAATGAATGACAAGTCTCCTCCAGAAGTTCAACTGTAGAGTCTGACAAAAACACTGAAGTTGTCCCAAAAACAAAGAAATTCCAACTTTATGCGACTCTAGAAAAAAAGAAAAAGCTGCCTCTGTTTCTGGTCAAGCATCAGACAGAGAATGTGGGTGGGCGCAAACATCCGGTTATGTTGTCGGCGAAAAAAAAACGGCGCTGACCGAATAAAACACATTGAATTTGTGCGATCGAACGTGATTGATTTGTCTGTGATTATCGACCAATATCTGTACAATATGCTGTACAATAAGACACAAAAGCCCAGAAAGATGCAACAAATGGTGGCGGCTAGCAAGCGGCTGGCAAGCGGCTGGCAAGCCTGTTAATGCCGATGGGTCACCGCGGAGTCCCTTAAAAGTTTGACAATTTGTTCGAATCATTTTTATGACTGGTGAGTAAAAAATTTATTATTATTCTACTTTTAACATCTTGTTCTTTGTGTATTGATCCCAAAAATATCAAACTAGTGGAAAAATTTTAATGCTAGTTAAGGAAAATGCTGTATTACAATGTTTAGTCAAGGATCTGGTCAGAAATAGTTTACCAGACTCTTTTGGATCCAAGAGCTCGGCTAGATAGATTATATTTTCTGAACACATCACAGATGCATTTTGGCCGTAAACTAGTGTTCTTTGTCTTCCCCAGGACGACCTGTAACAGATGAGCCTGACCCAGACTATATCATAAAAAATATTCAACATAATCTGGAGGAGGGAAAGTTTCAGCAGCAGTTCAGCCTTTTCAGTTTCATTCAGTTCAGTGAAGCTTTAATTTTTTTTCTACTCAACATTTGTGCTTGAAATAAAGAAATATTTTCCTAACATCAATACCTTTGGGTAATGGTCACAGGGAAATCCTTAAAACGTACTAAAACAAGGTGCTGAGAGCGCCGCAGGGAAAACTGGGTGCATCTCAAGTTTTTTGCTGGTGCATCCAAATGAAAAAGGTTAGCCTGGATCCCCGCCTTGTTTCTTTTCTGAACATTAATGATGAGTGTTCAGGCCACAGAACTGAAAGGGTTTAACGCATCCTGTTACTTGTGGATCACCTTGCACAGCGGCTTTGTAGAGGTTGACGACAGGGATGTCAGCAGTGTCGTTGCCGTTGCTTGGATACGGCTCGGCGAAGCCGTACATGTGAAGAAGCTGCCAGTTGGCCATCTGGCCGTAGGTGTTAAACACCTCCTCGCCTTGGTGAATGCGGCGCACGCAGACCATCTTCAGACTTTCCTAAAACGATGTTCATGTCATTTCAAGCTGTTGTTACTAAACATGGGAAACAGAAGGCAGAGGTGTGTCCTCACTGGTGTAAACTCCAGATTAGCGTTGTGATTGGACACATGGTTGAGCATGTCTGCCATGGGAACCATCATCGGTGGGTTGGGAGCTTCATCCTCCTCATCCTCATCCTGCTCCTCCTGTGGCTCCTGAAAGCTAAGGAGCAACAGCAAGGGCTGAAAAAGATGATGGGTGAATTTAAGAGGACAAAAAGATGCAGAAAGGCTTTTGCCTTGTGCTTGCTAACCTGTACGCCATGACGAAGGCCACCAGCTGGGTGTACAGCTCCAGTGTGTGTGTGCTGGGGTTCCACAGGTCAGGATGCCTTTTTATGAAAGGCAGAACAACTTCTTTGTATTCCCGCTGGATGTTGAATAAGTCTGTGTCCACAGCTTCTGGGATACCTGTCCCCCGGAGCAAATCGTCTCGCTCCTCTTCAGACCTGATGGAAGGATATTAAGTAATGAAAACGGTGAAACTCACAAGCACATTTCCAGTACAGGAGGTAAAACCAACCAGAACATGGGATGATCCAGGGCCTTGAAGTCAGACCACAAATCGAGGTAAGGTTTCCAGCGGGACTGGGAGGACGTGTACTCGTATAGCAGAGCCAGCAGCAGGGCAACCCAGCCAGAGGAGCTCTCCAGAGACGACTTCTCTGTGGAAGAAGAAGAGGATGAGGATCATGCTGTCAGACATCTTCAATATTCTCAGAGCTTCTTTGTAACCGTCACCTTTTTCCAACAACACAGAAACTTTTGTAGTTCCCTGGTGCAGAAGAGCTGATCTGGGGATGTTGAATAAAACCTCGCCTTCCTCTATAGTCTCCTTAGCAAGCATCCCATAATCTGCCACTGTTCCCTCTTTACTCACGTACACCTGCAGACAGAAAAATCCAAGATCAATTTAGCTGAATGCAGGAGGTGAACACGAGGAAAACAACCACACAGACATTTAACTATCATATGTCCTCACACAGTCATAAGAACTGATAATTCTACGGACTGCTGGGTTAGTATATATTTAGCTTTAGCGGCTTTTTCCCCTTTTTTGTTAAACCTATAAGCCCTGGTTATGAAGTCACATTTCCAGCTGGTCGTCAACGATGTGAGGCCAGATATCCCATTTGCTCCCACTCAGACCATCCACTGCTCAGAGAAGCTGTAAACAACCCAAGAGCTACATCTCAGACTCTCCAGGCCTCAGCTAGCATGTTAAATGTTAAAGCTCATCACAGCCCAGTTAAAAAAGACTGAACGAGTATGGCTTGTTTGGAAAGAGTTGCAGGAGAAAGACTCTTCTCTCTAAAAAGAACATGGCAGCATGGTTTATCTTGGCAAAGATGCACCTGAACAAACAAACAAGACTTCTGGAACAATGTCCTTTGGACAGACCAGACCAAAGTGGACATGTTTAGTTTAAAGAAAACAAAACGCAGCATATCAGCACAAACATCGCATACCAGCTGTCGAGCACGGTGGTGGAGGAATGATGATCTGGGCTTGTTCTGCAGCAATTCAGTGGACCATGAACTCTTCTGGATGCTAAAGTATTCTAGAGTCAGATGTGAGACAATCTGAGAGCTAAACCTTGGCTGAAACTGTCTCGTGCAAAAGGACAATTATCCCAAACACAACAGCTTCAACAAACTGGAGAATCGCAGTTTTTCATACTTTTCTTAGTTTTCTCTCGACTTACAGTCTGATTCCTTGAACAGATCGAACAGCTGAGTAATGTAGGGAGACCAGAGTGCATGTTAGAAAAATCCTACCTTATTACTGAGAACCAGACCAACTCTGTCGCACCACTGGAGAAACTCCTGCAGAGGCTCTGAACCATCAGCCACCTGTCAGCACCACGGTCATTTCAAGAAAAATTCAAATGTGAGCTTACAGAAGGTGTAGTGTACAACTTACACACCAGATAACGGATCGATCTTCAGAAACAAGCGTTTTCAAACAGTTAGTAGAATATTTGTGTTGATGAAATATAACTGTAACCTTCTGTCGTTTGGCTTCTGTTGCCATCTTCCCAGTGTGGTACCTCCAAGATGGGATAAGCTAAAGCTACTCAACTAGCCGATATCGCTAACACGTGGGATTAAAATGTTACGGAAAGCCAAGAGGGTCAAAATTCTCCTCATTCACCGCATCCTACAAGCAGGTAAACGACTCATAAACCACCAAAGGATGTATGGGTGGATGAATGTGTGAAAAGAGCTTAGTAACCTTAGGAAAACGTGAAACAAATAAATCATGCAGTCGGTTGCCCCAGTAACGTGTAACTTTACTGCCCTTTTCAGATGGCTGTGCATCGAGTGTGTGGTGCTGTCTTCATGTAGTGTCTCTGAGATCTGACTTTTACTAAAGATCAAACTATCATAATGAGATCATGACTAAGCCATTTCAGGACTTTGTTCGTACTCAGTGGTGACAGGATTGTTCTTTTTCTTGATCGCTCTGAAGGTTTCATTGACATGAATACTTGCTATTGAGGAATGAACTATATATTTATACTATATAAGTGACACGCTTTTGCATGTTATCCACTAGGTTCTGTGTTTTCTTTGAGATGCAAGAAACGGGACATTGGTGAAAATGCCACCGAAATGCACCCCTCCCCTTGGCGGGGTTAGCAATTAATCAATCAATAAGAAGAAAGCCACAGACACAGAAAGGGTTCACCACTACGACTGTCGCTTTCTTATATTGATATGTCGCCGGAGCTTGACGTGCGGCTCGTTGGTCTAGGGGTATGATTCTCGCTTTGGGTGCGAGAGGTCCCGGGTTCAAATCCCGGACGAGCCCTAGTTTTTTGCCTAAGGATTTGAAATGGAAGAATTCTCAGTCACGTTTCAGAGTTAGTTTATACAACCGTTCTGATAAATGCGCACATTCAAAGAGAAATCGCGCCGGCAAACACAAAACTTCTGCTACACAAGTGATCACGCAGCGCACATCTGGGAAATCCCAATATTTAAACACACAGATAAACCAGTGGCTGATGACATGCAGCAGGAATATCTAGGAAACTTTGCATGGGATGGTAAGGGATGGAGCAGGAGGGTGTGATGTGAGGACCTTCTTGAAGGTTGGTTCCAGCATGTCTTGCTTCACCCAAAACACCTCCACCCACCGGGCTGCCAGAAAGCTGAGCTCTATCCCCTCCCTGCCACCCCCTCGCTCTGCCCCCCAAAACATTCAACTCTGAACCCCCCTCAACACTTACTGGACACAGACATTGCACTAAAATAAATAAATAAATAAATAAAAAATTATGCTGCTGTTGCCATGGAATCAACTGTTGTGTATTTTGTACTGTAGATTTGCATTTGTATGTTAAAAATAAAAACACATATTTTACAGACATTTTTTTTAATATTGTATTTTTTTCTACTCTATTGTATTTTCATACACTGTTTTTCTTTTCTTTAAATTGTTCTTTGTATTTTTGCACTGTCCCTTTCGATTCCTGTGTATGTACTCACATACTACACAAATTGTTAATAAAAAAAGCTCGAACCTTGAACAACACAGGATCATTGGTGCTGTAGAACCCAGCAGAGGAAATGCTAACACTTACAGTAAGCACAAAATATCTAAAGGAGGACTTCTGATCCATCCACGACCAATCTCCTTGTTTCCATTTAGGCTTGCATTTTAACTTGATCATGTTTTAACACTGTTTTTAACCTGTATTCTTTTTTTTCCTTTTGCTTTTAATGTTAAGTGATGTTTCCTGTAAAGCACTTTAAATCACCCTGTGTTGTGCTAGACACATAAGAAGGTATAAAGCGCATCAGTATATATAGGGTGAGATCAGTTAAGAAGGCAAAAAGTATCCTCAACGATCCAGATCACCCACTCTGGGAAGAATTTGTGTTACGGCGTAGATTTAACATACTAAGATGCGGAACTAACAGATACAAAAAGTCATTTATTCCAAGTGCAATTAACATGCTAAATGCTTCCTTGTAATCTGTGTTTTAATGTTCTATTGCTGTTGTCTACTCTTTGTTTTATGTTAGTAGTATTTGTTCTGTATTCACTGTTGGCTGCAAAGAGATTTGCCCCTTTGGTGATAATAAAGACTCCTTGAACCTTGAACAAATCTCAAAGATGCAATCTAGAACAGAGTTAAAAACAGAAAATACCGCAAACAATTTAAGTGAGTCTGACAACATAGGAAAAATAACTGAACCATCCATCAATCCTCCACTTTATGTAGTGACTGTACATAGCCTTCAGGTCAACGGTGGATGAAAGAATCTGGAAACACAGAAAGAAAACCAACTAGTTGTGATGCTCCAATATTTATTCTTCAGTTTCCTGGACCTGTTGTGTCCTGACATCATTTCTCGAATTACTGAATTTCCTGCTTTGTTACGTAGAAATTTTTAAAGCCGATTAACATAACTTGCAGTGTCTTTTTTTTCCAGTCTTTCAGGGTCTGTTCAGGGAACAAAACACTAAATAAAACAGCACACCTGAGCTCATTCATGCAGCCTTAAGAAGAGAAATTCCAGGACTCATTCTCCAGACTGGGCTTTGTAAGCACAGATGAAAACATTATTTAGACCACCAGGGGATGCTGTTGAGTCAAATGCTGCGTCAAGCTGTACATGCCACATCACCAGAAAAATATTCCAGCTGCAGGAATACTGGGACACCAATCCAGATGTGGGAACATTCCTAAATTACGGCTCGTTGGTCTAGGGGTATGATTCTCGCTTAGGGTGCGAGAGGTCCCGGGTTCAAATCCCGGACGAGCCCTTATTTTATTAAAAAAAAAAAGTTTAATCATACAAAAAACCTAGGGTGTAAATGAATTAACAAACTTTGCCATAGAGTATGTATGTATGTATGTCAAACATTAATTAACTATATAAATTGAACAAAGAGCCTTTGCAAAATATTTTTAGCTTTATTCTCAGAAAAACAAGAAAAGGTGTTTTTAGGTCATCTTTTTAATGAGGCTGATTTGCTTTACCATCTCAGGAATGGGATGTATATTACATTTTAGCATATATGAAACAGTGGACAACTGCATTGGATTAGATCCTTCACGCCCTCACCTGCAGGTCCCTGGAAGTATGGATGTTGTGTAAAATGTAAATAAAAACAGAATGCAATGATTCACAAATCTCATCAACTCGGGCTGAACTATTCACTGATAACAAGCTGGATGCTCTCTCTCCTCTTTAGTCTGCCGGACACGGCGTCCATACTTTCCAGAAAGAATTTCACATTTTCCTCCATCTGACCACAGAAGTTTTCCACTTTCAGACCATTTTAGATGAGCTTTGTTTCTGGATGCTGTCCACATCTGGCTTCTTCTCTGAAAGATGGAGCTTTAACCTGCATGTGTAGGTTTCAGGTTGAACTGTGTTCACATCCAGTGGTTTCTGGAAGTCTTCCTGAGTCCATGCAGTGATTTCCTGTAGAGAATCAGGTCTGCTTTTAATGTTGTGATGCCCGAGGACCTCAAGATCACCAGCATTCAGTTTAAACCTTTAGTCTTGTCCATACACACAGAGATTCCTCCTGATTCCCTGATATTATACACTGTAGGTGGTGGGATTTTCAAAGTCTTCACAATTTCACATTGCAGAACATTTTTTCTGTAATTGTTCAATATTTAGACCTAGTTAGTCTCAGTCTGGTGAAGCTCTGTCCATCTTTCCATCTGCCTCTGCCTCTCTAAATGTTCCTTTTATACCCGGTCATGTTACTGACCTGTGGTCAGTTTACCTGGTTAGTTGTCAGATGCTCCTCCAAGTTTTTCTGTTTTGTGACAATTACTTTTCCAGCCTTTAGTTGCTCGTGTTCCTCTTTTTACATACGTTTGCGATGGTTTTTATTTACATTTAACACCGCGTCCCAACTTATTTAGATTAGAATTTTACGTGAACGGGATATTTTGTGATGATTATTGTAGTTATTTTTATTTATTTTTTTTGGCTTCCCGACCTACGCTGATAAATAAATAAATAAAAAAATTAAAACATTAAAAAAGAAATTGGATTAAACCACAAAATAAATAAATGGGTATTGTGGTAGTACTTCACATTTTCTCTTCTTTTTATATTCTTTCTATATTAATTTATAACTTTTTCTATTCACTTTGTCGTCGTCCATAATATATAAATAGTCATTATATTAAAACTTTAAATTAATTATTTAAAGGTGTAAATCTGCCGGCTTTCCGTCCTGCTTATTATTAATTGTTGTGCCCCGGCCACCGGGTCCGTATCGGCCACTGAGCCGGCCGGAGGTGCGCCGTGAAGCGGCCGGACATGAGCCGCCTCTCGCTCCTCTCTAACCGGACTCAGATTCATAATTCACTCGGTTAACTTTATTTTTTGCGCAATTGCTTTCTTCCGTTTTTCATGTCATTTCCTGTGATAAAAAATGGTGGCCACAGCTCGGGGAGGCGATTAAGTCGGTGCAAAAAAAAAATATATATATCACACCAAACTTTGCATCGACGAGCAGCCGCGGAACCAACAACCGGGGGTCGGTGCTCTGCGGCCGGTGGAAGGGGGAAGGAGAGCCCAGCTTCACCCGGGAAGACGTTCCATGTCCTTGCTCCGTACAAGGTGGGTGTCTGTCGGTGGCCACCATGGCCAGTGAAAATGGCTTCCGAAAACAGTAGGCAGATTGCCAATTGCCTGCAGATGAAGGCAGAGCAGAGAAAGCGTGGCGCAGATCTCAGTTCAGCCGCTAACTCTCCAATAATCCGCTAATTTCCCACTCAGAAGAGTAACGACGCGGAAAGTTGAAGACAACTTTTAGTTTGTGAGTGTATTGTGGTCCTGCTGGTGTCTGGCTGATAGCAGCTCCTGCAGAACACAGTTCAGGTCCAGATGGATGCAGGACGCAGATCCTGTCCTGGTCCGAGAAACTGGTTTAATAAAACCCGCATTGAAACCAGTGAAGAAGTTAAACAGCTCAGCTGTGAAGCAGGGTAGGAGATGGATTCTATCCGTCCATAAATATGATCCTGAAAGGATTTCATTTCCTCAGACACTGATGTGGCAAAAAACATTACATTCCTGGTCTGGTCTTCTGCTGCTGTAGCCCACCTGCTTCCAGGCTGGACATGTTGTGTGATCAGAGACGCTGGTCTGCAGACCTTGGTCGGAACCAGTGCTGATCTGACTTCCTGTTGTCTTTCTATCATCTCCACCCAGTCTGTCCATTCTCCTCTGACCTCTGACATCATCAAGACATTCTGGTCCAGACAACTGCTGCTCACTGGATATTTTCTCTTCTTCATACCATGTAAACCCTGGAGATAGTTGTGGGTGAAAATCCCAGTAAAAACTCGATGGAGAATTTCCATGGAGACCAACAACCATGCCACGTTCAAAGTCACTTAAATCCCCTTTCTTCCTCATTCTGATGCTCAATTTGAACTTCAGCAAGGCTTCACCATGTCCACAAGACTAGATGCTTTCAGTTGCTGCCATGTGATTGGCTGATTAGATATTTTTGTTTCATTGGTGTACCTCGGAAACTTTGGAGAAACCTCACTCAGTGGGCAACCTTCGTAAGCACACAAGACTATTTAGCCGGGGCCCAAGATACCTTCCTTCTATCTGTGCATGCACTAAACCTGCATATCATGTTTGCTTGTAGGAATCATTCAAGACATTTAACTGAAACAAAGATTATTAAAACAATTATTTACAGTAAAAGAATTTCAAACATTAGCTCTCTTAGACTTTTCAGATCATTTTTACTTTCATTAACTTGAACAGAAAGGGATGTTACAAGACTAATTATTAACTAATTCATATTTCAAACCAGCAGACCAGTCATAGAGCAGCTCCTACCTGCACTGATGTGCTGTCCTGAAAACGACTCGATGTGCTTCATGTCATCTCCACTTTGGCCAACAGGGGTCACTGTTGCTTCTGCTTAAACTTGCTAGCTAAAGTAACTGCAAAGTAATGAAGGACAAATTATCTACAAGTAAAAGAAGCCTAGCCAGATTAATAAAATGTGAAATTATTTAAAAAAAAAATAAAAATCCAACCTCTGCAGGCTGCTTCCTTGTGAAGTTCTGGGAGTGAAGCTAATCACTGCTAATATTAGTTCACCTGCTTGAGACGAGTGTAATTCTAAGTTACTGACTGCGTTTTGCTCTACAGAGGCTTGTGAAGAGGACGACGAGCTGGATTTCTACCAACATGGTTCCACCATGAGCAAGCACTTCTTGGACCTCTGGTGTGAGTCTCAGCTTCATCTTTTCCATTGTGTCAGAGCAGATCACATGTCATGAATACAAGTTAAGCAGCTAGTGTCTGTGTAGAGGTAACTTTTTTTATCCGAGACATTCCTGCACTGTTTACCTTCTTTTTCATCAATTTGTATTTGAGTTCAGGTGAGTGAATGACACTTTCAAGTATGTAACAGTGCTGCAGGATATGCGGGATCATCGGGTGATGGAGATTAGGCTGTGTTGTGCGTTATGTAAATCGGTTTATGGATAAATGAAACATTTAAGAATACTTAGCAGAATAGGCTAATAGTAGAGACATCTTTTCCCATCTCCAGAAAGAAAAATCAAAATATTATCAAGGTCTCATAATATACATTTTTTAGCAATTTCATATGGGTGTCAGAGGTCCAACAACATTGTTTTCAAAATGTATTACCTCAAATTCAGCCTTGGTCCTTAATTTCAGCCATTCCAAAAGTAGCTCTCGTGAGCTCTACGGAGAACGAGCTGTTTCTGTGCTTGAACCTTTAAATATTCAATATGCCTCTCCACTACATAGATTGTATATAAAAGATGGACGGAGCCTGCATGACGTCACCCGTAGGTTTCTGAAGAGCTGAATTGAAGCTCATTGGGCGGTTCCCACCGTCGCCATCTTGGCATCGTCACACGTGTCGTCATTCCCGGAAAATCCCAAATTGGGCTGGATGATTGAAATCCATCAAACTTCGAGCTGCCTGTAGCTAAGAGCTCACTGAGCTAACCCGGAGCTAACGGTAGCTAACGGCGGTAGGCAGGCTAAAGCTAAGGCGCACTGTTAGCCGGCTAAAAACACTCTCCCTTCTTGCCGCGGATATTGGATACCTGTCAATCAAAGGACACGCCCCTAATTAAGCCGAATTTCAAGATTAAATAACATCCAAACAGATGAGTTAGAAAGAAATTCATCCCCCTCACAGCTGTCATGAAGGTAAACTTGACCTATGAATCGTAAAATGGATTTTTGTACCAGCTTTAAACATGTTTATTTCTGCTGTGAAGTTGGTCTTTCTAACATGGGAGTCTATGAGGTTTTGCTCTGTTTTGGATCCATCCCCTAGTGGATGAGAGGGAACTGCAATTTTTTGCACTTCCGCATAGGCTTCACATTTTACACTGCTGGAGGTTGCTGCTTGGCCCACACCCACTCTATGCCCCTCTCTTTGAAAGGATCTGGCTTTTGCTGACACTCGCTCTGTGATTATTTTATTTTATTTTTTTCCCGTCTTCTCCGTGCTTTATGTGGTTATTTGGTCCGTTCTCAGAGCGCTTACAGATGCGTAGCCCGATGCATAAAAAAGGAGCAGTACCACTGAGGGCAGTGTTTAGCAGTATAGCTGACATTGCTCCAGTGAAAGGAGCAAAGAAGAAGAAGCCATGATGTATTTAATGAGCGGACAGACCACCGCTGTCTACTGCTTCTTTCCTATGTCTCTTTCTGAAAATAAACATATCCTGATTTCCTCCGCCGTCGCCATGTTTGCTGTTTGAAACAGATGTCGTAACTTGGAGGTGAACTCTGACCTCTTCACTGCCCTCTGATGGATGTATTGCCTAGCAACCATTACGTATTTATTTACGTACATAAAGGGTGCATGAATGGGCCTTTAGAGAGCCAAGACAGTCCTGCTGGCCTTGGTTTAGACAGTTGTTGAGGTTCTTTTCTGCACATGTCCTCTCTGTGAATGATTAGGGATTCAAGAAATGTGATCTGAGTAGATTTGTAAAAAATTTCAAATATTTTGTACTCTGTAAAATGTACTTGTAATTCACACTTTTTATTTTCAGATTTGCAGTATTTATCCATACTTGTACATTTGATTTGTAGTTGATACAGTTTGAAATATGGAGGTACAAGACACAAAGTTGATGTCCCTGTCATAGCTCCATATATTTTAGGACGATGAGACAGTTTTGGGCCAGAAAATCTGAAAGATTTCCACATACATGGTTTTTTTAAGCTCTCATTTGTCATCTTTCCCTAAATATTAATAAACACATAAATGATCTTTTATATTGGGTAGTATCCAGTGTTTCATGCGTATATATGTTTTTTCTCCAGTCTGTGAGGAGTGTCAGGACTATTTCCAGAAGAATTGTCCCTCCCACGGGCCCCCACTCTTTGTTCCTGATACGCCGGTAGCCCTGGGAACATCCAACAGGTCGGCACTTACGATCCCATCTGGCCTAGAAGTCTACAGGGAAGGAGACGAGGTGGATGTTCGCTGTGTGGATGCAATCTTCCCTAAGGGGGTGGTGTTCGGTCCATATGAGGGAGAGCTGGTGTCCAAGGATGAATCCTCTGGCTTCTTCTCCTGGATCGTAAGTTTAGCCGGTCTGACGGGGAGTTTGATTGCAACCAATTCTCTGCTACATTTTCAGCAAATCCTCCTCTGAGCCAGTTTTGTCTGCTCTGTTCGTTTCAGATTGTCGGTTTGAACAACACATATCAGTCCATTGATGGAAGCGATGAGACCAAAGCCAACTGGATGAGGTGAAGTTAACACATGTTCTACATCATAAATTGGTACAGTTAAGAAGCCTGTGTCGTACTTATTTATAAGAACTGTTGTGCTTAGCCGGTTCCTTTCAGGGCCTCAGACTCCCTATTCATCCAGGGGAGCCCCTACTTCCTAATAGGAACATAGTCAATGGACCTCCCGGTACTAAGGTACAGGAAGGTCTGAGTCAAGGTCATAAGTCCTTGTTAGTCTTGAACGGAATCTATTGTGGGCTGCATGGTGGTGTGGTGGTTAGTGGTCGCTGGTTCAAGCCTCAGCTGGGGGGAGGCTCAAACAGTGGCCTTTCTGTGTGGAGTTTGCATGTTCTCCCCGTGTATGTGTGGGTTCTCTCCGGGTACTCTGGCTTCCTCTTACTGTCCAAAGACATGAATGTTAGATTAAGTGGTCTCTAAATTTCCTCTAGGAGTGAGTGTGAATGGTTGTTTGTCTCTCTGTGTTGGCCCTGCGATGGACCGGTGACCTGTCCAGGTGTACCTGCTAATTGCTGGGACTTCAGCTTCCCTGTGACCCTGAATAGGACTAAGTGGTATAGGAAATGGATAGATGGTATCTATTCTCTGTCAGCGACAGTCTCCATTTAAATGGGGAACTTGCCCACTCAGAGAGAGAATGTACCTGGTCGTTTCTTTGGATGAGTCATAGAACTGTTAAGGGTGATACAGGTTTTCCTCAGAGAAGCCTGAAATCTTTCATTAAAAGATTAAGATGGACCCAAATAAATGCAGTACAATTCTGGTCCTCTGACCTCTATTACAGCTAGACTTGAAGCAATCAGAGAGCACAAACCTTCGCCAAGCCATTGAAGTTTTTTTTTGTTTTGCCAGTGAATGTGGGAATTATTTTTGAGTTAGAAGCTCTAAGGGCAAAATATCCCTTTCTCCCTATAGAAAATCCTAGATCCAGGCGGTGATCTTATCCCCCTAACTAACGGCGCCGAATACATGACCTCCGCTTTGACAGGGGAAACTCGAAGGTACTATTTAGCCCCGCCCCATCTGCTCCTATATCATGTTTTTTTTCTTTTATATAGGGCTGGACAATAATTCAATATCAATATATAGCAAAATACTTTTACTCAATAACGGTAATATGAGTTTTGAACAAATTTCCGATATTTCGATGTACCTACAGTATACGATTTCAGCGTTTCACTGACTGGCGTTCAAGCTGAACAGAAACAGCTGAAGAATTTGCACTAAAGAGTGTATATCAGTGCAATAACTTGAGTTTTCTGAAGAGGTCCATAAATAAGAAATATTCACATAAATCATCTTAAATGTTAGTTTTCAGAGCGGGAAAAATAGAAAGGATTGAAGCTAAATAGAATGGACATGTTGTTGATGGCGTCTTTGACCTAATTCAGGGAAACTTGAGTTAACATGTAACCGTATAATACCATTTCATTTAATTTCTAAAGCACTCTAAAGATAATAGCTGACCAGAGTGAAATGAATGAAAGTGGTAGAAAAAAATAAGAGCACAAATGAAGAGCAGGAGTTGAAACGCAAATACAGATAAAATGGACTGGGCTGAAGGCCAGGGAGTAAGTAAGGAACATATAAGGAACATAAGGAAGTATGTTTTTTAACACGTTTTTAAAACAGCAAGATAAGGAGCCATTGAGGCTGGTGAAAGGATCCTAAAACCCGAGTAACCAGCTGCAATAAAAAGGAGTTAAAATAATCCGGGTGTGGGGTTATAAAATCACGAAACACTATCTCTTGGTGGCGTTTTAACTAGTGTTTTTCTATTGTTTTTGTAGTGTTTATGTACTCAGTCCACTTAGCTTAGGTTTGATCCTCGGCTGGGTGGAGGTTTGAACAGTGGCCTTTATGTGTGGAGTTTGCATGTTCTCCCCGTATGTACAATTTCTCTGGCTACGCTGGTGGCATGCTAGTGATCAGGGGAGAAATTGATGGTTTGGTGCTTTGTAAGGTGACCTGGGTAAGCTGAAAGGTGCCAGCAAATAAAATGTATTATTATTTCATCACTCTGACTTCCTCACACCTTTCAAAGGTTAATTAGTCACTGTAAATTCTCCCTAGGAGTGAATAAGTGTTAATGGTTGTTTGTCTCTCTGTGTTGGCCCTGTGATGCACTGGTGACCTGTCCAGGTGTACCTGCCTCTCGCCTGCTAAATGCTGGGCTAGGCTTCAGCCCGCCGCTACCCTGAACTGGAGTGGTATAGAAAATGGATGGATTTACTTGTTCCTTTAATAGTTTTTAAGTTGTTATATCCATTATGTTGAAGCAGCTAAGTCTACTACTGACACACCGAAATGAATTATTTTCATGTGGGCCAGGGAGGAATGGAGAACAGCTGGAACCACTGGATTATATAAGCCTGGCATACTTTTTTTTCTTTCTTTTTTTAATGCAGCAAATTCAATGGCATCAATTCCCAGACGTAGCTACAACAGTCAATGACAAGGTTGTCTGTGTAAAAATTAAATGGTACACCATACTTTCTCTAAATTGCATCAAGCGGCGGCAAATAAAGAGAGAACAGGAAAGGACCAAGACTGGAGCCTTGTGGTGTTCCTTAGATCTCCTGTTCCCTAGAATTACTTTATTGGTAGAGCCCCATATTTGACCCTGATGGAGGTCAGGAAAGGAGGGGAGCACTCCCTAATGTTCGGCAGAGATCTATTTTTGTAAATGTCTTGCAGAGGGGGTGGTCTACTTGAGAAAAATCTGCCCCGTTGTTCAGGTTAGCCTTTCCTCTCGTTGGATGACTCTGTTTCTGACCTGCAGATTTGTCCGGACCTCGTCAGAGGAGTGCGACAGGAACCTGACAGCATTCCAACACTGCGAAAACATCTACTTCAGAGTTTGCAGGAAGCTGGTGGCCAGAGAAAGGCTGAGGGTTTGGTATAGCGACGACTACATCCAGCGACTTCACTGTGTCTCTCGGGACAGCATTGATCGCAACCTGGACACAGGTAAGTAAGACAGATGCTGCATGGGTATTTACAACGTGGAGAATCAGGAAGAGCATGTCAGAGAAACACCAAAAGCTTTGAAACTGGAGATCTGCGAAGATGTTGGGATTGTTATCCTAATTACCTTACTGGATTCGGCAGGGATATACTGCCCTTTTTCTTTGGAGGAGTCCTTGACAATCCAGATTGACCTAAAAGACCCAGTTGAATGGCTAGATAACCACATTTGATCCCTAAAAGAAAAGGAGTACCATACCCTTGCAAACCAGAGGGACCAAAGAGGACACTGAGGTTTAGTCTTTATCTTTAGGTGCTCTTTCAAAAGGGACTGCATGTTCCGATATCTGTAAAAGGTACACAGTGTATCACATAACTGAATGATGAACAAACTTTAAGAACAACTCAGTTGGGAAAGCAAACATTGCATGTATGCATATCCCTTCGAGGCCTCCCCCTCTTTCCTCCTGGCTTTGAAAAGCATCAAAGATGCCTCTCAATAAGTCCTACTATCAGTACCGAGCTCTGTTTTCCAGCAGATGGTGCTATTTCACCACTTATGTATTTGTGCTGTTTAATTCTTAAACTCTTTCCATATGAACTATCTTGTAATCAGCATGTTCTTCAGCTGTCAAACCCGATTTGGGGACTCAGATCTTTTGTTTGCTTGAACCTTTGGGTGTAAATGACGTGACTGATTTTGTTCCAGATCCCAAGAAGCCCGCAACGCTGCCAAAACTCCAGAAAGGCTTTAAATATCCCTGCCTGCAGTCCTCTCTGCAGGGCAAAATCTGTTCCAGCATACAGCCCTGCGAGGAGTCAGATGGCCAGCCTCCTGCCAAGAGGAAGAAGATCAACCTTATCTTCAAAGATGCCCTAGAAGCTTCCCTGGAGGACTCCAGCAATTCCAGGTCCCAATCTCACCTCCTTGCTGAGAGTAAGGGACCAGTTCTCCTGCTGGGCTTTGATTCATCTGATAGCAGCTTCAGCGTTCCCAACCTGAAGGTGGAAGAGAAGGAGGAGGAGAACCAGAGCAGCCAGGAGGCCTCCACCTCCTTCTGTCCCAACTGTGTCAAACTGAAGAGGAGGATCCTGGAGCTGGAGGAGGAACTGTCCTGTCTCAGAAGAGAGCAAGGGGACGCGGTCGGTCCTCAGATGTCAGAACAGACATCTGATCAGGCCCCACCACATCCTGAGCAGGGGCCCATCGAGGATCTTCGAGGTGGGTTATAAAAAGTGTTGCAAAGGCATCATCAACTAAAAGATTTTTCCTGTGATTACCCACATATATGGTCCACTGTCCATTCGCACACCGACACATAGAGGTTTAAGGAAATATATGAGCACATACATAAAGTAGAAGGGCAGCTTGAGACTCTTAGGGCTATAAAGGAGATCTGGTTGGACTCTAAAAAGTGCTTAGTTCTCTTATACAGTGAGGAAAATAAGTATTTGAACACCTGCTATTTTGCAAGTTCTCCCACTTAGAAACATGGAGGGTCTGAAATCTTCATCGTAGATGCATGTCCACTGTGAGAGACATAATCTAAAATAATATCCTGAAATCACAATGTATGATTTTGTAACAATTTATTTG
>JBAMHW010000010.1:8243554-8266448 GCA_037177495.1 Rhadinocentrus ornatus
TGCAAGACGAAGGCATCGATGCTATGGACTGGCCCGCCCGTTCCCCAGACCTGAATCCAGCTGAGCACATCTGGGACCTCATGTCTCGCTCCATCCACCACAGACTGTCCAGGCGTTGTAGGGAAGTCCTACAGGCACGTGGAGGCCACACACACTACTGAGCACTATTTTGACTTGTTTTAAGGACATTACATCAAAGTTGGATCAGCCTGTAGTGTGTTTTTCATCTTTCATTTGGAGTCTGATTTCAAGTCCAGACCTCCATGGGTTAATAAATTTGATTTCCATTGATTTGTGTGATTTTGTTTTCAGCACATTCAACTACGTAAAGAACAAAGTGTTTAGTAAGAATAGTTCATTCATTCAGATCTTGGATGTGTTATTTTAGTGTTCCCTTTATTCTTTTTTAGCATCCGGTTCTTTTAAGCTTAATTTTTTTTTTTACTTGATCATGTTTTAATACTGTTTTTCCACACACTGAAAATTTGTTTCTTGCAATTTTATCTATAACAGTTTTTTATTCTGTTTTTATTTAATTTCCTTTATTTCTTTGAAAGCTTGTTTTAATGCACTTGTTATTGCTTCCTTCACCCTGCTATAATGCTTTTGTTTCATGTAAAGCACTTTAAATTGTCTTGTATTTGAAATGTGCTGTACAAATAAATTTGCCTTGTCTAGAAATGTAAAATATTATAGTAAATAAATGTGATATATGTTGTTGTTTTTTTGCATTTTATTTGAATATAGCTTTATTGTTAATGTAAGCAGGGTAAACAACAAAGTTATCAGCATCTTTGCTGGTTTTGCAATAATTATCCGATAACTAATACAAATAAATCTAAACTTATACACAGAAACGTTATTTAATGGTCAGTGAAAAGTTTTACTTTGTAAAATAAATAAATAAACTTAAACTGTTATTGGACAGAAAATAGTACGAGTGTAGTCTAACCTATCGTGTTCTGATAGAATTTTCTATAAAATGTTTTGAAGCTTAAAATAAATAAATAAAATAAAATAAAATACTAAAAATAAAAAATTGGTTCAGTGTTTGTTTACATCCAGTTCCGCCCTGCTGAGCACCAGGTCACGTGACGTGGGACAGGCCTGGTGAGGCTATCGAACGACCCCTCCTCTCAGAGACGCGTAGACGGAAAGCAGCTAGCTCCGTTATCGGTAAGGGCTTTATCTACACTAATATGCATCCCAGGAACTATGACATAAAACCCCGGTAGGTGGCGGGTGTCGGAACTAACCCGACATAGCGAGAATCAGCGTCACTGTCCGTCGGGAAGCTCGGCTCTGTGTCGGTTTGCTGTGCAGGGTTAGCCACCTGAGCTAGCTAGCAGCCTGCTTCTTTTAACGGTTTACTGGTAGTCAGCCTCAGCGGACACGAATAACCACTGCCCGATCAGAGGGACGGCTTCTCTGCCCGGACGGACCTCCGCAGGATGGACAGGAGCGCCGCTGCGGAGGAGGCGAAGCTGCAACAGGCGCTATCTGGTTAGCATTGGGCCTGAATACCAACACACCTCCTTGTCGCCTTCCTTCCTTCCTTCCTTCCTCCCTCCCTAGCTGTCCACTTCCATGATCACCATGGACCCATCCCTGAACCCGCTGCCGCAGTTTACAGAGAATTCCTACAAGAGTAAGTAGCCACTGTGTTTTGCTTTGGATGAAGCTCCGCAGTCAGAATGAGCCTGTCAGGTGTGACCTCTGACCTCTCCACCTGCAGTGACCGAGGAGGATGTGAAAAGGCTGATTGAGTTCAGGGCCTCCAACGAGGCTCTGTTTACAGGGAAGAGGAACTCTGCCAAGATAGCCTGGAGGTATGAAGTCTGAAGCTGATGTTAAACGTGCAGAAACTCTGTGTGTTTTCCCATATTGGGTCATAAAAAGATTAAGGTAGAGTGTTTGTGGGGCGGATTGTTTTCAGTTTTCTGTGCACAGAAGGAATCAGGTGTATTTACATTATAATTATATAATTACAGCATTCACACACTTTGTCCATAATTTGTTTAAAATATACATTTCCAGAATTGGACCATATCTTCTCAAACTAAACAAATACACTTACAGAACCCGAACAAACGTGCATGATTGAACATAAACTGGTTTACACTCCATCCAGGACGGCGCTGTCCGGGATCCACTTCACTTCCGTGTGAGGAATAAAAATAAAGAAGTAGATGAAGTGTGAATGTCCAAAGTTGGGCTGCACAGCATTGTAATTTACCATTGGAACAGTATCGGTGTGTGTACATCCCTTCTGAAGTTGTTGTGGAATCAGAGCTGAAACAATTTTGATGTAAACCCTTCTGTCCACTGTTTACCCCTCTCCTCTGGCACAGGTTGTGACCTCTGTCTTGTTTCAGTGGCGTAACAAAGTGATGAAATGTGACATGATTGTTCAGACTGAGGTCACTTAAATATGGATCTGATTTAGGAACAAATATGAGAGCAGACTTGGTCTGATTTGACCTGTGCTGTTCAGACTGATTAAAAAAATTACATGACAAAAAGTCAGATTTTCCTGCAGTGTGAACAAAGCTTAACTTTCTACCATTAATATCAGACCTGATGTTGATTATCCTAATAAAATCCTGCAGCTAAACTAAAAACTATGTGAGTAAAAAATTACATATGCAATGCTTAAAAATATGGTTCTTATTTACAAACAACATCACAAAGCATAACTTAAAAGCCAGTGACAGTCCTACACACTATCAGGTTAGTTTGAGCTCTGTGTTTGATGGTTGCAAGAGAGCCCATTTCAACCGTAGCGCATCATCAAATCCAACTAATTGTGGCACTTTTTTAAAATGACTGGGTCTTGTGGCGGTTTTGGAGAAAAGATGATAATGCAGCTGAACGGCAGGATTCAACCAGGTCCGGCTGCACTGAGGCGCTGCAGCCGCGTCTGGAAGCACCTGCTCTACCACATGAGCTAAATGTGACCCTGTGATAACAGCATTGGATTGAAACAGCTGCCTATGCTCAGAAGCATCAATCTTAACGTGCCGCTAATTAAAATGACTCTACCAAGCATTACCACCAAAACTAAGCACAGTTAAACCACAAACCTATTAAATCTTTGTTGATTTGTGGTAGAAGCTTCTATTTCAGGTGGGAAAAAATGGTTGTAAACTATTCCTCTGACTCTGCATTAGTTGGAAATGACTTATAAAGATCCAGATTATTTACAATAAGCTGGAAAGTTTTTTAATGCTCGAGTGTGCCCTTCTTCTATGACAGCCTACTATCTTTGGACTCACTTTCTTCTGGGTCCTCACTGATGTTTCTAAGGGGAATTATTTTCCTGAATCTGATTGGTTGATAGAGGTGTCAGTCATCAAAATTGAACAATGGATTGCAGACGCCCCCAAGAACACCTCATTGCCCCCCTCTAAAAAATGGTGCTCCCAGCGCCCCTCCCCCTGACAGTGTCTGAACACCCCCATTGAAAGGCCACCTTAAAGAGACGTTTGGCTTCTGGCAGCAGACCAGTACAGGTGCTGCAGGCTGTGGAAACAGTTTAGAGAATAATATGAAAACCATGATAGACAAACTGTTTGCAGAAAAGTCAGCTTGTGCTTTATTGGTAATAATTTGCTATCAGGTTGTCTCTCCTCCTCGTCGCATCAGGATTCTTCATCCTTGCTTTTGTTGCTTGTCATTTTTTAAGCCTCCATGGTGAAACAGTTGTCATATTGGTGATATTTTATTAAAAACATCAGTGCAAGTGAGTATCTGTCTCAGCTGAGTTGTTGTTGTCCTTTAGCACCATCCTGAAAGGTCTGGGTCTGGAAGGCAAGCTGACAGCAGACCAGATCGCCAAGAAATGGGACAACCTGCGGACAAAATATAAGGTAAGATGTGATGCAGTGACTTTACTTCTCGCATCTAGTGTACATTCCTGTATCAGCCTGCAGGGGTCACTGTGTTTGTTTTCCAGGACCTGAAGCAGCCCTACCAAGGCCAGAACCACGTTGGGGGGATCGTGGAGTCGTGGCCCTGGTTCCACATCATGGACGAAGCCATGCAGGGTCGCCTCTACAACAGCAACCTGGTGCTGAGTCCAGAGAGTGGCTGCAACGCTGCTCAGCGCAACAACGGCCAGCCCAATCAGAACCAGGAGAACACGGACATCCTGGAGTTCCTCATCAAGACGGAGATGGACGACACGGTGGCGGCAGAGATGGCGGAAGGCGATGGGACGGTTCACGCAGAGGCCCCACCTGCAGAGGGGGTTCCCATGGGCTGGAGGAGGATGACCGAGTGCTCTTATAAAAGTAAGCAGATTCACCTGGGTGGATGTTAACCGGCAGGTTCAGTCTGAAAGCTCGTGTTTTACACGGAGAGGCCTCTTGGCCGTCACATTGAAAGTGTAGAAACTGTCCCTGTCTTGTCTTCTTTCCTGTCTTTGCTGCATCAGAGCTGTAGCTGTCTGGTCTCTGGACATATTTCTGGTCTCAGACTTGATGAAGTCTCCTGTCAGAACTGGATGCATTTCACAGACATGACTCAAAACAGCTGTTTTTGACTTGCTGACAATACAGAAAAATGAGGGAATCATGAACTAAAAAACAATCTGAACTACGCTGCCGCTCTTTTCTAATAACTCAACTTTTTCATTGAGTTCTTTTTCCTGAAGAAAAGTTTAGCAAAGCTGCATCCTGGAAAAAGGCTCAGCATCCTCAAACGTAGGTCTGATGGAACAGGAATGTGTCCACAATGTCTGCGTATTTTCTTTACCTGGCATCAAGCCCATAGACGAGCTTCTTTCCACAGTCTACTGAACCAGAACATCATGTCTTTGTCCATCGCAGAAACAGATCTCACTAAGATTTCTTTTCAGGTTTGATATAATTTCTTGTTAAAAATGCTTTTAACATCTTGTTGTCGTTTCCAGTGACTGAACCAGAAACGGAGCGGATGATCAAACTTCGCGCTGCAAACGAAGCTCTCTTCACAGGCAGGAAGCACTCGGCGAAGCCCGCCTGGAGGTGAGTTCATGTGCTGATGTTCAGCAGCATCTTTAATCCGAAATAAATGACATTAACAGTTGATATCAGCTAATTAAGACAAAAACTGCAACAATCTGGTAACTTGCCTAAAAAAGGCTTCCCGGTTTTCCTCCAGTCTGTATTTTACCAACAAAACTAATCTTTTGTTCAAAGAATACTTTCTTTAATATGTCCCCACTTGGAGCGTTTGCATAATTTCCGATAAGCAGCCTGCTAATTATTTTCCACATATTCTGGCTTTGTTCGCATTACCAAGTCACACAGGAAGTCGCGACTCTTTCAACCAATCAACGTCAAGCTCCACCCTTTTAAATCGAATAGAATAAAATAGAAAATCCTTATTGTCATTGTAACACGTAAAAGATTTAAAAGTGCCATCCAGTCAGATACCTCATAAATAAAATGAGTATATTTCTTATTAGTATTTTGGTTTGGATTAGTAAGATTCGGACCCCAACCGAAGGATCCCAAAGAAGCGGGATGGATCAGATCCGGCATTCTGGCATCCATCCCAGTTGCCTGTGGAAATGAAAAAAAAAACACGAACAGCTCTGCCAGCTTCTGCACTGATTACAAGCTTTGTTCTGGATTTGTTATTTTCTGGGGTTAACTGACATCAAACTGTTATTTCAGCACATAGTGGAGATATGCAGCCATCATCAGCAACTAGATACCTAAAAACCATTTAGATAAAAATGGTGCTATTTCCAGATTTGACTGGGACGTGGCAGCAGCATGAATTTTTTAAATATGTTTTGACACTTTCTGGGCTGTTTTTGTCCTCTGCTGCTGCTGGTTTTTTAAAGGAGTCATCACCCGAAAACTTTTCCAAGTTAAAACATGTGTTTCAGTGTTGGACCGAAGTGTTAACTTCCCAGAAAGCCTTGCTTTTGAAGACGGTGGAGTTTTTGTTCACAGCAGAACCGCTAACAAGGGGAAACTCGCCAACGCATGATTTTATTTAGCATCTTTGATTTTCGTCATCACAGGAATAATCCAGCCCTTCTTCCACGCCTAAAATCACCTGCCCAGCCTACCGCAGTCGCCATAACAAGAAGTTGTGTGAAGACCGTGAGTTAAGCTGACACAGCTGATGCTAACGCTAATGCTAAGTGACGAGCCTAAAAGTTTTAAGCCCCTGCAACGTATAAATGAGCCCCGTATTTTCATTTTGTTTTAAACGTGCTTCTTCTACCATCTCAGGCTCGGTCAGGTTCACTCGCCATCACTAAGTTATTGATATTTTGGAGTCGTGCACTGGGCCCGCCCCCCTCCCAACTCTGGCCTTCCCTGCAGCCAATCAGCGCGCACCTCATTAACATCAGTCAAAAGCTTGCATGAACTCTCACGAGACAAAGTTGTGGTATGAGCAAAGGCTCAGAACAAGCTCTGTTTGATTTTTGTGATGACACCTTTAAAACACTGATCACAGATCTGTTTGTGATGACTGGAGGTGATGAAAGATTAACTTTAATTCAGACTGGTTTTTGTCCTTCAGAGCCATTCTGTATGAACTGGGTCTTCAAGGGAAGCTGACCACTGACCAGCTGGCCAAGAAGTGGGACAACCTGAAGAGGAGGTACAAGGTACGTCCCCCCAGCTCCAGCTCACTCATTGACAGGGCAATGATTGAGCTTGGAGGGGCTGGTCAACACAGGGCTTCTGGAGGCAAACAATAAGGGGGTCTTGAAGCCAGGGTGTTCCTGCATGTCCATGTTGATGGGAGGATATGGTTCCTCTGTCCCCATCAGGAGCTGAAGTTTCCTTCTCGCGGCGTGGAGACCAACCCCAGCTCCTGGCCCTGGTTCTACCGAATGAATGACGCCATGGAGGGACGGTTTGCCGGCGCGGCGCCCATCCTTACTCCAATCGTAGAGGACGAAGACGAGGACTGCGAGCCGCTGTCGCCGACACCCAAAAAACGAGCCCGCCGTAGCCGAGGGGGGATGACCGAGTTCCTGACGGAGTCTGAGATGGACCTGCTGGTAGATAATGAGGAGAAGAACGGGTCCACGGCTCTGGGAGATCTGCACCGTATGTCTGAGTTCACTTACAAATGTAAGAAATGCTGGAAAACTTAATGAGATGTTCTTTCTGTAGAATCATAATTCCCTCCCTGTCAGGACAAAACTAGAAGTAAAGTTCTGTGTGATCGTTCAGTTCTCCCGTTTGTCGGCAGTGACAGAAGAAGACACGAGGCGACTGATCGAGTTACGAGCTGCTAACGAGTCTTTGTTCACCGGGAGGAGGAACACCGCCAAACCTGCCTGGAGGTGAGGGGGCGTCCAAAACATTTCTAAACCACGCAAACAAAAACATTCTAACTTGGGATTTAATGTCAAATTTGAAAATTTGGAGAGTTGTCTCAGACCAGGGATCCCCAATCCTGGTCCTCGCGGGCCAGCGTCCCGCTGGTTTTACATGTTTCCCTGCTGCAACACACCTGATTCTAATTAAAAGGATCTCTAACAGCTTGATGTCAAGCTCTGCATAAGGCTGTTAGTGTGTTGCAGCAGGAAACATCTAAAACCTGCAGGACAGTGGTCCTCGTTGACCAGGTTCCTGACTTCCTGTTTGGTTTCGTCGCAGGGGAATCGTGAAGGAGATGGGACTGACTGGGAAGATAACGCCTGACCAGGTTGCAAAAAAGTGGGACAACCTGAAGACGAAGTTTAAGGTGACAAACTGAGCAGTTTGCTCTGCAGTCTGCTGCGGAATAAACGGTGTAACTTGGCTTGTTTGCACATCTTCATTTCATGCTAGTTTCAGCTTTGTTTTGTAATCACTGTATTTAAAAAAATGAACTTCCTGGGGGTCTTTTTGGGTTCTCTGCTGTAAAGTAACATGCAACTGCAAACTGTTTAAACCATCTTGATAAATAAAGCTAATACTTGTGAGATTCCATCAGATGTCACTGTGTTAAAGTAAATGAGGGAAAAATGTTCATTAATGCAGTTTATTAATTCCTATGTCACTTAGTCTGATTCAGGGTTGCGGTGGGCTGTAGCCTATCACAGCAATATGCAGGCAAGAGTTAGGTACAGTCTGGACAGGATGCCAGTGGATCACAGGGCCGAAGAATTTTCTCTTCACCTAATTTTTTCTGTTTTTCTTTCTATTTTATAGTTTATAACCCTTTTTGAAATTTTGCTGCAGTAGACAAACAACCCCAGAAACCCATAACACATAATGTCTGTGCAAAGATTCATGGAGCTAAAGTAAAGCCTGGTACACACAGAAGGATTTTTTTAATCTTATAAGATTTTTGGCTGTCACGCAATTTATTTACAATCTTGTCCTCCGAGCCGGACATCTCACGTGACCAAACATCATCTAACAAAAACGCAGAAGAAGAATCATAGCAACAACCAGAAAACACAACACCCAGCATGGAAGAGGATATACAGGACGAGGGAATGATGGTGGTCTTGGGACTATTGTTAACAGAAAAAGCCAAAACTGAAAAAAAATAACACTCAATCACTCATAAGACTCACAATAATCGGGCGTTAGCCGTCCTTGTTTGCGACAAGACAAAATCGGGACAAAAACAGCCCGATAATCTTTGTGTGTGTACCAGGCTTAAAATGAAGCAAAGTTACAGTGGTTTTTTAAAGAGATAGCTAGGTGTTCTCCAGTGAGGTCCTTGTCATCTAATGAGGAATCTGCAACACACAACTGTCCCACTGTCTTTAAAGGCATCTCCAGCTCTTCTTCTGTAGTGGACATTTTCTTTTGGGATGCCATTTTATCCAAAAGTAGCTAAAAAGTGGATTAAAACACTGCAAACAGGTGGATCTGTGCATAAACATGGAAATACAGTAAATGCACTGCTCAAAAAATGAAAGGGAACACTATCATTACCATGTAACTGAGTTACATGATTAGACCCACTTCTGGGTCGTCCTCGTCACTAGCGGTACCATGAGGCGGTGTCTGCAGTCCACAGAGGTTGCTCAGGTAGTGCAGCCTGTCCAGGATGACGCATCAACGCCCGCTGCGGCACGGTTTGCTGTGTCTCCCAGCACAGTGTGGAGAACATAGGGAGATCCCAGGAGGCAGGCTGGTATACCCGGAGTGGTGGAGGGGACCGTAGGAGGACAACAGCCCAGCAGCAGATCTGCAATCTGCTACTTTGTGCAGGAGGAGCACTGCTAGAGCCCTACAAAATTACCTCCAGCAGACCTCTGATGTGCATGTTTTCTGCTCAAACTTATAGAAACCAACTCCATGGGGGTGGTATGAGGGCCCCACGTCCACAAGTCTGATTGGCATTTACCAGAGAACAACAGGATTGGCAGATTGGCCACCTGTGATCTTCACAGATGAGTTCAGGAGCACATGTGACAGACGTGAGAGTCTGGAGACGCCGTGAAGAACGTTCTGCTGCCTGCAACATTCTCCAGCAGAACCGGTTTGGAGGATCCCTCAGGAGAACATCCGAGGTCTCATCAGGAGCCCAAACGTTGTAGGGAGTGATGAAACTTAGTTATGTGCTTTCAGTTGAGATGTTGTTTGTCCGTGTCCATGCTGTGGAAAGGACAGATGGATCCATAGTTTGTGTTTACATTTTTTTGCACCAACTCTGTTAATTGTTGTCTTAACAGTGTTTGATGGTCATGGTAATGGTTTAATTAGCTTTAAGTTAAGATTCTGGACTTTCAGTAGATACCACGCGTCTCTATTTGCATAAGAGACCTGTTACACCCTGTGGAACTGGATGTTACCCCGTTGCCACCGGTACTGGGGCGTTGAGACTTAAGAGGTTACGATATCAGAAGACCAGACAGGTTTGTTTAAGCTTGAGGTTTTAAAGTTTCACATCTCATCAGCTCTGCTGTTTCTTTGTCTGAAGGACTTAAAGTTTCCTCCCAGAGGGATGGAGGGTCAGACCAACCCGGCCTCGTGGCCTTGGTTCCAGCTGATGAGCGACGCTCTGGAAGGACGTCTGGTGGGAAAAGCTCCCAGAGTGACACCGGTGTGGACCAGCGAGGAGGACAGCGTGTTCGTCTCGTCTCCGCCCACCGACAGAGACTGTTTGTTAGCAGAGAGGAGCAGCGTGTCGGAGCTGGAGAGCATGGTGGGCGGAGACAACGGCGAGACTGACGGCAGCATCACTTACATTGACGCCAGCGGAGAGGAGTGTTCAACGCCCTCAGAGCTCTCCTACAAAAGTAAGATTTAATGTTTAGTGTTAAGCTCAGGCTCCGTTCACACTGCAGGCGAAAGTTACTCAAATCAGACTTTTTTGCTCATATGTGACCCACATGTAATCTTTTTATTTCAGTCTGATCAGCACAACTTTAAAAAAAATCTGACCCGTCCACTTTTACATGTGGTTCTACATAAAATACATACCCGATCGTTTTCAAACCTACCTCAGTCTGAACAGTCATGCCGCATTTCATCTGACTTTTACATCACTGAAGTGAGACAGATGAGCCAGAAGCCTGTGTCGTTGGAAGTGGGACATGGAGCAATCGAATGTAAACAAGGACAGAACTCATTTTATTTTGGCTCTGATTGCGCAACAACTCTGAAACTGGTGCACACGCTAATAAGTGCAGCATCCACATAAGCACGCCGTGACGCCACGTCTCTCTCTGTGCATGCGGACAGCCTCAGGGCCGCATAGAGTTCACACTGAAGCATGAAGGACGTGGCCGGATATCACCACTTCTTCTTCTTTAGTGATTCTTGATGCAGCGCCGCTGGCGAGGACGGGGAAACATTGTTCAGAAGGTTGACGGACTCTTAGGTCTGAATGCAACAGCGGCATCTAAAAACCAAAACTCAACTCAGATTCAAAGTTCGTAGGAAAGTTGGTGAAAGACAAAAAGAAAAGAAAATGTCTGTACTGTATATTAAATTAGAACCTTTTATTACTTAACCACTGCATCCTTTTCTCATCAGTCTCTCCTGTTTTGTGATAATATAATCTAAAATCTAATAATTAGTCATTTTTAATGAGCCGAACTAGAGCTTCAGAGTTTATTCCATGAATTATCAGCCTATTGGACGTCTTGTTGTCTGTGCAGGCCACTTTGTTCTGGAAACACTGGGCCCCACAGTTGAAAAGGTGAAGAACCCCCGTCCTAAACCGACCACCTGAGTGTGTGTTAAATGAACTTGTGTGTCTGCCTACATGTCTCCATAACAGTTAAATTCACTCTGAAGTTGATGTGAACATTGTGTTGGTGACAGTGACAGACCAGGACACCAGGAGGATGATCAAACTCCGAGCCGCTAACGAGATGCTCTTCACCGGGAGGAGGAATGCTGCCAAAGCTGCCTGGAAGTGAGCACAATTATTCCATGGACCAGCAGAAGTTCTTCGCTGTTGTGTAGATGAAGTTGTTCATGGTTTTTATGTCCCGACTCGCACTCAGAGCCATCCTGAAGGAGCTCGGCCTGCAGGGCAAAGTTTCCACCTACCAGATGGCCAAGAAGTGGGACAATCTGAAGCGGAGATACAAGGTAGATCCTTCAGGAACATGTTTAGCTCGTAAACACATTCCTAGTTTTAGCTTTGTGTCATTTGCTCTCCTCAGGATCTGAAGTATCCTCCTGTTGGGATGGAGAATGTAGCGGATGGCGCCTCTTCCTGGCCGTGGTTCCACCTGATGAACGAAGCCATGGAGGGCCGTCTGGCAAACAGCGCCCCCCTCCTCACCCCCGTCACTCAGGAAGACGACCAGCACCCGGATCCCACCCCCAGACACAGGCCCCGTTCCGTGCCTCCTCCTCCTCCACCCTCCTCCTCCTCAGACTTTGGGCAGGAGGCATTCGGGGACGGTGCGGAGCAAAACCAGCAGAGCGCGGAGCCGTGCGAAGGGCCGCTGGCGGGACTGGAACGGGAGTGGGAGATGGTGGAGAGGGAGCGGGCGGCGCTGGAGCGAGAGAGGGGGATGGTGGAGAAGGACAGGGAGGCGGTGGAGAGAGAGAGGGCGGCGGTGCAGGCGGAGAGGTTGTGGCTGGACAGGGAGAGGGCGGCAGTGGAGCAGGACAGAGCCCTGGTGGAGCAGGAGAGGGCGGCGTTGGGCCGGGAGAGGGAGGTGTTGGACCAGAGAGCCTTGATGCTGAATTCTGTGGGACACTCGGGACACCTTAACAGCCTCATGTAGACCAGCATTGTGGGGACGTGGACCGTCCCTACAGGAGGAAACCAAGACCCGCTGCACCTCTGTGGATCCAGACGGTCGCTGCTGGGTGAAGGACTGGGCATGCTGGGAGGCTGGACCTGGACTAGAGCACCTTCTGGGGGATGTAGACCATCTTAGCAGGAGGGCTGCACAATCAAGAGTCATGAGGTTTAAAGGAAGATAAAAACCTGTCGTTTTCCTGAGAGCCTGTTTTCTTCTGTTCTCCCATATCCACAGAGATTATCACCAACGCTCGAAAGTTCAAATCCTGGTTTTTAGTTTGTTTACTTGGCAAATCGCTCGTCTTCATGTTTCAGTGCGGTTGTTTGAGGTGCTGAGGATTTAAATATTCTCATCACAGAACATGGATTTAGAATAAATCATATATTTCATCATATCACGCTGCACTCTGGTTTGGTAACATTTAACTTTAACCGTTTACCTTCTAGCGAAAGATTTAGTCCGGAGAACACAGAAAGAGCCAGATGATCAGCCAGGACTTGGCAGAGATGTCATCAATGTCCTTTAAAGGTCCCATATTATGCAAAGCTCACTTTCTAAAGGTTTTCTAACAGTCTTATGTGTCTCTTAACATGTGCATGAGGACCAAAAAGAGAAAATTCTGTCTCCTCTCACTTGCTTGCTCCACTTTTTAGTGAATGTTTGCTTAAATGGGTGAATCTGAAATCTTTCCCTTTGTGACCTCACGAAGGGAATCATGATTATGTGACGCTGGAAATAAACACGACTATATACCCGGAAATCAATTTCTTCTCCAGATCGTTGCTCACTGATGACATGAAAAGGAGTTTTTCGGTTTTTCTTACCCATGCAAATGACACGATTTAATTTCAGTGTTACACTAGATAAACATTGTCATTTAATCCAGTTACTAAACATTTACAACGTAGTCGATGTATTTCATCCTTTCACTGCAATGTCTTACTTTACAGGCTGGTGAGCCTTCTTTTTTCATCTGTTCACACTTGTGACGCAGTAGCGTGAAGATCTTGTAGAACTTTTCTAGTTACCTGTTCGGACATAATCCTTTACAGAAAGTGATTATATAGACAAATTTGTACTATTAATTAATGGTGACATCCCTGCTGTGGGCTGACGTAGCCTAAAGGGCAGCACCCTCAGTGAAATGCGCAGTGCGCTCCCGGGTGTTCCTGTCAAAGCTGGTTATTCCGGTATGACTTCATAGTCATTTGCCACAGGACTGAAAACCAGTTTAAACCCTTTCAAACTGCATTCAAACACCAGATCTTGGGTTGTGTTTTTGGCTAGAGGAAAACAAGCTAAAGCATATCATCATCATATTTACGATTATTATTTCAGTGCTGTGATTGGTGGATGGAAGCTGCTGAAAATCCCGTCAACATGTTCAAGCATGGAGAACAGTTGGTGGTTTAAATAACTGATTGGCTTCATCCTCTTACGTTTTATTACACTTAGAGTTGTGAGCATTACTTTGTCACACATAAAAAGTGTGTCTCATTGGGTCTGGAATTTCTTCTTTCCATGATTTCTGATCACATTTGTGCTTCATTGTAGAGATTTTCTGCAGGAGGTGCCCTTTTACAGCTATAAATGCGAGGTGAGGATGTAGGATGTGATGCAGAAATTAAGCCATGGGTTATGGTGATACTGGGACTGAATGATTTTAGAGGCAATTAAGAGGAACACTATGGTGCAGGATCTTTTAGAGTCATTATCCAGAATAATACACTTTTCCAGTTTCAGTGGTTGTTTTGGACTGTGAGAGCCATAAAACAGGAAAATCTCAGAATTAGAACGGCATTTAAACCACAGAAGAAGAGATGTGATCATTAAGAGCAGAAGATCTATTGGTGGAAAAGACGATGCAGGATATAGCAGAACGTTTGTGTTTGAAGCGTCGACTCTTCAGCTGTTCCAACTCAGTAAAGGGGAAAAACCTGACTTGTATTTTTAGATTTATTTGTTTTTTCTGTCTGAAGGCACTTTTCAGACTTTTCTGCCTCCATACTGATTTAATTTCCAAACTTTGACAAAGAGCAGCTGATCTGAATAAAATTCTTGTTTAAGGGCAGAAGAAAACGGGAGAAAACAGGCTCAGTGTAACATGTGCAGCTCTGCCTGATTTTAACCAGTGAAGATGTTTTCTCGAACTAAACAGACGTGGCTGAATCTCCACAGAAAACCCGATGGGACTGTTTGTATTTATTTACATCAAAGCACATTATTTTATTTATGTGATTTTTGGAGAAAGTTTTATTTCTCTACAGATCTGTACAGATCGAACCGTCTGGTTCACAGAAAATAAACTGCTGCTGATGGGTTTTTCCTCGCGATCCATGGTTCATCATCCAAACTTAAAGTCCCAAGCAGCCCCAAATGAAAGGTCATGTTAATCAGAAATGCCATGCAGTGTCGAAGGTCGGATGGTGAGCCGTGAGATGAGCTGATGTCTGAAGCAGCATTTCAGTGTTCAGTACTGAAGTGTGTTAAAGGATCTTAGCTGGCGTCATTTTAAACACTGTTTTCTAAAGAAATGTAAAAATGCCTTGTTTTTCTGTCTTGGTGTCATTTGTTTATGTAAAATAATTCAGTGAAGGATTAAAGTTCTGGTCTTTGAATTAGTTTGATGAAATGATCACAACACAAAGTCCTGTTTATCTTTTTAGGTTTGAATTAAAGATGCAACAATCAGTCAGCTGAAAGGAGTGGAAGAGAAATAACGGTGTGTTTTTCTCAACTGTGCCTGCATCCATCAGGTGTAAAAAAAAAAAAGAAAAGTACTGTACCGAACCGGACCCATTGGTGGAAACGGGGCCATTATAGTATTAAAGCAAAAGCTGGGAAGGGTACCAGACTGTCCAAACCATACTGTCCCATGTGAAACCCTTTCATTGGAGTCCCAGTCTTAACAACCTAGCCCAAAAGGGTGGAGCTGGACACACTACAATCCTTTAATCAATCAAAAGTCATTGTTTCCTGCGTGACTTGGCTCTAAGAACAAAGCTACAACAGTGCCACGTTTAAAGATATGTGGGATGTTTTTGTTCTTAATGCAGAGGTCCCCAACCCTGGTCCTCAAGGCCCACTATCCTACAGGTCTTAGATGTCTCCCTGCTGCAACACACCTGATTCAAATTAATGGGTCTCTGACAGGCTCTGCACAAGTCTGCTAATAAATTAAAAAAGACTCCCCACTGACCACATCCTACTGGGGGGAGATTGGAACATGGTTATGAATGAAGGTTTTGATAGACATCCCAATAAGTATACAGACCCCCATCCAAATATTTCTTTATCTGAGTTCTGTAACAACCTTGGGCTTAGTGACCTATGGAGAGAAAAACACCCTAATGAAAAGCGATTCTCATGGCATAAACCTGACGCCTCCAGCAGATCTAGAATAGATTTTTGGTTAGGAACAGAGGAAATCCTCCAAAATACATCAACTTGCAATATTTTTCCAACTCCTGCTACCGACCACTGCAGCATCACCCTGTCCATTACACCTTCACTGGTAAATGTGAGGAATAAAGCCTGATTTATTCTGTCAAGAAATAAAAGAGCTAATTAAAAAGACCTTGCAAGATCATCGTCTCTTATCCTTTACTAAAAAATGGGAATACTTGAAATATAAAATACGCCTTCATTCTATATCTTTCAGCAAAAACCTTAAACTCAATTTCAAGAAGAAAAAATAGTTGGAGAACTGAATTCAATGTACATTAAACAAATGCTTACGGACGACGATCGAGAAAACCTTGACCGTGACCCTGCATCTAAATTAGATGAAAGAAAAGCTCGCGGTGCTTTCATCCGATCCAGAGCCAAAAGGATTGAGGAGGGAGAGAGAAACTCTGCATATTTCTGCGGCTGGAGAAAAGGAGACGACAAAAACTACAAAAATTCCTTATTATTGACGGCACAGAATGTACAGACCAAAAATTAATTGCTAAAGAAATCAGCTGCTTTTATCAAAACCTCTACAGCTCTGCCTTCTCACCCCAAGACCACCACCTCCAGATAGACCAAATCAAAGATTATGTCCCACAAACCTCTGGAGATTTTAGAGCCGAATGTGACAAAGAGATTACTTTAGAGGAGCTCGATAACGCTATGATGTGTCTGAAAATTGGTAAATCTCCAGGCTGGATGGCTTAACTGCCAACTTTTACAGGCATTTCTGGGAATATCCCAGAGAGCCTTTATTTGAGGTTCTTAAAGAGATAATCAGTAACTACTCGCTTCGAGAAAGTATGAAACAAGGTGTCATCACTCTTATACCAAAGTCAGAAAAAGATAACAAGATTTTAGAAAACCACCATCCAATATCCCTATTAACCTGTGATAATAAATTACTGACGTGCGTTTACACTAACAGACTAAAAAAGGGTCTTAAGGATGTTTTTTCTCACACAAACGGGCTTTATAAGTAAGAGATCCATTCATAATAACATCCGACTGGTGCTAGATTTACTGGGATTGGGGCTGGGCGATTAATCGATAAAATCGAATTTTCCATTTCTGGAGATTTATTTTTATGAAAATCATGTTTTTTTCCTTGGTTAGTTAGCAGCGGACTGAGTCCTCCCTCCACACCAGAACGGTGTTAGTCTGAGAGATTTACAGTGAAGTGAGCCATCACTCAGGCCTGGGATTCAGCTGCATGTTTAAACGCTGCTAGCTACGAGATGCAGACGTCAACTTCAGCCCACAAACTCTCGTTAAGAGGCGACCAACATCAGGGGAATTATTACCGCAGTGGATCCTGTATGATGAGGATCCAGATGGATGCAGTTGTGTTGCATATTTCTATGCAAGATATGAAGTCATTTATACCGTGGAAAAGTTATGACATTTATTTTCCTTTAGCTGGCATTTATATAATTTAAATTAATGAATGAAGCTAAAAGAAAGTAAAATAATGTCAGTGATCTGGAAAGCAGGACCGGAATTGCGTTACAAAATAAATAAATGTTTTTAATAAGTTTAATTGTGTTTTTGAAAAGAAAAGAAATTTTTTTTAATTAAAATCGGAAATCAGATTTGGTTAGAAAAAATCGGGAGATTTTATTTTTAGGCCACCCAGCCCTAACTGGAATACAGTGACTGGATCGAAGACAAAGGCTCTATTATGTTCCTTGACTTCTACAAAGCATTTGACAAGCTGGAGCATCAATTTCTCTTCAAAGTTTTGCATACTTACAATAACAATACAATTTGGTCCAAGTTTCTGTAAAGTAGCAGAAGGTAACGGTCTGGTTGGCTGCGCTAAGGCTACAGAGATCAGGATTTACCAAACTAAACTGTTCCGTTTTGACCCAGACCTGCTGGTGGAAATTAGGCTGAAATTGATGGGGGCCTGGAAATGGAATATTTAAAACTGAAGACAGGAAATCGTGTGGAGACGTAAGCCAACATGTCAGCGAATGACTGCATAACGAAGTGTTTCTTTTTTCTGGCAGTGAAGCATGAAATGGAGAAATTGCCAGAAATAATTAAAATTATAACATATTGAAAATGGACAACAGAGCTTTATTTGGCACACCTTATGACAAGAAAGCAGTGTGTTTATTTATTTATGTATTTATCACTGTTTTCTTAAGTAAGCTGTTTATTGAGTTCACAGTTACATTCAGGCACTGGAATCTTATCACATTCATATTGAATGAATATCATATTCCTTCAGTGATGTCAGTGGGAATTCCTCCCTCTCTGATGTCTCTCAGACTCCCGAGGCTGCTGCTGATTGGCTGCCTGACAGCAGATGGCAGAACAGGATCTGCCTGTTTGACTTGGACGCCTCCAGGCTTAGTCAGCATGAACATCAGCAAAACCTCAGACATTTTCACCATCACGGTCGGTCAGTTCCTCTCTTCTTTACACATTTTATGTCTTTAGATTATAGCTCAGCTCTGCAAGTGTCCATCTGTGACGAATTCTCTTTACCTGTGCAGGTGTAACTCAGGTGGCTTTTTAACTTCCTGTAATGCTGAATGAAGGAGCTGCACATCCCAGGGAGTGTTTCTTTGTTCCATTTCAGGAATTTTCTCTCATTACATTGCAAACATTTGCAGTTTTATCGCCTCTGAAGGTTTGTTTTTCTAATGTTATACTTAACTTTGAGGACTTTAGAGTGTTTGAATGTGTCAGTTTCAGCTTTGCAAGACTAAGATTTTCTTATATTTCATAGTAAATTATGAGCTAGTGTTCCTCTGCTTTCAAGTTGCATTTGGAAACTAACCAGGAAACTTCTGATTTGATGCATCTTTGCTTCTTCTGAACATTTGGCGGACTATTTTCCTCTGTGTTTCTAATGGAGCTGAAACATTTAGAAAACAAACAGCTTCTCTTCTTCATCAGTCACAAGTTAAGCTGAGAGACTTTAAACTGCTTGTAGAGTTTCTACATATTCTGTGATCCAATGCATCTTTTGGAAGGAGATAAACTTGGAGTACAAAATATTTTTTCCCAACATCCTTGATCTTTTCCCTCTGCCACGGTGAAGAACAAGGAGTCAAAACTACAAGAGAAAAACACACCACAGCTGAGATTTAGGAGCTGAGAGAGAGAAACAGCCTTCACCGGAGAGGAAAAACTATATTCAGCTCTTCTAATTTTCACTCACTCACAGCAAAAACGTCCCAGGTTGGAGCCTCGGCTGGGGCAAGGTTCAAACCTGGTGGCCTTTCTGTGTGGAGTTTGCATGTTCTCCCTGTATAGGCGTGGGTTCTCTCCGGGTCCTCCGGCTTCCTCCCACTGTCCAAAGACATGCATGTTAGGTTAATTAGTCACTCTCCCTAGGAGTCAGAGTGTGTGTGAATGGTTGTTTGTCCCCGTCTGTGTTGGCCCTGCGATGGACTGGTGACCTGTCCAGGTGTACCTGCCTCTCACCTGTAAAAATGCTGGGTTAGGCTCCAGCTTACCCGCAACATGTAATGGACTAAGCGGTGCAGAGAATGAAAGAAAGGATGGAAAATTCCAAGGCCATCTCATTGTTTGCCTTCTGCACAGGATTTATTACCTCAGTGAGTTTTGATGCATCCCATCAGCATCATCCTCACCAAAACTGATGATCCTAAGGTGAACCAGTCAGGAGGAGGCTACGAGGATGACAGCCATGACTCTCGGTCCTTTACATGCAGAGAAAACCCTGAGGTTTTATAAGTGGGATCCACCTTTCCGCCAGTGCAACTCTTTAAAGACTGCAGCCTGAGATGGATCACAGACTTGAGCCCTGGGGAGTCTGCCAATCCCTGACCTTTATTTGTCCCGATGATCCACTATAAAACTGTCTGAATGTAAACATGTCTACAGCATTCTGAATTCATAGCCGGTCTGATGGATGGTAAAGATGGGGAGTGGCTGTCCTAGAACATAAAGGAATCAGTGCTGATGTTTTGACTTGATTTCCTCTCAGCCTCAGTTCTTTTTGACATTTAGCTTGAAAGCTTCTTTTACCTGCTCACTCCCCACCCTTTCACCCTTTCACTCGTCGGCTTTCCTTGTTTTGTTGCCGTTTGTCTTAAGCATTTGTTTTTATTTGTTTTGTTTTATTTATCTGGTGTTTCAGGTTCCTCCAGAAACAGAACAAAAGATGTTCCCAGTGTTACATCAGCTGGGGCATATTTCAAAAAGTGGGTTTACTGGTTCAGCTGGCTATGTGAACCCAGACTAAACGGCAATCTTGGGTTTTCTGTTCCAAAATGGCTAAATAGCTAAGTAGGTTAATACAGAAACATATGTTGTAAACAGCCTGGTGGGGAGCAGGTTTTCATCTAATGGTCAAATCTATCGACCACTTTGATTTAAAGAAATGAACAGAAAACTCCATTTCCATGTCTGGAAACTTCTCTATTTCATGCTTCATTGCCTGAAAAGAGAAACACTTCGTTATGTAACGTCATTCTCGGACATGTTGGTCCATGTCTCCATGAATTTCTTATCTTCATTCCATTTTCAGGTCCGCCTTTGCGATGTAGTGCTGTAGGTGGACTTTATTTTTACTTTGCAGTCATCTGGGCCCGGTTCTAATGATGTAACCCCCGGGATGCCCCTCATCATTGGGTGGTCCGGGTTGATGCTCATCGCGAGCTCCTCCACAGGGAAGAGGGGTTGTTGCGGTCGCCCCGAACCTGTCTTTGACGTCTTTCACTGAGCCTACGGGAATGATTGGCTACTGGAGGAATTTTTACTAAGGTGCAGATGAGACATTCTGACCAGTCTGAAGAAAGTTTTTATAGTTTGGTTTCACTTGGACCCAGGTGTACTTGGGGCAGGACAGGTTGCATCTGCTTATGTCATGACATATTAATTAAATTTAGTAATCAGATAACACATGCCAACTGTAGCATCCACTACTGCGTTGACTTTGCTGCAAATCCACTTTGGCGGCGTGGCTCAGTGGGTAGAGTGGTCGCCTTGTATCCTGAGGGTTGCCAGTTTGATCCTGGCCTGTCGAGCTCATGTCAAGATGTCCATGAGCAAGACACCGAACCCTAAATTGCTCCTGATGGGTTGTGGTTATTTGGTCATTTTCATCGTGATTTCAGGGCTGAATGTGTGATGCCTTTCATACGTTTGCGTGGACGTGCACACACTCATTTTAACCAACACGGGGCTGTGACAGCTACTTCATAGCTGGTGTTGGAACCAACAACGCAGGCGAAAACATCAGATGATTTAGCAACCTGGAGCACGGGCTTCATCAGGATTCAGTAAACATCCTTTCTGGCATACCTCCTGAGATTCACCAGCTGAACTCTTCCTACATTGACAGTTTTTATAAAATGTGTGTTTGTTGGTGTTTCAGCTCAGATTTTAAAATGATCAGTGACCTCAGACTAAACTCTCATCAAAATAAAGTTAATATATTTGTATTTGTGTATTTATTTGTAATAACTGAGATCAAATCTGTATGTTTAGACTCAGATCTGAGCTTTAAGCCTCACATCAGAAAGTTTATCTTAGAAACAGAGCTGAAGTAAGATCATTTTAAACTAAAACAAAAAGACTAGAGAACATTTTACTGGGCTCCAGTTTAGGCTTGTCACTACTAAATGTACCCGAGGAATAAGTTTCTTTTTCTGTTAGGTTTGGAACTGAATGAAAATCTGTTAGTGACTTTCCTGGTTTGTCTGTTACAGGAAAAGCAAACATGGGCAGACGATCCAATCTCGCCGGCTGTAAGTCTCCTTGTCTGACAAGTCAAGCTAATTTTATGTTTTAATACAACTTTATTATGGAATGAGTTGAGAAAATGGACCCAAATGCAGAGCAACAGAGGAGAGGAAGCCAAGTAGCATCTGGGGGGTTAATAATGAAACACAATGAAATAAACACAGTGGCATTAAAGTGATACAAGAAGCATCCACTGAAAACCGAGAGTCTATAGACACAGACAACTAAATATAAAACTAGCAGCGGGTGAGGCAATCCGCAAACACACTCAGGTGTCACAATGAGGACCCAGAATCCGGGAGCAGGAAGGAAGGTTACACATTACATTACAGAAGAAAATTAAGACACAAAATAAAAACAGCAAACAGAGAAGAACTCAAACTGAAAAGACTGGAAACTAAGACTTAAATAGAACAGGAACAAAAACCTGCAGATTCTGAGCATCACTGATTATTTCATCTGTGGAGACTTTGTTGTAAAAATGTGAAAGAAGACAAAGTTTTGTCTGTTTGAACTGGAGTTAATAATCATGATTTAAAGTCTTTAAACTGGTAAAAATAGTGTTGGGACACAAGGGAGACAAACATTAAACACTCGGTAGGATCGTCCATGAAAACGTGGATAAAATCAGATCAGTTGTCTCTGGTCTCAACTCGGTTCAGTGTTTCGTTTATGTGTCCTCCTCAGGGTGTGTGAAGACCTGGATCCTGATATTGCTGGCCCTGGTTCTGATTCTGCTCGGCCTGCAGCTGGACATTGCCCCTTTCAAAGGTAAGAAGGTTTATCTGTCCTGTTATCATCATCTTCTCCCTGTTGGGGGAGGCACAGGAGAGGTTTCAAATCTCACACACTGCGATCTATGAAAGCTCCTCAACACGTCCACCTTTAACAAATCACCAATTATCCTCAGGAAGTCAGTTTTAAGGCTCTTAGTCATCGCTTTCCATCAAACAGAACTCTGGACCAGACGGATTCTATCTCCTGAACTTTTTTATTTCAAGTTTATAAACCTTAGAAATAAAAAAATAATAAAATAAAAAAATCAACCAACAAATATGCAACAAAGCACTTCTGGCTTTTACATATTTAAATTTTTTTTAACCTAAATTTTATTCACAGATGTTTATGCATTTATTTTTATATTATTCATTTATTATCCATCAATTTATCAATTATTAATTTTCTCAATGTTTCATTTTTTGTTTTATTCAAAAGTTCCTTTTTTTCTTGTATCTTGTGTAAATTAAATTAAATTAAGCATCCTGAACAACGCTTGTAATATAAAGTAGATCAGCTCTTAGATACACCTTATTGTAATGGGTGGTGTTGAGGACCCAATCGCCGGCAGGCTCAGGCAGAACTGTGCAGGTAAAAGGTTTATTTCCAAAACAAAACCCAGGACAAGGAACCACACACGACAGGGAGTTTAAACAAACAAGGATCTGACAGGGAAGACCTGAAACCATGGGGGGTATATATACACAGGGGAACAAATTGAGAACAGGTGAAGTGAATCAAAATTAGACCAGGTGAGCTGATGAGCCA
>JBAMHW010000010.1:8292389-8303661 GCA_037177495.1 Rhadinocentrus ornatus
TACGGTACAACCTTCAAGTTTGGCTTGGACAGAATTGTCTCCACAAAAACTGATTAAGTCCAAAACTTCCCTTTCTTTCCATTGAATTGCTGCTTCAACATTATCAGCCATGATTTGGTATTGCTGCATTCTCCTTCCACGGCACAGAATTGTGACCCTGTGATGCCAAAGCCTGATGAAATGTGGCATTACAGATATGTATCTGATTTAGGACCACATGCCAAAGCGGCCTGGGTCAGATTTTTAAAAAATCGGATGTCTGCTGTTCAGTCTGAAATCCAATATGAGTTACATATGGACAAAAAAATGTAAATTGATCTGCAGTGTGAACATAGCTTGAGACGACTGCTTTAACATAGCAAAAATCGGCAATTCAAAAGGCTTTAGTTGCAAAGCGAGTTGTCCTGATTACCAAAAATAACTTAACTATTAATAAACTGGGAATGACATCAGTTGTGTCCCAATTCAGGGTCTACACACTTCCAAGTGCACAGACTACATAGGCTACGGAGTGTCCTATGTGTTCCGCTCACTTGGAAGTGTGCTTACCGTTCGTGAAACTGGACAGGGAAAAATAAAGGTTTATCTTATCTTATACTGGGGCCCCAGTAAATGGGTCTGGCGAATGCATGCTGCTATGGCGACATGCCGATTGGGCGGTCATCTTGGTACAATGCTACTCGTCCATTTGTCACATTATGTCTATAAAGCTGGATTTATACTCACTGATCTAGATTTACAGAAAGTTCAGCTCTGATTCTGACTTCATATCTGGATCTTTAGGAACTATATCTGACTTTGAGTAAAAATCCACATGATTTAGTATTAAACATAACTGTTGGACACAAACACTACAAACAATTAAGCTTTTATTTGATCTTATCAGATTAATACACCAGTTTACAAACTGATCAAAATAATCAGAGGAATCCTTCATTATTATCAAAAATAGAGAAACAGGAGAAAAAAACAATTGCTTTATATGAAAATATAGTTGTCATAATTTTTACATTAGCATGAACATGATTACACCCGAAGTGGTCATCCCTCAATAAAATCTGTGAGACCAGTTCAACAGGATTCTAACTTCATCAGGTTAACTTTGGTTACTGTTTTTAGCTTTTTCCCTAAAGAGAGACTCAGATCTGAATGAAGCCTGTACAGCCAGATTCATTACCATCAAAACATATTTCATGGACATAAACCCCTCAAACAGGTTCTGTTAGGTGAAGGATGGTGGCAGGACTGTGATCCCGTCCATGTCCAGCTCCACAGAGTGAATGCTGAAGTCTCCTAGACCCTGAAACACACCAAAAGCATGATGGGATGTCACCAGGACGAATCACATGAATATTGTCGCATTACTACTATTATAATTGTACAACCTTTGACTTTCAGACCGAAATACTATTTAAAATCAAGATTGAAGATTTTAACAGAGTAATTCTCTGATGTCAGAGGAGAATGGGCAGACTAGCTAGAGATGATAGGAAGGCAACAGGAAGTCCAATCAGCACTGGTTCCAACCAAGGTCTGCAGAACAGCATCTCTGAACACACAACACGTCCAACCTTGAAGCAGATGGGCTCCAGCAGCAGAAGACCAGACCGGGTGGATCAATGATTCAGGCTGCTGCTGGTGTAATGTTGTGGGGGATATTTTCTTGGTCCACTTTGGGCCCCTTAGTACCAGCCTGGTTTGACCAGCACAGCCTACCTGAGTATTGTTGCTGACCACGTCCATCCCTTCATGACCACAGTGTAGCATCGTCTGATGCTACTTCCAGCAGGATAATGCACCATGTCACAAAGCTCAGATCATCTCCAGCTGCTTTCTAGAACATGACGATGAGTTCACTGGACTCCAATGAAATTAAATGAATGAACATTTTTATTTCTGGAAACCCCAAACACAGATCTGGCCCTGTTTAAAGTCATTTTGATGAAGCGCTGTCCCTAGAACATCACTCAAAACATTTAAGAAACTGCTTCTTTTATCTGAGGAAGCAGGTATGTATTTTATTTTGTGTATTTCATGTTACTGTGGATTTTATCTCTGTGAAGCACTGTGAGGAGAATCTGTGAAAGGTGTTGTATAAATAAACCTTATTTACCCACTACTAAGAACGCATTATACACATTTCTTAAGCTGCATTTTATACGTTTTATCTCCCAGAAAGACTCGTCCATTCGTTCATCTCTAGTAGACTGGATTACCGCAGACTGGATTACCGTAGACTGGATTACCGTAGACTGGATTACCGCAGACTGGATTACCGCAGACTGGATTACGGCAGACTGGATTACGGCAGACTGGATTACCGTAGACTGGATTACGGCAGACTGGATTACGGCAGACTGGATTACCATAGACTGGATTACCGCAGACTGGATTACCGTAGACTGGATTACCGCAGACTGGATTACCGTAGACTGGATTACCGTAGACTGGATTACCGTAGACTGGATTACCATAGACTGGATTATCGCAGACTGGATTACCGTAGACTGGATTACCGCAGACTGGATTACCGCAGACTGGATTACCGCAGACTGGATTACGGCAGACTGGATTACCGCAGACTGGATTACCATAGACTGGATTATCGCAGACTGGATTACCGTAGACTGGATTACGGCAGACTGGGTTATCGCAGACTGGATTACCGTAGCCTGGATTACGGCAGACTGGATTACGGCAGACTGGATTACCGTAGGCTGGATTACCGTAGACTCGATTACCGCAGACTCGATTACCGCAGACTCGATTACCGCAGACTCGATTACCGTAGCCTGAATTACTGCGGACTGGATTACTGTAATGGTCTTTTAACTGGATTTCCAAGAAAGAGGATTAAACATCTGCAGCTTATCCAAATGCTGCTGCTAGAGTTTTAACCAGGACTAACCCCCAACTTCCACTGGGTGCACATGCTCCGCGGTTTGGTTCTGACCACCTGTGGTGGGTCAATTCACACCAGGAGCATGCAGAGCATCTGTGAGTGCAGCCTGCCTAGTTGGATCCGCAAGATCACGAAATCCCAGGAGACGTGAAGAATCTTATGATTCTCCACTTCCAGAATGAACTTCTCGACGTCTATGATGAAAAAAAAAACAAAAAACTGAGACCACCTAATCGATTAATGACGTAAGGTTTACGTGATTTAGCGACGCAATTTTACACTTTTACTTCGTCGGGTGGGACCGAACCATTAACTAAAACGGCCACGAATAGCTGCGGAGGCCGTGGTGCAGCCGTAACGTCTAATGTGATGTTCATAAAAAAATTAGCTCACTCTGCTGCATTTTTGTTGTTACATTTTTTATTCTATTTTCTTGCATTTTTTAGCATTTGACAGTTTAATGTTTTTCCTATAAATGAACTTTTTAATTTTGTGTATTTATATACAGTTTAGTTTAATATGTAAATTTATTTTATTTGTATTTTTGCTTTGCATGCATGTGTTTGTAGTGGATATTTGACCCGTCTCTCCTTGCTGTGTTGTATTTTATCTGTGCAGCTGTGTGTATATGGTCTCAGTTCTAACCAGCATGTTGTTTGTGTATTCGCTCTGGCTCTTACCGGTGTGTTGTTGAGCACCTGCAGTACCACCTCCTGTTGTTGAGGCTCCCGGGTCAACAGGTAGAGAAAGCCGCCACCTCCGGCCCCGGCCAGACTCTGACCCAGAACCAGGAGGCTCAGGGCCTCCATCATGGTCCTCACTGAGGCCGGTTCACAGCCGGGAGCCATCAGCTTTTTCTGCTGCCAAGAGCGGTCTAGACACTGGCCCAGTCTGGACAGAGAACCTGTAGACCGAAAGTCTGTTAGTCTGAAAAACCTGCTGGACTGGACTAATGTCTGAAGTGTTGCAGGTGGCATTGTGGGAAATGTAGGAAATGACTGTAGCTCACAGGAACAAGTGAATGAATGAACCTTATCTTTTATAGACTGAAACAAGAGCCTGGTTCTGTTAGCAGGGAACAGAATCCACCAATCAGAACCTCTGAAAATAACTGATTAACATGCTATTAAGTTGTGTTTAATATGCATTCAAATAAAGGAATGAAACAATAAATGATAAACTAATATAAAAATAAAAAAACTGAGCTGGAAATTTGGGAGAAGGGCTGGACTCAGACCTGAATTTCAGCATGACATTAAGATGGTTTGGAAGTCAGACTGTTCTCACTTCAGGAACATATGGAGGGTTAAAGGACTGATGTCTCAGCAGGATTAAGAAAAACTTATCAACGTGCTTTTTTTTCTTTGCGCAGTGTACAAAAAGGCCAACTCTGGGATTTTATTGTTAGATAGGACATTTTAACAGTTGTTTGTAAATCATTCACTTAACTCATCAATGTTTCATCCGGGTTCAGTTTTATGTCAACACCAAGGCAACATCTGCCTTGGTGTTGACAGATGTTCTATGATCCTGGAAAGTAGATCATAGAACTCCAATCTGACCTCGGTGCAGGCCAGTAAAGTTCCTCCACACCAAACTCGCTCATCCACGTCTTTATGGACTTGAATTAAATTATTTGGAGGCATGTCCCGAAACTGTTGACAATATAGTGTACGTCAGCTCATTCCTCAGTCAGATTCAGTGAGATAAAGCCTAGTATGGGAACCAGGGTAACTTTTCCCACATTCCCAGTCTGCTGGCAAAACTAAGCAGCTTTTCTCTAAAACCTGATTTAATTTAACTTTTAAAATAATTCCAGTGAGACGTGTGGCAGCCGGGAAACAAGTTAAAGCATCTAACAGCCTAATGAAGCCAGAGAAACTTAAAATGCCTGTTGGCTTCTGTCGTGCATCCATTCATGATGTATGAACACCTCACTGGCTTTAAATGTTGACCATTAAATCTGCAGCACTTCTTCTCACCATCTGAACAGGCTCTGGCACACTCCTCAGAGTTAGATACCAGCTGCTGGGCGTTCAGGACCATCGATGGCAGACGGCTGTACCAGCTGCGGACCACGTCCTGCAAACACAGCCATGATTGTTGTCGGTGCATTGTTTTTTGTAAACTGCATTTAAGAGACAGAGCGGTTCTGATCCAACCCTCCAAACTTAAGATATCAGCTTTACTGTCTCAAAGGTAAAAACTCAAGCTTTTTATCTGGAGTGAAGCGTCTTCCCGTAGAGAAATCTCTGAGTGTGACGGTACCAACCTGCAGCAGGTTTCGAGCCAGCCGGGTCTTTCCGGTGTAAACCAGCAGGAGGTGCTGCTCCAGAGTTGTCAGGAACTCTGCTGGCAGACTGAGACGCTCCACTTCCACATGCAGGGGCAGAGACGCTCCAGAACGACCCACCTTGACTCCGCCCACCAGACCCCCTACCTGATCCTGCCAACCCCCACCTGGAAGAGGATAAAAGGACGATGAAGAAGCGGAAGCGGAGGAAGAGGAAGATGTTCAGCGCAGAGGAAAACCTGTGGTGAGAATCTGCTCCAGGTACAGGACCGCGTGGATCAGTGAGTCTGTGTCGTAGGTTTGACCGGTGCACCTGTAGACGGCCGCCAACAGCGCCCCCGCCAGGATACTGCTGGTACCTGCAGGATGAAGACTGATCATCCTGCAAAGCTCTCCCATCATCTACAGCCGATTCTTTTAAATTCACCAACACACTGTTAGATCTATAAAAGTTTTGCATGAGGTAGAAAATATCTGAACACAAGCAGGACTTTTTAAAAACACAAGGAGTCCTGCTCTCCAATCACAACATTAAACTCTTCGTTTTCTGTGGGTCTGGTTCAGCTGTTTCTCACCCAGTCCGGATCCGGTGGGCAGCTCTGACCAACTGTGAAGCTCCACCCCTCCCCCCCACTTCTGCATCAGCTGATCCCCCAGAGGATCCTGAGAGGACAGAGACACCAGACCGCTGCACACGCACACCGCCTTCAGCAGGGCTCCTGCAGCACACACACAATAACACACACGCAGACCTCAGAACTTCAGTTTCCTCCAGTTATAGCTAGTAAACCGCCGGTTCTCTACCAGGAGCGTGAGGCTGACAGTAGTCCTTCAGGTCCTCCAACGTGTCACATATGGTCTCTGTGGACACCCCACTGTCCCGCCCTCCAGCGCAGCTGACCAGCAGGAGGCGGGGCTCCCTGATGCGGCGTGCCCTGGCACCGATAGGACGCTTCCCATCAACCTTCACTGCGACGTTTGTTACAGAGCCGCCATGCTCGAATGCGATTGGTGGGGTGTCGCTCCAGCCGCCTGAAATTAAGGACTGTTTACTAAAGATGTGTTCAGGATCCTAAAATTCAGACTTTCAATTCTTTTTTCCAACTTTTAAAACTGCACCTGAATGAGTTGTAAAGCAGGCGTTTAAAGGATTACAATAATTAGAATGATTGCAATATTAAGAAAAAAACTGAGAATAACTATTGATTTGTAATGTTTTTGTAGCAGAGACTTTTTTGTCCTCTAATGACCTAAAAGTGTAGTAAATCATTAAAATGACACTAAAAAAAATGCATCAAAATTATTTTTGTATATTTAAGACTGACCTTTAGATAAAATCACCAGGAATTAATATTTAATTATTGTTTTTTAATAAAAAACAACATTGTGTTGTTACACTGGCATTAAAAGAGTTAAAACAATTAGAAAAATTCTAAACTATGTAATTTTGATTCTGACTGAAGTTGGTTGAAAGATTTAAGGAAAATAAAGGTAGATAAAAATGATTGTTCTGTAATGTTTTTATAGCAGTTTTTAGGGAAGAACTTTTATCAGCTAATAGGCTGAATGGATGTTAAACTTAAGCAACCCAATAGGACTAAAGAGGCACTTAGAAACTATCAGAACAAAAATGCTTCTCAAACCTGCTAAGTCTAGTCGGGCCGGACACTGCACTTCCTGCCACTCCTCAATGGGTGGGGCCTCCCCCTGTCCAATAGCAATGAACCTCTGTGATGACATCATAGCTTGCCGTAGAAGCACCTGTCCGGCACCCTCGTAGTGCCGTGCTGCTCGCACCAGCAGGTCTGGCCTGTAGGATTCAATATAACGGCTTATCAAACAGCCGCTATGATGTCAGACTTGGAGCGGGATGCCTACCTGCTGAGCCAGAGCCGTCTCTGCGTGGCGAGGGCATGGACTCCACCCCTCAGGTTTCCCTCCTCCAACAGAAGGTAGGCGGAGCTCCAGGCCTCATTGGCAGCTGGTCCACTTCTCAGACCACCCTTCCCCCCTGCCATGCATACCAACACATCGGCAATGCAGGAAAGGCAGCGAGTAGCCACGCCCAGCTCCACTCCAGGCTCCGCCCCCTGTTCTGAACTTCCTGCTGCAACTGTAGACAGATTTTATAAACATCATTTAACTGGATTCATCTGTGGAGCCTGAACTGAAACCATCACATCCAGACTTACTGCTGTCCAGAGTCTCCAGCAGCGCCCCCTGCTGGCCCCCCAGCACCGCAGCCCTGAAGCAAGAAAGCAGGCAGACGTTGGTGCAACTCCGCAGGGTGTCTCTCACTCTCCTCCTCCCCACCAGGAAAAGTAGCTCCTCCCTCCACTGGAGCTCCGCCTCCTGGTGAGTGAGAGACAGCACCTCCCTCAGAGAGAGTCTCCACGCTTCCCTCCACTTCCGTAGACATCCGGGGCCCCCCAGCAGCCAGCCAATCCCCCCCTCCAGACCCACAGCACCTCCTCTGGGGTGGAGGACGGGGAAGAGACGAGCCTCCAGGAGGGAGCACTGCTCTCCTCTCACCCACAACTCCTCCGGCCTGAGGGCACATAGGAAGAGAGGAGAAAAAAGAGGAAAGGAGAGAAAGGATGGAAAAGGATTAAATGATGGTAAAAAAACAAAAACAAACGGACGATAATGGAAAGGAAGAGAAAGAAAGTAAGAAAAAAAGAAACAAAGAGATCACAAATTCATGTGAAAAGAAAAGAGATGGATTATTCACAGTTAATGAAACATAAGAAAAGAAATGGTCAAAAAAAGGACAAGATTAATGAAATGGAAAGGATGATAGAAAATCTAATGAAAGGAAAGGAAAAGAAAATAGGAAAATATAAAAGGAAAAGAAGAAATAACAGGAGACAGAACAAAAAAAGAAAGAAAGGAATGAGAAGACAGAGGAAGAGGAAACAGAAAGAGATTCTAACTGGTTTTAATGAAATTAAATGAATCAAAAATACTGTTTTGATATTAGAGGGAAACTTAAAAGTAGGTTAAAGAGACATTTAATTATAAGGTGATGGATGAATGTTGGGGTTCTTGTCCTACTGTATTCCTGTTCTGCTGTAGAGGTCGCTCCAGCTCTGGTTGAGGAAGGAGGAGCTGCTGCCATCAGAGGAAACCTGAGGATGAAGAGGATGAGGAGGGAAGACAGCCACGCTAAAATACTTTATTTATTTTACATTAAATCTCATTATTTAAACATTTTAATGTGAATTTCATTAACTTGCTGATTAAAATCAGGGTAGATTCTTATTAACTGAGACTTAATAATTACATTGAACTTCAACCTTTTATTCATGTTTTTTAAATAGAGCCACATTGTTTCATATACAGTATTAAACTTCTACAGACGTGTATATTTAACTTTTTATATTTTATTTACTTTGATCGATTCTATAAAGATTTTTATGAAACTATGTTTTATGTTTATAAAAACTTTCTATCCATGGCATTTTCTTTTTTTAATTACTTAGATAATATTTTTATTTATTGGATGACTCGCTAATATCCACTCAAGTGACTAATTTGCAAGCATAGCGTCCACACGCATGAATATACTAGAAAAGATCTTTTAGGTTTTCATTCCAGTGGACACGATGCATGAAAGGGTTAATTTATAAAATCACTCCAGATTTAACTTTTTCATGCTTTATCCTGTTTAGCTAGAATTAAACTAATTGAGGAAATAAACTAAAACATCATAAATCCCACAAAACAAAAGAAATGAACTAAGCAGTCAATTGAAAACAATCTGATCGCTTGAACTCATCACCATGACAACGCAGCCGGGTTCCCCCTCAGAGGAAGACCTCCAACTGAAGGCTGAAGATGAAAGTGAATGTTTCTCGTGTTTTACCTGCAGATCATCGTGCGCGCCCACCACCGTGTACACGGTCAGCTTCAGCTCCCCCAGCTGGATTCGATGTCCCTGGATGATGATGTCACTGCTGAGCGCCAGCTGCCTGATGGACGGTGATGTCGAGGAATCCAGACCGGACAGCAAACAGCCGGACGGGACGTCCAGAGGACCCTGAAGGCCAGAGCGGAGAAAATAAAAATATAAAATAACTTTGTACTTCAACTTTTATTTTTTTTAAATGTCCGTTTGTATTCAGATACACATTTAAAAGTAATTTAATTCATTTTTGCTTCAAGAAAAAAAATCAAAGCTCAGAATTTACTCTAATAAACGTAACAACACAAATAGAACTTAAACATTTCACAGTTGCACCTTTAAATGATTTTCATTTCCATCATTTTGCAGCAGTTTTAGAGAACTTTGCACGTCTAAAGCTGCATCCTGGACTTGGTAACAGTGCAGTGGTAGCAGCTTATGTCTGTGTGGTGGAAATAATAATAATTAAATAATTTTTTAAAGTTATTTTTTCTCTATTTAATCAAGTAGTCTTATTGAGATTTCCGACCAAGACATCGGCCTTAAACATGAATTTATTAAAAAGTAATAAATACTTACAATCAGCATTTAATTAACACAAATTTAGATCAAACTCACATCAGGCATTTATAATTTGAGGTTTAAATCGAAGTTAATAACTTTTCTATTTGTCGCGCTTTATAGAAACACCTTTCAATTATTTCTTGCTATTTATTTTTACATTTTTCTTTCTTTTTTTTAAATTATTTTATTTCTTTTAGTGTAACTCTAACTTCTAACTCTTGAAAAGTTACTCGAATCCTAATGTGAAATACTGAATTTTCAGTTTAAAGGTACCTGTGATGAAATATTTTGTGATGCTGTAGATTTCATGTCATCTTTAAGTTGTAAAACACGTGTAAGTGTGTTAAATAAAATATGTAAACAATTTTCCTTTTAATAATTTTAAGGTAAAATGTAAAAGAAAGAGAGAAACTTCCAACTAAAACAAATGTTGTGAGGCTCTAAACAGGTTATTTCATTCTCCCGACCTGGAGGTAGCAGTGCTGCACCACCGCTCTGGTCGCCACGGCAACATTTCCCTCCAGAGCGCTGTTGATCACCTGACCTCCTCTGCTCACTGAACCCTGCATCTGCAGGATAAAAGAGAGCTGATCAGTGTTTAGCGGCCATCAATCTGAGAAAGAAGCTGAAAACTGAGCAGATTCGTGCCGGTTCAGAAACCAGAGCGTAACCTGAGAGAGACGAGGTGTGGCGGGATAATCGTCACCTGGATGTGAGACAAAGTGTTTCCATCTGTCCAATCACTAGTCAGACGATCGACATGTTGCTTTCCAGTCAAAGTCAGGTAGTCATAGCAACCGCCTGGGACATACACTGTAAGGAAGAGAACACAGATTTATTTATATGTTAAAGTTTTGACGTTTTACACTTTTAATCAGCACTGAAATGTTTATAGCACATAAAAACAGTTGGAAACAGCTGAGCTGACGTGGATAACTTTTACATGTGTTTAACTCGTGTTCCATCAGGTTCGGACGGTTAACATTGTGATAAATCTGCGAGGACAGAAAAAGGGAAGAGAGGAGGCGATGCTGACCCAGTGTTAGTGGAGATCCCCTCAGGATCCTCCACAGCTCTGCCCTGCCACTCCGCACCGCTGCCCCCTGTGGCCCAGCTGTAGAACTGCAGCCAGCTCTCTCCTCACTCACAAACTGATCCTGAGTCAGATCTGAGCAGAAACACTTCAACAGGTCCAGGAACAGCGAGATCTGAGGATGGAGAAAAAGGTTTGTTTAAACCAGTGCTTCTCAATCCTGCCATGTATGTTTTAGATGTTTCCCAACTCTATCACACCCGATTCTGATTAAATGTTCATCTAGTTCTTTGTAAGCCTGTTAACACTTTTAACAAAGACAAACAAGGCCCCGTTTTCCTGATTCACGCGAGTGTCTCGTGTGATTCGCGCTGCTGAAAAAGCCGTGAAATGCTCCGCATAATTCCAGGTGACTGTGAGGTGATACAACACATGCAGCACTGACGAAAGCAAAATACATTAGTAGTTTAGGAGTATTTTTTATGATACATTCCAATAAGAAGATGTAACTTTAATCTGATGAAATAAAAGACAGACAGACAGACAGACAGACAGACAGACAGACAGACAGACAGA
>JBAMHW010000010.1:8303761-8316778 GCA_037177495.1 Rhadinocentrus ornatus
GAAGATGTAACTTTAATCTGATGAAATAAAAGACAGACAGACAGACAGACAGACAGACAGACAGACAGACAGACAGATAGATAGAAGTGGCTTCATCATCATGTCCAGGTCTAAATTGAGGTCTCTTAGCAACATAGTAGTGATGATGAAATGTGATAAATAATGATGTTATCATGGATCACGGTGGATTTACCAGCTAAAACTACATTTAGTTGCTGGATTGTAAACCTCCTGGACGGGATAGAAATGCTGGAAAACTTCTGTAGATCATCTCAAGCAGTGCTTTCCAACGGAAGGGGGGCTATACCGCCCCCCAGGGGGGCGTCGTAATATTGTCAGGGGGCGCTAGGAGCATTATGAAAGGGGGGCGGTGGCAGGATTGGCTTGGCAGTTGATGATTGACAATTTTACTGACCAATGAAATTCTTTGAAAAAAAACGTGCGCCACAGTAAATACGATCAATAGGAAGTAGACCCAAAATCGTATACTCTAAGAAGATGGCGCCCACAATCCTAAAAAACTTTTATCTTTAAAAAAATAACCTGGACTTGAGTGATTAATTTTACACAAATACACAATCGACTGAATAAATGCAAAGGTAAGACAGACTTAGTTTAGATTTAGTTAAACTTTTATATGTGTTGTTATTGTTGATGTGCCAAAGGAATCTCATTTCTGGATTTAGGATAAAAAATTAAAAAAAAAAAAAAAGTGCTGCTACTATTTTATTAAATATCTCAACTTTCCAATCCCACCAGCTTGTGTTTTTATCCCGGTAAAGCATGACATTTTTTTCCAGCAGTTCAAGGGACCTGTGGGGGGCTTTAAGGGACCTGGATAATAAATAGGGGGGCACTGGCTCAAAAAAGGCTAAGAAGCACTGATCTAAAGGGTAAAATATCCACCCCCACAGAGCTACACACTACCGCTCCGGTGGCCGGGGGCACCTGAGATCAGGTGGAGTTTTAAGAATTAACGATTAGTTTCAGACCAGAAACATCTAGAACATGCAGGGCTGTAGGTCCTAGGACCAAGATCGAGAAGCGCTGGCCTAAACCCTAAAACAGCTGACAGCAGAGTTTTTATTTATCTTATAAGACTTAGTGAATTTTTTTAGCCCACAAAAGTCTTTTTAAGCTTTCCGTTTAAATTATCTCTCATTTCCAATCTAATATTCTGAATACTGAGATGATATATATAACTTGGCACAAAAAGTGAGTAAATGAGTGTTTGTAACAACGCTTCTTGGTAATAAAACTTAAAAGCCTGTTAATTCTCTTTTAAATGAGGCCACATTAGCAAGTAAAATGCAAAGTTTTCATGGAGGAAATAAACTTTCCAACGGTGTAAGATTTATTATCAACAAGCTTTGTTACAATAAACACACATTTTCTCACTTTTTCGTGTTTTGCTGTTTTACCTCGAACATTTTGGTTGTAAATAATTCTTATTTCATGGTTTTTGTTCTTCAGAACTTTTCTTTCTTTTTAGATGGGTAGAATTAGTGCTTAATAAGACTTTTCTTTTAAGCTAATCCTGAGTAGCGTCCTCCCTTGCTGGCAGAAATGGGCTGCGTGAGGTGTGTGATCAGAGATAACTGCAGGTACCTGGAGGGGCGGAGCTCCAGAGTCCAGGCCCAGGTAGGTGCAGCCGTCCAGAGGTGGAGTGACGTGAGTCTGCAGCAGCTTCTCTGATACAGATCTACTGAAGAAGACCGGACCCGACACCTAACAACACACATGCCAGACATCTTGTTTAAGTCATTATTGACCTGAAATAATTCAGCCAAACTATTGATTTTCAGCTGTGTATTTAGTTTCATACAGATCTCATCATCATCCTCTGCAATCCAGGTTTATTTGTATCACACATTTAATGTACAAGAAGTTACATAAACAGCAGATTGCAGAATAAAACATTAAAATAGGATCAAATAAAATAATAAATAAAAGGAATTAAATAAACAACTAAAATAGGATAAAAGTAAACAAGAAATAAAAGTTTGAAACTTTCTATGTTTCAAAATCTGAGATCTTAATTTAATTTAATGTAATTTTAAAAATTAAAGTAATTTTTGTAAAGGCCGATTTATTGTTTATGACTATGTGTTGTAGTGCAAAAGGTGTCCACCAGGGGGCAGAAGACAAGTATCAGATTGTGTTCAACAGGGTTTTAAGCTTAGTTCAGTTTTTACCATATAGGGATGCAAAAGGTCTTAGAAACTGTATCTGATACATATGCCATTAAAGGGTTAAACTAACAGTTTCAATCCTCCAGATTTTCTTGATGTGGACTGTGGTGCTGAAATTCAGTTCTGAGTCCGAGTCTCAGAAAGCAGGTTTAGTTAAGGGAAACTCTGGGTTTTCGGTTTCACAAAGCGAGTTCAGTGCAACTCTGAGTCAGTTACTACGGCAACAGACTCCGTGAAGCTAAGCTGCTCGCTGGCAGGTTTTCTCCAGCCAACCCCGAGTTTCTCCTCTTTAGCTGCAGCCTGAAGGACGTGTCAGACATCGCGGGTCCTTTTCTTGAAGAGCCGGTTGAAGCACAATTACTCCGCAGATATCGACGTCGGGAAAGATCAGACCCTGATTGGAGGTTTTTCATCCCGCATGATTATTTGTTTGAGCGTCACCGTTTTTCTGTACAACCAATCATGTATCTGAACAAGATTCTCAGCCCTCATATTTTTCATCATCAGGGACGCTGAGCATAAAAAGAGCAAATCCTCCTTACTGACACTGTAGGATGTGATCAGACTGTCCCTACAATCAGGGACGTTCTAGTCGGGTTGCAGAGCAGAAACTATTACACAACACCAAATTAAGAATATTAAAATCAAGATACATTGAAGCAGAGATACAAATTTTTTATAGGTGGAACACTAATACTAACATATCGACTCGGGCAGATATTTTCTTGTGCTGCCGCTATGTGTTGCTTTTCCCCAAATATCTGCTCATATTCATTCATTAATATTTCTAACTCCGCTGGAGAAAAATGGGGGGAGCGACTCTTTTTTTTAACCTGTTGCCATGGTGAATCATGTTATCTGAGTTCCATTGATGAGGCTTTTATCTGCCCGCGCTGGACTCAAGGGTAAGTTAACTCAGAGTTAATTGAACTAATAGTCATCACCTGTTCTGAAACCGAAAACTCTGAGTTGGTCAACCCAGAGTTGCGCATTAAACTTGTAGTTTGTTAAACCCGCTTTCTGAAACAGGGCCCAGAACTACTCTCGTATTCCTGCCTTGTTTGGTGGTGTCAGGAATCCTTTTACTATCATTTTATTAAAGGGGAGGTTCCATAGTGGTGGATATCAGGCACCTGAATGGGCTTGCCAGTAGCTTTTAGTGGTCTCACTGTAATAGAAGAAATGAGAGAAGACTACGCACCAGAGGCACTTTCCCATCAGGCATCACAGCCAGTAGGATCTGCTCTCTGCTTCCCCTGTAGATAACGTCCCGGACCCGACCCTGTAAACAACAATCATCACTACATAAACACAACAACGCCACAGCAGGAGAAATTACAAATAACGTCTTAATGAAGTAGCCACCTGTGAGTCAGACAGGTAGACCCCGTGATGGGACGCGTACGAGATGTCGCCCGGTAACGCCAAAACCCGAACACCAGAGAAACCCTCCCAGGATAAAACTGAAACACAGACACAGGTTTTACTTGAGTATCAGTATAAACAGTCATTTATCGGGCGTCCAGACGGCTGTAGAGGGGAAACACATTTAAACAGGAGATTTCTGAGATCTGTGGCTCTTCATCCAACCGTCGGCACACTAACCAAAGTCAGGCGGTACGGTGAGGATCATGTCGGTGCTGCAGACCCAAACACCAGGAGGTGAACCAGGGCAGATCTGAATAAATCATAAAGACAAACCCAGAGGATTTTAACACTCACAACGTGCACAATCAAATCTCAATTTAAAGGTCTCATTTTATGCTAAATGTACTTTCTAAAGGTTTTCATACAGTCTGTGTCCTCGCAGCTCGTGTATGAGGCCCAGAAATGAGAAAATTCTGTCTCCTCTCTCACGTGCTCTACTTTTTAGCGAATGTGTGCTCAAATGGATGAGTCCTCACAAAGGAAAAACATCCACTGCATAGGTAGTGGATAGTCATTGACCTGCCCCCCCCCGGCTAGCTGAGCCTGCCCTCTAAAATCACAGCGAAAGCCGGATCCTCAGAGCGGCGTGGACAGGCACCAGTCGTGAACACTTAAAGGTTCGGACACAGAAACAGCCCGTTCTCAGTAGAGCTCACTAGAGCCACTTTTGGAACGGCTGAAATGAAGGACCAAGGCTGAATTTGGGGTAAAACACTGTGAAAACAATGTTGTATGAAATAAAATTGTTTAAAAAATGTATAATATGGGACCTTTAATGTCAGGTTTAAAACCAGAGACCCCCTTTACTTCATAATGTGAAAACTCTTTGCTTTGTTCAAGCAGACCTGAGTGCTGAGGCAGTCCAGAAGCAGGTCCAGACAGCAGACTGGAGCCTGGACTTTCTGCTCGGGCTTCTCCTGAGGCAGCCAACAGAACGCTCGGCTGCAGGAGCTCCAGGGAAAATCCCGGCCCTGCAGGAGAGAAAGCATCAACGAATGCAAAAAACAGCTAAACACACCACAGATCCAAACTCACTGTGTGGAGGATGAGGATGTGAGCTTCGTCCAGGACGTCAGCTGTCACCACCTGAGTGGAAATAAGATGAACAGTGAGTCGATTTGATCAATGATCAAAGATTTACCTGGCAGGTTTCGGGGGTGCTGGTGTGTGTTCAGTCTGACTTACAGTGTGTCCGGCTCTGCTGCTCAGGTGTTCCGCAGCGACCAGCAGAGCGTTCAGCGTAGCCCCTCCGCTGCCCAGTGGCTCCTGGCGGTCCTGCACAGTCAAAACTAACGCACCCTGAGAAAGAGTGCCACACTGCTGCCGCAACTCCAGCTCTGACACACACACACACACACACACGATGCCAGAAGTGGCATGAGAATCAATCTACATCCCGAATTCCAGAAAAGTCGGGAGGTTCTTTCAATTTGAAGAGAAATGAAAACTGAGAGACCGTAAAATCACACGAGCCAATATTTTACTTACATAACAAAAGTCTAAATTTGACAATTTTTATGCACAAAATGAGCTCAGGTAACGTGATGCTTGCTACAGGGTTCAAAAGAGTGTATTCTTTATTATAATTATACTTGTGTTCAGTTTTATTGGTGTTTCGGTGTTGGTAAAAAACTTGTTTAGATTTTTTTTAATTTAAAGTTTAGGTTCTGGACTCGACTGAGACCGAACTTGGACCTTCAAGTCCAGTTCTGTGACAGTGAACCAAGAACAGAGTTAACAAAGGAGTGGTTAACTTTTCAGGCAGGTGTTTCCACTATTTTGTACATCCTCCTAAATCGGTATGGCCAGTCTAAACATTGACACAACTTGTGTGTCAATGTTTAATGTGATGCAGAATGTAAAATGAACATACGAGACGATTGTTTGCTTAAACCATTTTTCCTTCTCATTAAGAAATCCATTTAATTTCTAAACAGGATCATTCTGTCCTTCAGCGACACCTTCCGGCGGCTCAGTGCACTACAAGATAAAAATCATCAAAGATCGTCTAATGAGCAGATGATTCTCACCTCTCTGAAACGAGTAAACGCTGTCTTTGTGTTGGCAGGTGAGGACGACCACCGTCCACTGGAACGTGCCGTTGTCCGACATCTTCCGACTGTTCGCGTCTGCCTGTAAAAGTCCTAAATCACACAGGAGGTCATAACTGACTCAACAACCGAGGGCGGAAGACGTTTAACCGGTTTATCCGCCACTAAACAACCAGAGCTTCGTTAGCTAAAACGGATTACCAGCTAATGTCAGAAGTCATAAAACGGAAGCGGGGCGGAATGAGCCAAGCAGACGGCGGATTAAGGTGAAACTAACAACCTGTCAAACTAATGTCGACTGAATTAATTTTGTAACATTTTAGAGAAGCTATAAATTCATTCGGTGTCCCTTTTCTGTTTGCTTGCTCCATCTGCGTGCTTTGACTGTGCGAGCTTCCGTAGACTCAAACTTTTGTTTGATTTTAACCTTTTTACATCCCGGTCGGACAGGCGGTTAATCAGTAAACAAGGCTGGCAATTTTTACTGCCTGCTGAAAGGTAATCCCCATTCAAATGTTGTAAAAGCCAGAGATGAGCAAGAGCAACTTCTTCAGAGTTTAACATGAAAAACGACAAAAGGAAAGTTTCACATAAAACAGCAGCAACAAGGAAATTTCCAGAAAGGTAGCAGCTGAAAACTTTGCATGATGCGCAGCGTCCTTAAAGCATTTGAGGAAACTTGACAAACATGGAGGACACAAAAAAGTGCCAAGACTTTACCTGCAAGATGCGGTTAAATATATGGATGTTATGGAAAAAAATAACCTGAAGAAAATGATATCAATCAATGGGGAAAAGTATGACTATGGAATCATTCACAAACGTTTTTAAATGTGTAGAGAGGAAACCGGGAGAAATATTTGTTTTCTAGAAAGATTTATTAGAAATAAAAAGTCGATCAGCAGCTGATGCACAGACCATTGAGATAAAAACATGCTGTAGGGTAAAAACACTTAAAAACAAGTTTAATAAAACTTTACAAAATGAATCAACAGAAATTATATACAGATGTACATTAGAAAGCCTGTGTAGAGGCAACAACAGATCCCTCCATCATTCAGTCGTCATCCTCGTCCTCGGCAGGCAGAGGTCGGGATCTGCAAGGGACAAAAATAAAAGGATCGGGACAGATTAACAGTTTAAAACCAACTAAAGATGAATGTTTAATGTGCCTCCAGCATCAAGCATAGCTTTGAATGAAGCAGCTGCAAGAAATTGCAGGACTGAAATGCCAGTTTTGAACCTTACAGTAGCTGGAGGACAGATTAAGTTGTAAACCAAACAGTACAAGAAAAAGCAAACAAATAGGTGGTGGTCTAAGTAAATACACTTATATGATTTATAAGGATGGAGATGATAATCCCAAAATTAAGTCAGTTCAAATACCTCCATCAAAAATAAAATAATCTAAATCTGGATCAGGGTCAGACCAACAAGAATGTGTAAATGGAGCAAACATACTTCCTGCTGGCTTTAGACATCCCGCTGCCTCCAGCTTCTTCATCATCTTCAACTTCCTGAGGCCTCTGGTTCTCCTTCTCTGGTTTTCTGGGGGGTCCGCCAAAGAAGTCCCCAATGCCCTTCTGCCAGTTGGGAGTGGGGCGAGGACACACTGGGTTACCCCCAGCATATTTGTTCTTTGCTGTGAATCACAAACCACATCTTCAAGTACAAGTCAGATCGTTAGATGGGTAGTTGTGTTAGCAACCCACCAGGAGTGGAGGAAGGACTGCTGGAGGAGGATGAGTTGGCTGAACTGGAGCCCAGAGACTTCCTGGGTGCAGAAGCTGCAACAGCTGCAAAACGAGATTAAATAGTCTGACTAGAGATGAGATGGCAAAGTGGAAACAGGATCCAACACAGCAGGAAATAAGTGCATTTCATCTAACTTGTTAATAAAATATTTGCTTAATTTTAATATAGAGAAACATTTAAAAGGGTTGTTTCAAAAAGTTAAAAGGCTGTAATGAATGTGCATAGGCAAGAACACTTGCAAGCACGTCCTTCCCAAATAGGTCTTTAAGGAAAGGCGATCAGTGGGTCTAATGAATGCCGAATTTGTCAAAAGATCCCGTTAGATAAGAAAACATGCTTCAGAATATTATCCATAACGTTCCCATTTAAAAAGAGCAAAGACGCGTGATTATGGAATTTGGTGCAAGATGTGCCTAAAGCCTTACTGCGGCGCTAAAATCTGGCGCCAGTTTGTAGAATGCTTGTCCCAGTGCGTAAGAGTAAATAATCTGGTATGTCAGATCGAATTAAAAATACCCATTTCTGAAGGCAATACAACTTTTAACATTTTCCCTCGCCTGTATTATTCAGGAAGAACGAGGAAAGCAGCACAGCCAGACATGTTGGCGGGACGCTGTTACGTAGACCACCTGTGGATTTAACGCATTTACACATTACTACTTGGCTCACGAAAATTAAACCTAATGCTAAATAACCTAAAGTTATTTATATATATATATATATAAAACAAGTAGCTTTATGTATCCTTAAACGCCTTGTTTAAAGGCCAGCACACTACGTGAAAAACCAGCCGTGTTCTGGCTTTATCTTCTGGTCGGTTGTACTTAGTTTATTACTGTACCTTTTCTGTAAGACGCAGGGACACTGTCGGCCTTAGTCCTCACCATGATGGCAGCGACTTGTACAGTGGAAAACCTTTCCAGCACTACTATACCAAACACGGCGAATAAAGACTCCCGCCTTCGTTTAAAAAGAACAGCGGATGGGGCGGGAGTTTTCTTCTTTCATTGTGCTAATTTGACACGTTTAGAAGCCATATTAGGTAATTCTCCCCCCTGGTGGTGGAAGGGTATTACTGCAGGGGCGGGAGTTTTCTTCTTTTATTGTGCTAATTTGGCACGTTTGAAAGCAATATAAGATAATTCTCCACCTGGTGGTAGAAGGGTATTACTGCAGGGGCGGGAGTTTTCTTCTTTTGTTGTGCTAATTTGGCACGTTTATAATAATATTAGAGAATTCTCCCCCTGGTGGTGGAATGGTATTACTGCAGCGTCTGTTCTGTTTTACTGTTTGTAACATGCTACAGACGAGATTTTTTTTTTTTTTTTTTTTTTGAGACTTCGGCTGTGGAACTTAAAGTTCTGGAATAAATACTGCAGTGTCATGTCATGTCAGTCAGTCATTTTCTGTACCGCTTGTTCCCATTAGGGGTCGCGGGGTGAGCTGGAGCCTATCCCAGCAGTGTTTCAGGTGAAGGCAGTACTGCAGTGATGTAATACAAATACTATAATAAAATAATCGAATATAAGTATATTTAAAAATACCAGAAATCTAATCTGCATCGGTGATAACGATTCACTGTATCATAAACATATACTCTAGATATAGACTAACAGTCTAAGCGTCCGTAATGGAGTTGTCCATTTTATCATGACATGTATGGTGGGAGCTTCAGCCCGGCTAGCTCAGTCGGTAGAGCATGAGACTCTTAATCTCAGGGTCGTGGGTTCGAGCCCCACGTTGGGCGCTTAAGTTTTTCTGTTTTTATTGTTTTATCGATAGCAAGTCATTCCATTTGCGAGAGTAAAATTGTAGTTCCCTTACTAGAGCAGTTTAATGAAGACAAGTGCAATATTAGCTGATGTGTTGTAGAAAAAAATTTACCCACCTGGAGGAAATAAATTATGACAATAATATAAATTTGTCATTAAAAAAAAAAATATATATATAATAGTGAACAGTTTTCTGTGTATTGGTGTGCTGTAAAACTTAAAAGTTTGAAATTATTGTAGCTGTTTAGCTGACAAAACACCACGTTTATGGACTGTGTGACTGTGATCCAGTGTAAAAAATTAAAATATTAAGTTTATGAAGCTGATCTGAGTACAGTTGAGTGTAAATAAGATGTTCTAAATTGAGGTTGAACTAAAAATCAATGGAAGGTGTCCACTGCTGTTGTTTTTGATACATCATAGGAAATTAATTTGTAATTTAATATAAATAAAAAATAAATTCAATTGTAATCGTCCCAGCACCCAGGAGGACTTCCTCTATGGCACCATCCCAGGAGAAGTCCCCAGTTTGGGAACAAAACTGCAGCCAAGCAGACATATCAGTAAGTTCAGCAATCACAGCCCAGCTGTCCCACTTTGTTTAACTGACTGAGTCATTCTGCATATAATAATAAAACATTTGGTGGGTGTCATCTTGCATTCAGGGTGAATCAGCACAACTTCAGCCATCTCCTGCAGGAGCCTCAGCTTCATTCTGACTGCCGGGTGAGTGGAGCAAAACCATCCCTCTGCATGACCAGATGTGGATTTGCAACACCTGCTTTCCCTCCGGCAAACTGAAGCCAGATTTCAAGCTGTGGTATGAGCCTCCCATCCCAGCGCTCATTAACCACAAACACCAACCCCAGAGCATTTCTTCACCCATCTGCTGATGGTGTGGACGCCCTACCACCTGTTGAAGGTGAAGATTGCCTGTTTGTGGAAAGCAGCTGACAGGTGCTGGCATCCACAAAAGGGCGTGGAAGGTCCTGGACATCCATTGGTACTACCTGATAGTGAGACACTCAGGTGCGCTGTGTGTGCTCGAAACCCTCTTTCCACCAGTCGATCTGTCTGGGACCAGCTGGACCTCCCACACCAGCTTAGGTTTAGGATAATCCTGACCTCCACGTGATGCCGATTTGAATAAATTATGCTTTCAGTTATTCATACAACTAAAAACTGTCCCATCATAAACATGTTACTAATCATTCACATGTCATATCACAGATCATGAAGAAGCTGGCTGACACCAGCAGGAGCGCAGCTCTGAGTAACCTCCATCAGCAACGAGGTCGGCCAGATCCTGATCAGCGTCCTGACTGTGCAGGAGGGGTCAGGCCTGAACAGGATGGCGTTGGGCCTGATGGACAGCTGAGCCACCCCTGTGCTTCTGTATGTGCACTGTGGCTGCTGTGTGGATGAGGGGGCCAGTAAGCTACAGGAGAGGTTTGGGTAGTGGCCAGACTGCCACATTGGTCTAGACATCTACTACTTAATGAAGAGGCTGGCTGAGGGCTGCACCACTAATGCCCATCCACTTTACCCCACCTTCATGGGCTGCCTCTCCGCTTGCACCTTCAAGTTGGATGCTGGGGATCTCGCTCTTTTGAGGCAGGCAAAGAGAGAGCAGCTCAGCCTGGAGGGTGTGCCTTGCATCACTGATCTCATGGTGGACAGAAGAATCAGTGAGAAAAAAAAAAAGAAGCTGCAGAGGGAGGACGCAGGATGAGGAAGCCACCATCCACCTGATTGACTGGCTGCTGCAGGAACTGGGAGGGTGAAAGAAAGGGACCTTATAGGGATCCTTTGCTGGACCTGGCACGGATGAAGCACATCTGGCAAGATGAGCCACATCAGGTGCCTCCAGGACGTGTACACTGAGACAGGCACCACCACCACCAGGGGAGTCTATAAATGGACCCGTAAGGCAATAAATACAGGCAGTTTAGAAGGGCAGAAACTGGGCACAGCCAACACAAAGGCCTTGTGTACTGCCCCCCTGTAGAGACCGTGCCCGAAGAACTGTGGTTGAAGGACATTAAAAAGAAAAAACAAATAATGACTGTCATTTTGTACATAGTTCTGCTTGTTTTGTGTGTATTGTGTACATACAGTACATATGTATTGTGTACATGTATTTGTATTTTTATGTGTGTGTATGTATGTATTACAGACAGCACAGATCAACTTTCAGGTTGGCTGCGTTCTGGTTCTTACTTTTATTATTCTTTTGAAGAACTAAATTGTTCTCCCCTTATCAAAGAAAAACAACTTGTCATGTAGTAACTCAAACTGCAAAATTGTTAATAGTATCCCGTGAATTGGTGAGGTTTAAATAATTTAAGAATGAAATGATTGTAACTGTACATTCGTGTTAATTATGCACATTTTACTTTAATTTTAAGCAACTTTCTCTGTTTCAGTTCGGTAGTTAAAATTTAATATGTCAACACTATATTAAGCGGTCTTGTAGAACAAAGTTAAAAGGAAAAGGTAGAAGAAGAAGAAGAAAAAATTCGCTCGTGTTTTTGTCCCTACTGGTTCCCGTAGTGGCGGTTTATTAGCAGTTGGCGGATCATAAACACATCTTCAACGAATTAAACAGATTCTTCTTCTTTCTGGGTTTGTATGACACCTTTTTGCAGAAGAACCCCGAAGCTTTTCAGCAAGTTTCCGCTTGTTTCGTGTAGTTTAGCACATCTTTTGCGGCAGTTCGGTTACTTTGAACACGCCGACGCTCGCGCTGTGTCAGATGTGGCTAGTGTTGACTGGTAGCTAGTTTGCGTTTACCTGCTGTTGCTTCATGGGTTAGTTTAGCTGATTAAACTCGCGTTGGTACAAGATTATAGGCTAATGTTGGTTTTTAAAGGTCGAATACCAAAAGTTAAAACATTAAAAAGTTTCTGCAGCTGATCTGAGGTCAGTTTGATGTAAATAAACACTTCAGTGTCAGCTGTTCACATGACAGCTCCCAGACCTGTAAACGCTCCCAAAACGTTCAAAACCGTCTTTTAAAGACAGAAACAAGCGTTAGATTTTACTTGATATATTTCTAACGTTTCTTAGTCGTAATGTTGCTTATAAGATGTTTTAAATTGAGGTTGAACTAAAAAGCCATGGAAGGTGTCCACTGTTATTGCTTAAGTAAAATGCAGTATAATTAATCACTTCATGAAGGATGTCGATATACAACTAAATGTGGACAGACTAAATTCATGGAAATGTAAAAATATATATAAAAAATACAGCAATACTTCTGGCTTATAATAATAATGTTAATAATTATTATAAGGAATTATTTCCACATTTACTTTCATCAAACTATTTGGAATGAGTAATTTCCGTGTGTAAAGGACCAGATGGACATGGTGATCTCTGATCCCTCAGATAGACCTGCATCCAGAACCATCATCATCACCAGCTGATAGAACCACATGAACAAGGACTACTGTAGAACCCTTCATCAGCTCTACAATCCAGAGTTACGTTCACGGAAGCTACTTCAGACTTTACTGAGCAGAAAAGAAGCAAGGAGCAACAATGGCACCCAGACTGTTGTCAAGAACAAGTCCAATAACCCTATTCGGTGTTGGTATAGGGTTGGATCCAGGTTCTGTGACGGTATGGGTTTGCATCAGGTTTCTGAGATGGTATAGGGTTGGATCCAGGTTGTGAGATGGTATGGGGTTGGATCCAGGTTGTGTGATGGTATGGGGTTGGATCCAGGTTCTGTGACGGTATGGGGTTGGATCCAGGTTCTGAGATGGTATAGGGTTGGATCAGGGTTCTGTGTTGGTATAGGGTTGGATCCAGGTT
>JBAMHW010000010.1:8316878-8334269 GCA_037177495.1 Rhadinocentrus ornatus
GTTGGATCCAGGTTCTGTGTTGGTATAGGGTTGGATCAGGGTTCTGTGTTGGTATAGGGTTGGATCCAGGTTCTGTGTTGGTATAGGGTTGGATCAGGGTTCTGTGTTGGTATAGGGTTGGATCCAGGGTTTGAAACATCAGTGACTCTGTACTGTTGCACACAGAAAGATGCGTTTACAGGAAAGATCGAACAACATATCACCTTAAAACTCTTCATCACCTGTTAGTGAAATGAAAATGGATGGATTTATATCAACGAATGAAACAAAGTTTATCAGAGAAAACATGAAATATCGCATTCATAATGCTTGTAATGAAATAACTCAAAGGGAATGGATTGGAAATAAAACGAAACAAAGTATTATGCCCATCACTGTCTTGGATGAATCCAAAATGCTTGGGGGGAGTTGGAAACATCAGAGTTAAATTTATTGATTAATTGATATTTAATAAGTAAATAAAATGATGAGAACTTTGAGTTCAGTTGGTTATTAAATTTAGTTCCACGTTTCTGCTCATTACATTAACATCAAGCTTTTTAAATTTTTCTCCAGCCTTTGCCATGGAGGAGGTGACATGCCTGGTGTCAACGGGAGACTGTGTGAAGCTCTGGGATGCGGTTTCCATGGCGCCACTGGAGCAGTTTAACCCACACAGCAGCAGCCACCCTGTTGCTCAGGCCTGCTGGAGCTCCAACAGTATCCAGATTGATGGATGGACAGATCCAGTTGTGCTGGTGATAACATAACAAAACTGAAAAAAGTGTTTAAGGTTGCAGTGAAAGGTATGTGTTGTTTATCTAGCTACAGACGCTATCACATCCTGGTACCATGGAGCATCTGCAATTTCATCATCTCCTCATAACTGGAGGCAAACATTAGTCAATGTCCAACTGCACTCAGACATTAATCACTGATTACCTCTGCACAGTTACAGACGTTTGAGTTGACCTAAGGGTCTGTTATTATTATCAGACCAGGACAGGAACAGTGGAGCATGTACGAAGCACCGAGTTGAGCATAAACATGCAGGAGAAATTTGACCTCCAACTGCACCTGGGGATAATATTCTGACTTTAAGAGCTTTGATTTAGTATCTTTGTGGTCAGACTGTCATGTTTACACGTGATCGTGAAGTCTAGTTTTGGTCTACAGCACAGTATTTTATTTATTTTAGTTTTTAAAGTATCTCGTTAACATGCTCATGCCAGTTTAATTATTTCTCCAGTCAACCAGAGATTAACTAGCTTAAATTATGTTGATTAACTGTTATAATACCCAGTAGTAGTCAGGACTTTTACTGTTATTTTATACACAGAAATATTAATCCCTTATTTCGGATGTTTGGTTGGTGACTTGATTGATCTCATACAGTACAACTGAAGGTCTTGAGGTTTTTTATATATATAAAAATTTTCCTTTCAAATGATTTTTTATACAAATCTGGAAGTGACCTCTTGGAGCCAGGTGTTGGCAGAATAAAAGGTTTTCAGCCTTGACCAGTTCTCCCAGATCAGTACCTGGTCAGCGCCAGCAGCAGCGGAGACAAACTGGTTCTTTCCAGCCTGAAGTCGACTCCTGTTCCTGTGGTGGAACTGGCTGATGGGGTGCGTAAACAGCGAAGTCATGGAACTAAACCAGTTTCTGGGTGGATAATGTTTCTGTTTCTGATTAAACTTACTTTTTATCACTCAAGTTTCTAATTGTATGTTCAGAAAAGGCAGACCCGTGTGTGTCTGAGTTCTTCCTCCCAGTTCCTTGTCAGTGGTGGTCTGGATCACTGTGTCCACATCTGGGATCTGAAGTCGAAGAGACTGCACCGCTCCCTCAAAGTAAGCGTCCACAGGATCAAACGTCCGTTCAGCAACATAAACATCTGAAATGTCTACAGCAGCAAACGGTGAATCTGTCTCTCAGGACCACAAAGAAGAGGTCACCTGTGTGTCCTTCAATGCCAACGACAGCTGCATCGCCTCGGGCTCCACCAGTGGGGATCTGGTTCTCCACAGTCTGACCACCAACCTGTCCAGCAGGGCGTTTGGTAACGGCAGCAACCAGGTGAGGAAAATGCCGCGTCTGCAGTTTTAATGAGCCGAATCGTTCTCTCTTAACCAGGAGCCCCAAAGAGATGAGTTTTTTTTACAAGGCAGACCTGACCAAGGTAGCTATGACATAAACATGTAGAGGACTTCCAGTCTTCCGCCGCCGTGCCGGATCTGTGCAGGCGCTGAACGTGGACGGAATAATGTTCTTGACTACATTAGACCAGGTCCTGCTGAAAAACTACAAGACTGTTTAAATCTGTGTTGTTATTCTAAAGAGCTTTTAGATTAATTAATACAGCTTCTGATTTGTGATCTTTATTTTATTTGTAAAAAATGCAAGTAAGGGTACTTCTATTGGATTTTTTGCCCATCTGGAACAGATTAGACCAGGTCCTGCTAAAAAACTGGACTGAATTATTCCACAAAGCTTGCAGATCCGTTAAGACGTAATTTCTCATTTCTGAAATCTTTGTTCTGTTGTACATAAATTCATAAAGGCTCATTTAATTTATTTGTGCGTTATTTAAATCTAGACCAGATCAGATCTGGGGTCAGTTCAGAAATCAGCCCAAAAGTTCCGGCTCGGGATCATTTTTTGCTTTAACCCCTGCACATATGAACCCCAACTGAACAACCAAAGACAAGAGAAGAGACGCAGTGACGTTCCTGCTTTGCTGCATTCTTTATGATGCGTTAATGGATATGAAGAATTTTAATTTAAGTCTTGGGGATTATTCCATGACCATGGTGTATTGTGGGAAAAGTCTGTTATACCAAAGTCTGCCAAAGCCCGGGAAACAAGATCCACCGGATGGAAACTACTGGAGCTGACAGAAAGGAGGGTGCTTAGATATTCTGAGTTTATCCTGCAGAGATTTAATCATGAACCAGTGTTGTCTGAATGTCCAACGAAGTCCAGCCAACTAGGTCCAAGAGGAGGTGGTGGTTAGATATAAACTGCAGAGGAGAGTGATGCACTGACTACCGGCTGGAAAGTGGAGGCGGCTGCATGCTTGTTTGGTGCATCACAGATGGAAAAGAGGTTTCCCACAAGTCTTTTCTTTGCACAAATGTCAAACATGATTTATTTCTAAAATAAAAAGCAACCTTCACTTTGAGTTTAACTAAATTGCAAACATGTACATTTAATAACAACTTTCCATCGACCCGTATTCCCAGATATCTTTTCAGATAAAAAGTAAAAAGTCTTCGTTTTTCAGAGTTTTGCAAACAAACCTGATATAATCATAAACGTTGTTTTCCTTGTTAAGTTGTTTGTAAAACTGAAATTCGGTCTGAAGCTATGCCTCTGCTGCAGATGTATAAAGGATTGCATCATCACACGCGCGTTAGCTTGAATGCCTTTATCCAAATCATTTAGGAAAAATGGTGTATAAAATCAGGGCCACCTTTTGGTTTACTCACCATAATCTGATTTGTGAGCGTCTGCTTGGACACACTGTCCTGAGAGCACTTCTAAAACCAGACCGAAACTCACCTAAAATGTTTACGTTCTTTACTAGAACCAACATCCAGCATCTCAAATGTTTTGACCTGGTTTCTTTTACAAGCTGTTTTTGTGCAGCTCAGGGCGAAACTGTGGCTTTGTATGGTCACTGAAATGTTTATTATCAAGACTCCAGCCTATTGGCTGCACACACAACTGCTGCCAGTTGTTTTTTTTACAGGGGACAGTTGCGTTTGGAAAACTGGGGGGTTGGTTGCACAAAGCAAGTGAAAACTTTCCTTATAGTCTGAGCCAAGAATTCCTTAAAATGAAATCTCACACAAAACCTTGAAACATTTCCTCCCCAACAAGGAGGAGATAGACTTGCCTTGTGTGTGGAGGATGATTGACAGCTCATATGTCAGGATTCAAGCGCCTGTACAACACATTAACACAAAGAATCAACATCTAGTTTGTTTTTTTCTTCTGATGTCTCTTTAAAATGATCTGTGAGCTGCTTGTGTCGCACCGTAACAGCTAAAGTTGTGATGGATATATCAGGCATGATTACATAACAAACCTTTATTAAAAATAGGGACATTTTCTTTGATTCAGAGATTCTTTTTAAGACGTTTGAGCCTCAAATGTGACATTTCAGGGTAAAACTGAGGGTGTTATGTGGCTCTGGGCCCTGGTTCCTGTTATTCAGCTGATGGGGAAACTGGAGATTTTCAGAACAATCAAACAGGAAAGTTATAAAAATCCAGGCGGTAAATGTTCTGTGCTTCTCAAAGACGAGGAAGGAGTTTAAACAGTTACGTTTCTTAGATATCAGGTGATAAAATCTCGGTAAAATGAGCGAGCCGATGTCAGAGATCTTTTAGAGACTTTGTTGTGAGAAGTTTTAAGGATGCTCCTGTGTGTTCTTGGTGTTCGTGAAGCTCAAAGACTGTACAGACTGCAGGTGCGTGAAGGCAGAAATTTGTCCCTGTGAGGTTGTTAGTGCAATGTTTTCTGTCCAGACAGTGTCCTGTTGCACCCAGTGTGTCTCCTGTCTTATACTGAGATTCACAGCCAGCTAAACTCCCCCTCGTAATGCATCCTCCAAGAAACAGACGGTGTTGAGGAGGATTTAACACGTGGAAGCGCTTAGCTGGCTGTGAATCTCCGTATAGGAGCTGTGGGCTACTTGTTTAAGGAAGTAAAACATGGAGATTTAAACTTGGAACTCGTAACTTCTTTAATAAGGTCAAATTTGTGTCTATTGCACAACTTATGCTACACAAAGACTAAAGACAAAAACTAAAATATGAAAAATACAACAAACAACTACAATAATTTAATAAAGCAAATAAAAACAAATGTCTCCAACTTGTCCACAGTAGAGATTTAAAATGATCCAATCTGATATTTGGGTCAGATTATTCCAGAGTGCGACACCTTCAGAAATGTGTCCTTGGAGTGGAAAAATAAACTGGACCTTGTGGTTCTTATTGAGCACAAATAAGCAACAGCTCAGAAAGAGAAGAAGGAGCTTAAAAGACTTAAAAATATCAAGTTAAGTTTTAAACTGGATCCTGTAATTAACAGGAGGCCAGTGAAGAGACGAGGATAGTGTGGTTTTTTGCTCATTCGGCTTCCTACCATTCATTTTGGACCAAATGGAGACCATGAAAAGAGGACTGGTCCAGACCAGAGTACAGAGAGTTGCAGTGATCCAGTCGGCTATTTTCCGCTTTCTCTGCAGCCCATCCACGACCTGAGGTTGTCCATGGTGAAGCGCTCCTTGCTGGGCACTGTCTCTGACAGCGGCACCGTGGTGCTGTGGGACTCCAACACCCAGAAGGAGCTCCACGTGTTCGACAGCGCTCACAAGGCCCCGGGCTCCGGCTTGGCCTTCTCTCCCACCAGCGACCTGCTGGTGGTCAGCGTCGGCCTGGATAAGAAGATCGTCTGCTACGACACAGCCAGCAAGATGTGAGTTATTTCCACGCTGCTGCAGGGAGCGTAAATCAGACTCCTGCTCGCTTCCTCTCGTAGATCTCTTTATGTTGATGTTTGCACCTCGTGGAGCAAGAAGAAGAGTAAAAACAGCAGGACACTGTGACTGAGCTGGGTTAGTCAATACAGTCGCCCCTGTTTTCTATTTCAACCCCTCACCTCTTCCTAGTGCACTGCATTATGACCCTTATCCACACTTATAAGTAAAGCCTATCCAGAGTTGTACAATCTGCCCGTTGAAGGAGCACAATGCCTGGTTGGGCATCCTTCAGAAGTTCTTTAGGCGACTGTCAAAGCAAGTTCAAGTAGGAGATATTATGCAGTCTGTAAACATCTCTATAGCTTAAATTTCTCTCTGTGATACAGTAAACATGGTAAAATTTAATTCAGTCTCATTCACTTCATGTTCACAAGGCTTATTTTTCTGCCTCTGGTCTGAAATGACTAGCCCAAACTAAAGGAAGTACACCACCCAACTACAAGGCCCGTATGTATAATCTTGGCCTCTACAGAAAGCTGAGACGTGAGGTTACTACAGAAGAATTAGGACATGTTACTGTGTCAGAGGGAATCCACCTGCAACACAGTAGAAAATGAGTAGAATTAGTAAGGTAGTCTTACGAATGGGAAACTGTGCTACAGTAGAAGGTAAAAGATGAACCTGAGCCGGTTTCCAGGTGTTTTAATAGAGGTGTTACACAGGTAAATATCTCAGGAAGCTGGACCAGGAAATAATCCCAGATTTGTGCTTCCATAAGCCCCCTACCCCTTATTCTGGCCAGCATAGCCTCACATGGTGACCCTGCTCATTAGGATTTCCCACTCTTAAAGAATTGGCTGTGTGGCTGATTTCCAGTGTCTTGATATGACTCTGGCAGCTGAGGCTGTTCCAACCATCAGAACGGAGTATTTTTCTTTTAACAGGGTTCTGTTTTTATCTTCCAAAAGACATAAATAAGGAGATCCCGACAGAACTACTCCGGCCCATGTCTCCCCAAATTCTACTCCATTATACCAAAATGGCTCAACCATGGGGCATTTCGATGTGAGGTGCAGGAAGGTGCAACATGTCTCACTGTTTGTCAGGCTAAACGAACTCCAGAAAAACCAGCTGCAGCTTGATGTTGTGATAAGAGCGCTATATAAGTACAGACCATTTTACCATTTATGTGTCGGCAGAATCCTGAGGTCGATCCGCGTGGACAGTCCTCTGACCTCGGTGGACTTCACTCTGGATGGTACTGGTCTGGTTGTCGGGTCCACTCAGGGGAAGATCTACCAGTACGACCTGAGGAACTCCGGCTCCCCCATCAGGATCACTGTGGCCCACAAAACCTCAGTCACCTGCCTGCGTTTCCAGAGCAACGCCAGCAGACACAAGGTGACCCCCCCCCCCCCCACACACACACACACACACACACAAACCCTGACCATGTAAAATAACACTGTACGAACGCGGCCTGAAACTTTATGAGGTTTAAAGTCTCAACTTCACAATGAGTTAAAAGTCCATGCTTCTCTTTCTGGTCCACCTCAGTCCAGTAAACTGGGATCCACCAAGATTTCCAGTATAAAGAGATCCACTTCGACGGTGTCCAGCAGCCAGCCAGATTCCACCCCCAGCACAGACCCCACCCGCCCCAGACAGGCGACCGACACAGGTGGGTTAATCTATGAGTCGGTGTGAGCAGTAGATGGCACAACACAGGATTTTGTTTTAAAGATGTAAAAAAGATTCATCTCCGAACCAAGTTTCCCTGTTTTCAGTCCAGAGCTGTGATCAGACATTTCAGACAGCGGGTGGGTTTTTCCATCCAGCAGGAGGCGCCGGTGTGGCGCTGATGGGTCGGGAAGCTGAGGGCCAACAAGGGGCGGAGCATCAACCCGCGGTGGAAAAGTTCAGCAACGTTGGACGGAACAGCCTGGACGTCTTCTCTCCTGCTCGTGAAGGTCTGACTGGGCGATTTAGCCTAAAAATGAAATCTCAGATCTTTTCAGAATAAATCTGATTACATTTTTTTTTCTTTTCCTTCTTGAAAACACGGTAAATATTAAAATTATTAAAAACATTAAACTTAATGCTTTTGCATGCAAATGTGCCTCCTGTACGTGTAGTCCGGCTCTTCCACCGAACCAATATACCTTGCATATACAAGCAGATATGCAACACGACTGCATCCATGATCTCATTCCACCAGGAACATTTCTCATCACACTGTGGAAATTGTTCCCCTCTTAGCAGGAATTTGTGGGCTGTAGAGAGCAGCATCTCTCACTGCGGTTAAATTCTAGGCCTGAGTGACGGCTCGGCTGCAACGTTGTCCACTTTAGTCAACAATAAAAATAGTCAACAACAAATTTACTCGTCAAAAAAAAACCAAAAATCCTACAGAGTGAGACTTCGTCTTCTTTTACTATCTCTGCTGAGTTGCGCATGTGCAATAAAGTCCGCCAGGGGAAAAATATGGCGGCCGACCAGGGGACTTACATAATAGTCATTAGTTGCAGCCCTAGTGACGGCTCACTTCACTCTATATCTGTTAGTTCTTTTAGACAGACACCGTTCTGGTTCTGGTTCTGCTCTGGAGCTTCCGAACATCGGCACTTTCTGGCAAACTGGCCTGTGTTTATACCAGTTTAACCAGAAAAGGTGTTTAGTTCTACTCCGCAGAGCATTTTGGAGATTTGGGCATGAAAGCTTGCGATTACGTCATCAGCCTCCATTACAACCTGCCGTTTCCTGAAATAAGCTACATACCCAGACAACTTGGAGAACTTCATTTCTCCCACTCTGCAGCAGGTCTAGCGAGGTGCTGGAAGAAATCTGCCGCCATCTTTGGTATAAACAGCCTTTAAACTAAATCTTCAACATGTCGTTACCAGATCTGAGTCTGAGTTTGCAAAAACCCGAACCAGCTCCTAATAACTGATAATAACACTTATTGGAAATGAGCTCCATCTGCTACCTGCTACCTGCTATCTTTACTTACTGGGAGACGGGTGGGGGATGGGGGTGGAGAGCTGAGGCCGCTGCTAACTGCGGAAGCCCAAAAAGAGTGTTTGCATGCGTTTTAAAGGGTCGTTGACAGCATAAAATGTCGTTAACAGCCAATTTGAATGAATTAAATGGATTTATCGCCCGAGCTGAAAGCTAACAATGCTTCCCGAAGTCAAATGCATCATGTTGCCAGGTCATCTGTGTGTCCATCAATGCTGTGGGTTCTTGTAACCTCCACCTTTCTGTCCTGATGCTGTTAGGTCCAGACTCTGGGAACCGAGGGGGAACTGCAGACACCCCAACTGGAAGAACACAAAGTACGACAAGAAGAGACTTCCCAGACTTTCAGAAGCTTTTTTAAACTGGTGCTGCTGGTTCTGAACTAACTTTGATCCTGTGATCTTATAGTTACCAGCTTTGAGATGCTGTCCAGAGAAAGGGACGGTCAGCAGCTGATTGGCCGGGCCAGTCTGGACATATTCTCCCCAGTCCGAGAAGGTCAGAACTCCATCACACTACTGAGTTCTACTGGTTTAGAAAGGGGGCCCATGTAGGAACTGTTTGCAGACATGAAATCCTGCTGGTAGCTGGAGTCAGTTTCCATGCTGCTGTCTCAGTTTGTACGCATACACACACACACACAGTACATGAAGTTTTGTTTGGTGGTGAGATGCTGGCTACTTTTGCTAGACTGTCCCTTTTGAGACATGTTACCAGATTTTTATAGAGTAACCTTGTTGCTGGTGCATGAGGTATCGGTTTGTTGTCATGGAGACGGGTGCCATCATGTCTCAGACTCTCACTCAGGTGGCGGCTCACAGCGGAAGACCCCTCTGGCCTCCGCAGGACGATGTTACAGCCCGCTGTCAATCTTCCAGTCACCACTTCCCATTAAAGAGGAGGAGCCAATCACAGCTTCAGCTGTAGAACCATGCGAAACCAGGAAGGTGATGACCTCTGACCTCATTAAAAACTAACAGTATGATCTACAGTTAGCAGCAGTTTGACAGATTGTGTCTTATTTTGAATCTGATTAGAAATTTTAAAAAAATCAAATATTAAGTGTTGACAAAGTCTTTTTTTTAAAAATAACACTCACACTAAAAGACTTGTGTTTGCAGTCTAAGACCAGCAGTCCCAGTCTGGGGAGGGAGGCTCAAACCCCGCCCTCCACATCCCAACAGGCCAGCCTCAGTCAGCCAGCCCCACCCTTCTTTACTCCAGAGCCCAGCCTCCGAAAAGCAAATGGGATTCTAACTCAATTGAGCTACGACTCACCTGTCCACGGAGCTCCACCCACCAGCGCAGCAGGTGAATCCTGGTATCCATGGTGACAGCAGTGATGTTGGTAGAGTGTAAGATAAAAAGCTCTGCTTGGGTCAGGATGGTGGTAAAGCTGATGCTCCTGGTTGTGGTTGAACCTTCAGGTCCAGCTGCGACGGCGGCCGTGTCCTCCTCGCTCTCTCAGAACATCGCAGACGTGGTTGGACAGGGAGGAGCTGCTCCTCTCACCTCCCTGCAGATCCACTTCATCCAGAACATGATTCATGAAACTCTGGAGGAATTCAGGTTTGTCTAAAACCAGTTTTACAGCCTTTAAAAAGACTCCCAGCAGGGAAACCCTGTACTGGTCTACATCCAAGGCACTGGGGATGAAGTTGATGGAGACCAACCAGATCAGCTAAATCTTTGTGACCAACATATTTAAGAACTAAAGCCAGTGTAGCATCTGTTCTGTTAGCCAATAAAGAAGAAGTGTAAGTGTGGACCAACTCCAGATTTTAAGCTTGGATGGACCTGCTAAAACAGACCCATTAGATTATCTCCCATTACCAGTAACAGCGTGTTTTCTCTCATTGCTCCAGTGCATCCAGTTGTAAAGTTTCCAACAACACTTTCTATGTGGCCTGAAAAGCCAGATACCAGCCCAGAGTAACTAAAGTAAAGAATCCCAGATTTGTTCCATCAGCTCTGAATGGGTTATTGGAGGTTGATTTATCAAGGTTAATAAAACCGTTTATTTATTTGTCTTCTTCAGGAACGCCTGTCATCAAGACATCATCAACCTTCAGGTGGAAATGATCCGGCAGTTTTACATCCAGCTGGTACGTAGCTTTACAGATGAACTTTCTCTTCTTCCCCCTGCTAACGTTGCAGCGTTCGCTGGAGTTCTTGCAGTTCCTCTCGTATTTTCCTTGGTTTGATCCTCGCCGCTACCTGTCCAGGCAGCAAGTGGATGATGTACATGTATTTAATTTGTTTCAGGAACAAACATGGCACCCTTCTTTTAACGTTTCTGCAGTGTCTGGCTTCCTTCAGCTGTTTTTCGGCATCTCTTCTGTGGGAGAAATTATTACTACATTTCATAATATTCACTCATATATCCTTTTTCATTATGTTGGTTCATTCAGTGTGGTACAGATCATTTATATGATACGTGGCTGAGTGTCTTCTCATGGCTGTTTGAGGTTAGTCTGGCCTCTGTCCTCCCACTTCTTGGACTAGAAGCGTCTTAGAGGCGCACACCTGTTGGAGAATAATAGGAATTATTATGGATTTCAGCTTTTTATTGAGGATTCTCTTCTGGGAATTGAGAGTAAGTCTGGGTTTTTGATTAGAGTCTGGCCTTGCTTTGAGAACCTGGAAAACATGAGATGTAATAAAACTATGTTTTTGGAATGCACGTCAGAGTTCTCTCCTGACTCCCCGTGGGTTAGTAGACCGCTCTCAACCCTGAATAATTTGTACTCCATAATTCTCCTTTGTAAATCCACACATTTACTTTTGACTCAAAGACTCTTGGTAGGTTTCGCGTTTACACTTCCCATCTTGTTCATCTCAAGCACACATGCGTTCTGCCAGCATGTGTTATGGGGAGAGTTCTGGTCCTTTCCTGCAGCGATGGTGGGAACATGCCCACGCTGATGAAGGAAAGCGGTGAATCTGCTAGAAACGTTGTTTCAGGCTCTTTGTTAAGCAGCCGGTGATTCCTGGGATCAACGATTAATGAAACCTTTTATTTTATTCAACCTGGATTCGTTTGTGTCGGCACAGCTTCTTTTATATCCAACAGACCTGCTGATTTTTCCTCGTTTTCACTGCTGGTGCAGTGACATATATCCTGTTGTGTTTCAGACAGAGATCCACGGTCTGATAGAGAAATACTCTGTTAACGAGTCCCTGGTGGAAGAGATCGAGAAGCTGCGAGAAGAGAACCGGCAGCTGAGAACCAACTACTGACCTGCTGCTGCAGAAGGTGGCGTTGGGGTGGAGCCGTGCAGGCGGCACCACCTTCAGGGTCTGGATCTGAGGTTCTGCAGCTGAAACGCTGTTGGACCTGGAGTCGCCTGCACGATGTGTGACGTTTGTGTGTTTTGTACGAGGCGGCCGAAGTGTCCTTACGTCACTATTTTGATGAAGTTAAAACATTTGGTCAAACCTCTTTTGTTGTAATTTAATGAATCTGTAACTGCTCAGGCTGCACGTCTGAGCGCTCGATTCACATGTGCCTGAATTGCTTTTTATTAGTAGTTTTCTGGAAAAAAATAAAAGATTTCTAAAAAAGGGAGAAAAACCCAGACGCTTCTTTTCCGGTTTCTTTCACATTGCATCCGATCATTCAGACTTCAGTTCCGAAAGCAAAAAGATCCGCATGCACAGCCCCTCCATCTTCTACACCCAGTTCAATACAGAATAACACGACTCCAGTTTGATTATAGTAAAATAGATTATTGTATTAATAACTGGAAGTACAAATGACAAGAAACACAAAAAATTGAAGACTTCATTCGCGGTCTGTATTTCTTTGGGTTCATTAGAAAAAATAAAGTCAGACATCCTGATGGCTACCAAAAATGGTGACTGAATGATAAATTGACCCTGTAGATGTAGCGAGGTCAGTTACTCCGTTTCCATGGATGTTACTTCGTCCGGAGGCTCGACGTTTCTTGTATCGCAGGTGAGCAGAAAATGCCTTCTCTTCCAGCTGTTTATAATTGGCTGGCCCTTCTCTTCTTGATATAACTTTCCAGATGTGTTCCACTTTGTATTTACACAAGAAAATATTCATGATGTAAGCTGAAGATCAAGCCCCTTCTTTATACTTTTTTCTGCTTTTACCCTCTCCCTTAGAGATGGGGTGAGAAGGTCAGAGTAGAGCCGCTGCTCCACGTCGAGAGGAGCCAGATGATGTGGCTCGGCTGGGCCTGGGAGCACCTCGGGATCCCCCCTGGATGAGCTGGCGAATGTGGCCGGGGAGAGGGAAGTCTGGGCTTCTGCTTAGGCAGCTGCCCCCCGACACTCTGGAACCTCTGAAAACTGTAGCTGTTGATCAGATGATGAATAAAATACAGCCAAACTGGAGTCAAATGAGTTCGATCCAAGAGCTAAATCAATATTTTAGACTACAATCTAGACTACATCTCAGATAAAACTTTATGGAAACGTGTTTACAAACTGCCACACATCACTTTTCATATATGATATCTGAATCATTTATAACTCACAGCGTGTTTCTAAAAACTGAGCCAACGTTTGTACAAAATGCTGTTTAGATCATTAAAGTTTGAATTTGGGACATCATGTCAGCTTCAACTGTTCCGCTCCGGTTTAAACACACATTGGGTTTATTTCTCATTAAACTCCAAAGCTTGACTTGGGTCCAGATTGTTGCGCTTGCTCGGGTTTACTGTGTGAATGTTGGAGCACGCTTCTGTCTGCAGCTCTCTGACGATGAAGGACCCTCTGAGGGCTGAAACTCTACAAGAACAAGTTTTCTGTAAAAAACTGGTCCATTAATCAGCTGATAGAAGATTGATGAGGTCATAATTACAGGAAAAGAAGCCAGTGATCATCTGGTTGAAGTTTTAGTTGCTTCTCTGCATGTCATCATGTTGCATTTAGGAATTTTGAATAATTTACTGATACTGATTTAATGCAGAGCTCAGATATTAAATATTCAGACTGTTAAACTTAATTTTGACATAATCACAATTCCACCATGTTCTTTAGTTACCTGGACCACCTTTGTTGTTACCATGACGATGCACTGCTTCTCAGCAGCTTCCGGTCCTCCTCCCTCCTAGTTCCTTTACCTCGTCCAGGAGTGCCCCAAAGGTGACGACTACTTCAGAGACTGCCCGAGAGCAGCGTTCACTTGCAAGTCGGTCCAGGACCCAGAGCAGATCAAAGCCCTGATAACTTGAGGGGAGCTTGTGACCATAAAGCTAGAGGCTCTCTACTACCTGAGGAAATACAGAGCCACGAAGAAGCGCTACTACCAGGGGTGACGCCCTGCAGAGACTCAAATACCAAGGAAAAAAATCCTCTTTATTTTAACTAAAAGTCTGAACATGACAACAACAGTTACAGGTTCGGTCTCATCAGTGCTAAGGAAAGATGTAAATGATAAAAACAGAAAATAAGAACGTTGAGCCGAGTCATCCTTTGAACAAACTCCAGCAGGAGTCAGAGGGTCGGGGGGGCCAGAGGGTCCCCGTCAGCCAGGTTGACCCTGCAGATTGGGCAGGTGGTGTTTTCCTGTTGGGAGAAAGAAACGCATCATAAACAAAGAGATTCCCCGAGACAGAGGTCTCACTCCGTCCAGAGAACGACAAACAAGGCAGCTTATGAGCCATTTAGATGTCTTGACTCTGTTAGCTCTTACCTTCAACCATCGGTCTATACACTGCACGTGGTAGTCATGGAAACAGGGCAGCATCCTCAGCTTCTCCCCGTTGGTGTAGTCACAGAAACAGATCTGACACCTGCCAATCAATCAGCAGAGGTGAGATGAACGAGTGAAAGAGGCTGAGAGATGTTTTAAAAGCAGTGGTCCGGTTCAGACCGGATCCTGGACTCACTGAGTGTTCCCAGCGTTGCTGGCAGACTGGAACTTTTTGGTAGGAAACCTCTGGATTTCCCTGCGGCTTAGTTTCTTGGACACAACGGCACCTTGACGCTCCTCAAACTCCAGAAGGGCCTGAAATGATGAGAAGCAATGATTAACAAAACCACACCTGAAGTGATGAAGACTTGCGTCCTCACCTCGTAGTCATTTCCCTGAAAGTCGTCTGAAACGTTGGGTAATATGATCCGCCTCCTCCTGCCCCGCCCTGGTCGACTCCGCTGGCCAACCACATCTGCGTAAACACACCAGCTGATAAAGTGAGCTGAGGTTTGATCAGAGTTTATTACACATGGATGAAGTGTAATCTGATTACTTTCTGTGATCATACCATCTTCCAGACCGACCAGAGGAGAGACAGCCGCCAACACCTGAGACATCCAGCTGGGCTCCATGTAGGGATAATACTGCAGACAGAGACCAGAGTTTACCACATCTGGTTGGTCCCCGTAAGCCCAACCTCCGCCCCTCATGTAAGCAGAACTTAGATGTGGACCATCCAAGAGGTGAGGAAGATCTGGACCCAGTTCTAGAGCAGAGAGCTGGTTCTAAGCATGACACAGAAAGTCGCCTTAGAACCAGTTCGGTTGCCACATCAGGGCTCTGACTCCAGAACTGAAAACCTGATGCTGAAGCAGCTCCACCTCTCTGCTGGTAAGTCAGTCAAGTTTCCAAGCTAAAAACCACAAAGTGCTTCACAGTTAAATAAAGAAAAGGTCAAGAAGAGGAAACCGCAGAGTCCTCGGATGTCAGGCTGGAAGACGTTCCAGGGATGAGTGAATAAAGAATTACTAGAATCTAGATGTGATGGAAAAAAGGCATGTTTGATTATTTACATCTCTGAGTGTGACACAGCAGGAGTACCGCTGACACTAGGGACTCAAACCTTCTTCAGATTCAGCCCAGTAACAAAGTTTGTAAAACAGCAACTCCAGACCAAATTCTCCGCTATCCATGTCGTCGGCTGCGCTCGTGAACGTGCAGACGTTTTTAACTTCTTCGCATAATTCATGTTTGTTTTGTGTCTTTTCTTACAGACTTGTGGGGGTGCTGCCTTATCGACAAGATCAGTCTTGGAAAAGAGGTTTCTAACCTCAAAACCTTTAATCAGGTTAAATAAAGGAGCCACAGTTGATGTTTTTGAACAGAGGAACTATCAGCAACCATCATCACCAGCTGCTGTTTATTTATTATCTGTCTATTGTCCAGATCCTCTACCAACCCCCACCATTAAAATGTAGGCCTTAAAATTAAAATTAAATTCTATTTTCTTGACATGGATTTTCACATAGTAACTTAAAAGTAAACCTGCGCTGAGAATCCGTTGCCTCATCTGTATTTGTAAGCAGCGGCTCTGCCAGGTGAGCTACATGCATGGAATCCAACACCTGAATCCTGATGTGCGCAGTACAGAAAATCTATGCTACGTGCTAAGAAGCACCGATCTTAGCACGTAGCATCCGAAAAATGCAGAGAGATTGAGCTCAAAGCCGTTACCGAGTGTTACCACCCAAACTAAGCACACTTAAAAAGACAAAAACTTAAAAAAATGTATAAATTGGTCTGTCTTTGCTAGTTTGAGGTCAAGTTTCATATCCAAGTAAAAAAACAAAACGCTGAAGCTGAAAGTTTAGACTCTGTTAGGTGGAAATGACTCAGAAGGTCCAGATTATTTATGGAAAGAAGAAAAGTTTTTTAGGCTCGAGTGTGCCCTCCTCCTACAACACACTACCTTTGGGTTCACTGAGTGTTTCTAAGGTTAATTTCAGCACTAGTCCTCATTTCTTCTGACCCCGATTGGCCGATAGAGGTGTCAATCATTAAAATCGAACACTGGATTGCCGACACCCCCCAAGAACACCTCAACGCCTCCCTTTTAAATAATCTTTTCCCCTGATATACTCTCATAATATTTTGTACTGCCTCACACACACGTACTTGTGTTCATTGTTGCTGGTTTTTACAGTTTTTCTTCCTGCAGGTGCTCCTGATGATTGTCTGCTGTATTTTCTTAGAAGCTTTAGGATGTTTCCGGCTTTGTTGCCAGGTGTAGCAGCTGGCCGTCTGGGTTCAGTTGTTGTGGTTTGTTTTCTACCTTTTGTTTCTTTTTCCTCTCTTTCTTTTCTTCTCTCCTGTTTACCTTCTTGCTTCTGTTGTTCCCCCGGTCTAGACCAGCGGTTATGTGTAAATAAAATAATAATGAAGAATAACATCCAAGATTCAAGCGGAGCCTCGTATCACAGGCCCCTCTTGGCAAATCAAATTTGTTCGCCAACTCTGCAGCTGGACCATCATTCTGCTGTCGTGATGCTGGACAGGCCGGTTAAAAAGAAGAACAAAGAAAAACGTACACTACCACTCAATAGTTTGGGATCACTTTCTCATTGGATTTAAGAGGAAAGCGATACCCCCCAACAGTTTCTGAACATCCCCGTTCAGAAAGAGAAACGCTACTCTACAGGAAATCTGAATACACCAGAGGGAGGTTCAACATGAGACACTGGAAGCTGTCATAACAGGGCTCTGTAGATGTGGAGAACCAAACCAGAGTTTGGGGGGTTCCACCAGGTCTGATGGGGCTCCACCACCGGCCCACCCCATGGCTAACAATTGGTGATGTAAGTTCAAGAACTGGAACCAGCTGGGTCCAAAAGAATAAAGGATTAGCAGACATCTGCTCCTGAGAACATTTCTGTGCGATGGTCTTCATGTTCATCCAAGTCTCATTGTGTGAATGCTATTCAGCATTCACACTATAGTTTTCCTGTTTCTCTTTATTATTTTTATTATTATTATTATTATTATTATTATTATTATTATTCTTCTTCTGCCGTTTTTCGGTACTTAAAATCTTCAGCTAGCTTCAGCCCATTTCAACAATTTTGGTATCAAAACGTTCAGCTTGTTCAGGAGATGGGTGCTTCTATTCAACTTTTTGATATCTGTTTTACTTTTCAAATTATTGATCATTTATTGATTTTCAGCTCTCATTGAA
>JBAMHW010000010.1:8369476-8380444 GCA_037177495.1 Rhadinocentrus ornatus
TCATTCATTCATTCATTCATTCATTCATTCATTCATTCATTCATTCATTCATTCATTCATTCATTCATTCATTCAGTATTTTCCTTCTGTTAAAGACATTATTGATGACCGACTGTGTCAAAAGCAGATAAAAGATGCTGTAGAGACTGAAATCTGCTCAGTGGATAGCTGTTAACACTGAAACTTTGCTCTGTCCCGTTGCAGACCAAATAGCTCTCCCAGATTTTAATGCTGGAGCCATGGAAAACTGGGGTCTGATCACTTACAGAGAGACGGCGCTGCTGTACGACGAGGAATTCTCCTCCAACTCCAACAAGGAAAGGATTGCTACCATCATCGCTCATGAACTGGCACACATGGTGAGTCCTAAACGCAGCGGGCTGCATCTCAGAGTTTGGTGTTTACCAAATGTTTAAAGTCAAGTTTCGAACCCCAACTAAACTTAATTCAACTCAACAAACTCTCAACTTTGACTTATTTTGCAAGAGTTAATGGTTAAAGCATGCTTCAGATGAAATGTCATGTTAAAAACCTAAAAATCTCTTCTCTGTCATGTCAAAGGTTTTATTCTGTTTATTGTGGTAAAACTGTCCTTAAACACCTATCTAAGACATACCCAGAGTATACTGGGACTGGTCTGGAATCATCATCACACGGAAGAATCATTGGTCTTCCTGCTAGAACTGGGTAACAGATGTCCAGTTGTATGAAAAAATAATATTTCACAGCTTTGTCCAGCTGCTGTGGGAAACCAGCCCCATCCAGTCCAGAGAAACGCGCTCTCCGTCTGATGTTTACCCCTCAGACTCGTCACACTAACGCACAGGTTTAGCATAGGTTTTTATCCTTATAAACTCTGAAACTCTCCTAAGAAACATTTTTGGCTATCACAAGCTGGATATAAAAAACTCTAATGTACAAATATTTGTTAAATAATATGTTGTCATATTTATATAATATAAATATTCTATAAAAATATAGCTGTGTAATTTTCTTGTCACTAGTGATGTGCCATGCGCGAAAGAGCCGATGCTCGGTAGTGAATCAGAAGAGCCGGCTCCCATCGAGTGAGAGCCGGCTCCCAGTTTTTTTTCCTTTTACGGTGCTTAGCGCTCAGTGCTCAGCCCCAGCTCCGCCCACGGCACTGCTTTGTTTGGATTGGCCCACATGGACAGGCGGCCAATCACATGTGAGGATATAGGATCAGCCCATCCAAGATGAGTGCCAACCTGCACTGAGGACATTAATGCTGCTTTCTTTTCTCTGTTTGGTTCTCGTTCTGTTTTGTGGATTTGTTTGCTGTTTTTTGTCCATTTGTGAAAAATAGGATTTTTATTGAAATAGTGAACAAAAGTAAGTGGTTTTGTATCAGAATAAATGCTTAATAGGAGGCAAATATAAGGCTTCTCGTAAAAAAAGCCGGCTCCTCTTTGGGAGCCGAGCCAAAAGAGCCGGCTCTCTGAAAAGAGCCTAACATCCCATCACTAGTTGTCATGCTTATCACTGAGACAAACTTGCTAGTTGCGATGCATGTTTAAGTTGTAATGACGAGCTCAGACAGCAGTCTGGTGTTGAAGCAGAGGGAGGAGTCTATCTCAGTACAATCTCCTTGAGTCACAGTGCCAACATAAAACCAGAACTACAAGTGAACTTAACATGAACTTAGATAAACAACAGATAAAAGTAATTCAATAACATTACTTGAACTTAACTGCTAACAATAATCAAAGGGCTATTGCTATTAAGACATGCCTACCCATGAGCCTTTGGGGCTGTGTTAGCTCAGAACAGTACAATATATTGAATTTAATAATACATTTATATATTCTATAGTGAGTGGCAGTGTATTGTATGACTCGCTTATGTCCAAAGTGGCCAATTTGCAAATATACCATCCTCACCCACGAATATATTAGAAAACACCCTTGAACTAGGTGTCCACTGTAGTGTAGACATTAAATCTAAGTTATTAAGTCCAAGCTAAGTCCTGACTGATGAGGACCGCAGCTGCTTCTGTCTGACGTCTCTGCTCTCCCCTCAGTGGTTCGGTAACCTGGTCACACTGCGCTGGTGGAATGACTTGTGGCTGAATGAAGGCTTTGCATCATATGTGGAGTACCTGGGAGCGGACGAGGCAGAATCCAGCTGGAACGTGGTAAGGATCCCCGCCCCACCCCTCATCGCCACTGCCTCACGGCCTCGGTCATCAGCACAGGTGCACAGCAGAGTTTTAACCCTCTGATTGTGTCGTCACAGAAAGACCTCATCGTGCTCAATGACGTCCACAGAGTGTTTGCCATCGACGCATTGGCTTCCTCTCATCCGCTGTCCTCTAGAGAGGAGGACATCCAGAGACCGGCGCAGATCAGCGAGCTGTTTGATGCCATCTCATACAGCAAAGTAAACACGCAAACACAAGCCTTCCTGCAGCTCCACATGTACAAAGAATGAATAAAATACCTGCTAAGCTACCTGACACTGAGCTTTTTCCTCATCCTCAGGGAGCATCTGTCCTCAGGATGTTGTCAGACTTCCTGACTGAACAGGTCTTCACAAGGGGACTCCAGGTAAAGATTGCGGAACACATCCCGCTAACGTGAAGCTGAGCTCTTCAGCAGATCTTCGTCCTGGTTTTGGTTCTCACGTGTTCATCTGGTTCACCTCACAGCATGAACACCTCTTCTTTAGGCTCTAAACCCTCAGGATCATGACCTTTCTAGATAGATTTCATCTGCTTTTAACCAAATTCATCATTTTAAAATGAATTTTGATTGTACATTTATAAAAATTTAAATTTCAAACAAGCCTCCGACGTTAGCAATCACACATGTGGTTTGTTGAATCAGTGTTTAGACCGAGGAACTTGAAAAGGTGAGACTCAATCAAAAATGTTCTAGAACCAGACCTGAACTGTAAACGTGAAGACATTTAAACAGGGGCTAAATGAATATTATCCATTTTTACAAACCAAAGCTCCGTTTTTGACTGGACATCATGATGATTCACCTTCCTGTCAGCAGGAAAGAGGACAGTTTAGTATTTTCTGTCTCCTGACTCGTTAAACCTCAGGCAGAATGGTTCAAAAGTTCTCCTCTAACATTTATTAACAACTTTAGGGGGAATGAGGTGAGTTGGGCCAGAGAGAAAGGTTTCTCACACCCTCTATTGTAACTTTGTGATCACAATAAAGGTAATATAAGTTACAAACCATCTGGAAATGAAAAGCTTGGAGAGGGATCAGAGAGCAAACTGGAGCAGATAAACAGACTTACTCAGTCATGTGTCCGAGCTAAATAACACAAGTTTTGGACATATTCACAAGATAAATTAACGTCCTTCTTGTCTTTACACATTATTTCTGTTAGTGGAGCTTCATGTTAGTGACATTTATCTGTGATATAACAAATCCTCACAATGATCTCGTGTTTTTTTTTAGTTTTATTTCTTTATATGCAGCTTTTATGGTGCACAGTGTGGGAATTAATACACCTTTATCTGCTGATGAAGTATGTCCTCTTTCAAATAGCAGAAACAGCCTGATAACCAGGTAATAAATAGCATTGTTTAGAATTTTTATCCTTCTATGCAAAGCTTTAAGTTTACTCCAAAGTGAAGGATGGTACCACCCGACTGAGGCTTGAAGGATCCATCTTTCACCTCTTAAAGAAAACACACTACATATCAAATTCTCTCCAGAGAGAAGAATGTGGGTTAAGGAGACTGCCGACGGAAAGTTTTATCTTCAGGTTATCTCCACTTATTTATCTGTGTTCTATCTCTCCTGCAGACCTACCTGGACGAGTTTGCTTATGGGAACGCCATCTACACAGACCTGTGGAAACATCTGGAAATGGCATGTCACCAGTAATCGTAGTTAGGCTTATTTTGTTTGGACAGTCTGAACCCTGAGGGGAACCAAACTATAATCCAAATGTATTTCTTTTTATTCACTTTTTATTAAAACTTTTTGGTATTTGGAGATTTAACCAATTATATTTATTATATCAAAGCCATTTATATAAATTTATACTTATATTTATGTGATGGATGTTAATAAATGGCTTAGAAACTCTTGTTCCTCACCTTGAATAACACTTGGGGGAAGGAGGGTAGCAGAGACACATCCCGCTATGGGGAACGTTAACATCATTACAGACTAATTAACTATCAAACTGGACTGGGTGAAATCATAATAGTGCAGTTAGGGCTGGACGATACGGCCAAAACTTGTATCACGATATATTTCTTCATTTCGGTCGATACGATATAATTCCAATATCGATATAAACAAAATAAAAACCTCAGAAAAACGGCCAAAAATGCCACAACAGATGCTGTAAAACTAAAAATTCTTTAGCCAAGCCTATGAAACTCCTCCAGTAGAACATTTTAGAAATAAAAACTCTACAATAAATTAATGTTCACATATTATTTGTATCTAGCAAGGCTAAATTAGTATGGCTGAAAAAGTATGGAGGTAATGAAAAAAGGGGTCTTTCCACAGGCCGTCACCGCCAGCGGCACCACCCTTCCTGACACCGTCACCAACATCATGAACACCTGGGTGCTGCAGATGGGCTTTCCTGTGGTTACCATCAACACCGCCAATGGTGCCGTTTCCCAGCAGCACTTCCTCCTGGATCCAGACTCCGAAGTCACTACTCCATCCCCTTTCAAGTATTTACACCACCTTTTTCCAACCTCTCCCTCCCTGTAAAGTCTGCTTGTTTCCGCTCTTGAATACGACTCCTCAGCTTAGAATTCTGTGGAATAGCATCAGTTGTTTTCCGTCTCATAAAAAGCAGCTTCTCACGTGACTCACGTGTTTCTGTTACAGCTATCAGTGGATTGTCCCAATTAAGTGGATGAAGACTAAAGTCATCCAGGAAGCCGTATGGCTGAAGGATAAATCAGGTACACAACACTGACACATTCTGGTGTTTCGTACAGTAGTTCCCAACCTGGGTCTGGGACCCCCCCAAAGAGCACAGGGGGTCCCTGATGCTTTGAACATTCAGAGCAACTGTGATTTATGTCCACACATTGTCCATAGTTTTAGAAAAACAGTGTTGAAGTGTTAGAAAAAAAGCAGGATGTCTCACATAAAGTTATCTAACATTAGATCATTTTGGCCTTTGGTTAGTCAGAAATCAAACATAATTCATAAAAACATAAAATATGAATGCTGAATTAGTGCCAGTCATATTTTTAGAAATACAGACAATAAACCGCTGACTTTGAGCTGCCATATTTTATAATCCTCTTTCAGTAAACATTTGTTCAGTGAAAGAATAAAATCCTGATAAAAGAAATTCTGATCTACACCTCAATGCTTTATATGTCTCTTCCCAGACACCAGGCTTTGTTGTAAGTGAAAGTGGTCTTCATCAATAGTTCTCCAGCTTTCTGAATTTTTCTTTGGACATTTTCAGTCTATTCCTGGTACTTGACCATTTTCAGAGGACCTGAACTCTGTACTACGAGTCCTTCAAAATAAAAATGGCTCCTAACTCAAGGGATGAACCAGAGTTGTGCTGAGACATAACACACAACTCAGAAAGAACCAATTTAAACTGGATCTTTAGCAGCCTGTAACAAAGACACATCATGCGTTCCCTTTTCTTTAGTTTAATTTCTGAAAACCAGCAAGGATCAGACAGTTTGACAGAAAACAGGATTTTAGCAGCTACAAGCGGATTCCTTCCTTTTCAACTGTTAGCTGAGGACTGAAACTATTTACAGCAGATAGACAGGATCTGAAAGTGATGTCCTGAAGACATAGGAACAAATCCAGCTAAGACCTGAACCAGGACCTGAGAAATACATCTGGACCATCAGGTGATCCTACTGTTGGCTCAAGCCTCATCAGAAATGGTCTCCATGGAAACGTGGCTGTAAAGAAACCATTCTTAAGGAAGGAAACAGGGAAAAAAGACTGAATCATGTCACATGACACAAGAACTGGATTGAAGATCAGTGGCTACAGGTCTGATGGAGGGATGGACATAATTTAAGCTGTGTGGGATCATCTGGACAGAGAACAGAGCAAAAGACAGAAACAATGAAAGAAGAGCTTTAGAAAGTCCTTTAAGAAACCTGGAGAACTGTTCCTGGAGACTAGTTATTAAATAAATGACAGAAAGCTTCTCTAAGAGGTTTCAGACTGATAAAAAATAAAGCTGATCAGACCAAATATTCACTCTCAAACTGTTTTTTATAATGAAGAAGTGCACTTTTCTCTACACTGGTGCACATGCTTTCCTATTCCTGGACATATGTAATGAACCAACATCTCCTAACATATCTGTTGGAGATTTTCAGTTGCACAAAATCAGCCTAAAAGAGAGATCCAGTTCAGACTGACGCAAGTTTATTTTCTGGTCTTGTACATGATGTCAGTGACAAACTTTTCTTTTTTCTCTGTAGCTACGTTTGAACCGATGAGTGTGACAGGCACCGACTGGGTCCTGGCTAACCTCAATGTGGTTGGTTACTACAGAGTCAACTACGATCAGGCCAACTGGGACAAACTGCTAACAGCTCTGAGCGGCAATCACATGGTAGGACCTGTCAGAAGGCACGCACTGGTGTACCTCTTAATAGAAACGTCATCTGACATAGTGCTGCTGTTGTTTCAGGACATCCCAGTGATAAACAGAGCTCAGCTGGTCGACGATGCCTTCAACCTGGCCAGGTAAGTCCTACTGGTGAGGGAAAAGAGACTGAACGGTCGGTAGAATCAGAGGAATATTCATTTCCATTGTTTACAGGGAAGTAATTATGTAACACAGCTGTTACACATCACCACGTGTGATGAAGAGTTTCGGGGATTAAAATTAAACTGTTACTTGAACCACATAATGTATTTGTTAATATTGATCTCTCTCCAGTTTTGGATCATCCAGTGTTTGTTTTGGAACACAAAGTCTTAGATTTAATTTCTTAAGATTGAATGAAGAATTATAAAATTTTTAGATGGATCAATAAAAATCTAAAGTCATCTCAAAGCACTTTTATAGACCCAGTCCAATTCAGTCCAGTTCATTGTAGTCTAGTTATAATCCAATTAAAACTAATGCACTCAATGAGCCACATCAGTCCAATTTAGAATAACAATTCTATTTATTTAAACAATTTATAAAATAAAGACCGAGCTAAGGAAACCAACGGATTCTTTTTAATATAATCCATCCTGAGCTGCACGAGGAGACAGTGGGGAGGAAAACCTCCATCAGGACCGGAACAAGAAGGAAAACCTCCATCAGGACCGGAACAAGAAGGAAAAACTCCATCAGGACGGGAACAGGAAGGAAAACCTCCATCAGGACCGGAACAGGAAGGAAAAACTCCATCAGGACGGGAACAGGAAGGAAAACTTCCATCAGGACCGGAACAGGAAGGAAAACCTCCTTCAGGATCAGAGTAAAAAGGAAAACCTCCATCAGGATCAGAGTAAAAAGGAAAACCTCCATCAGGACGAGAACAGGAAAGAAAAACTCCTTCAGGACCAGAACAAGAAGGAAAACCTCCATCAGGACCGGAACAGGAAGGAAAACCTCCATCAGGACGAGAACAAGAAGGAAAAACTCCATCAGGACCGGAACAGGAAGGAAAAACTCCATCAGGACCAGAACAGGAAGGAAAAACTCCATCAGGACGAGAACAGGAAGGAAAACCTCCTTCAGGATCAGAGTAAAAAGGAAAACCTCAATCAGGATCAGAGTAAAAAGGAAAACCCTCATCAGGACGAGAACAGGAAGGAAAACCTCCTTCGGGATCAGAGTAAAAAGGAAAACCTCCATCAGGACGAGAACAGGAAGGAAAGCCTCCATCAGCACGAGAACAGGAAGGAAAGCCTCCATCAGGACCGGAACAGGAAGGAAAACCTCCATCAGGACGGGAACAGGAAGGAAAACCTCCATCAGGACCGGAACAGGAAGGAAAACCCCCATCAGGACCGGAACAGGAAGGAAAACCTACATCAGGATCAGAACAAAAAGCAAAACCTACATTAGGAGCAGGACAGGAAGGAAAAACTCCATCAGGACCAGAACCAGAAATGAAAACCTCCATCAGGACGGAAACAGGAAGGACAGTCATTTGGCTGGACAGCTGGGGTCTAGAGGACAGCAAGGAGGGGTCAACCAGCAGCGTAATCCAGGGATTCCTGCTGAGAAAAGAAGAGCAGAGAGGAGCCCAGTGCATCATGGGACGTACCCCAGCAGCCCCGGCCTATAGCAGCAGGACTAGAGAGGTGGATCAGGGTCACCAAGCCAGACCTGCTATAAGATTAATCAGGAAGGAAAGTTTGAAGATGACCTGAAAGGTAGAGAGGGAGTATGATAACTAAAGGTTCTGCTTCCTGAAGCCAAACTAGCAAATTCTGTTCTGGATTTAACAGGAAGCCGATGAAGAGAAGATGAAACTGGAGAAAAGTGGTCTCTGAGAATCTAATCAGAATCCTCGCTGCAGCACATGGATCAGATAGAGACTTTCAGGCCATATTTGGGACAGAACCGTAATAAGTAATTGCAGTAGTTTGGTCTAGTTTTTTCATTGAGGCTGATGCACCTGTAAGGGATGAGGAAATGAGTTTTTTCTAATGTCTTTATTTCATCACCTGAGAAGAAATTAGGATATTATCGACATGTTATTGAGATTAAATGTCAGTTTTATCACTAATAAATTAGAAAACAAAAAATTCCAAGCAATAAGGCAAATAATGAAAATAAGTAAATACTTACCCAGAAAATAAATGATTCAACAAATAATGTAAAATGCATTTTCTTATTTCCTCATTCACACCTGATTCATTCTGAAAACTTTATTTCTCAAAGAGCAAAGATCATCCCAACAGTGCTGGCCCTCAGAACCACCAAGTACCTGAACAACGAGCGGGACTACATGCCGTGGAAGTCGGCCCTGAACAACCTGGGCTTCTTTTACCTCATGTTCGACCGCAGCGAGGTGTACGGCCCTATGCAGGTGCACCTCCGTCACAGTAAGCCTACAACAGCTGCCAGGTTCTGTCATCACGCTGTTCCTCACATCTCTGTTGTTTGCAGACCTACCTGAGGAACCAGGTCGAACCTCTGTTTAATTACTACAAGATCCTGACAAGCAACTGGATCAAAGTGCCTGATGGACACATGGACCAGTGAGTAACGATTGATCATGAATGAAGTGATGGTTTCAGAGCTGATTCTGTGGTGTGGATGTTCACGCTACAACTCCTCCTGATTGCAGGTTCTGTTTACCAGAATACCCTCTGCTGCAAAGCGAGGCAACCTACTTCTAACTTTTCTTTCATCTAAATGGCTTAATTGCATTTGAGATTTCAAATGAAGTTTTGCACCTCAAATTGAAAGTGACCCCTCAGCTGATGGTTTTATACAAGAATCATAAAAACACCTAAGTCCGTTCACCATGGCAACGCTGTGAAACAAAGGCTGCACATTCCTGCTTTAATCACGCTGTTGAAAAGATTTTATGTGAATTTAAAAACTGCTGCACGTCACAGGGACAGAACCTAGAAAATCTCTGTTAGACTCAGCAAATTTTTGTAATGGTTAGAAGTGTTTGGTGTAATGGAGCATCATTACGCTCCGTTTTCTTCCTGGTTTCCTGTCAACCTTTCTCTGCTTCTGGCAGGTATAACCAGGTAACTGCCATCAGCTTGGCTTGCAGGACAGGCCTGAAAGAATGTGTAGATCTGGTTAAAGGATGGTTCCAGCAGTGGATGGACAGCGGCAACAACGTGTGAGTACCTATCACAATGTGTTCCATTTGTACCTGTTCATTCCTCCACGCTGCAGAGCTGGATTTATTCACATTTGAAAGCACATCTCAAGGTTTTGATCTCCTCACCAGCATCCACCCCAACCTGCGCTCCACTGTGTACTGCAACGCCATCGCAGCAGGGGGCGTTGCAGAGTGGGACTTTGCCTGGAAGCAGTTTAAGAATGCCAGCATCGCTATCGAAGCCGATAAACTCCGCGCTGCACTGGCCTGCACCAAAGAACCCTGGGTCCTGAACAGGTGGGCTCAGTCTGGTAATTAACTCACCAAGCTGACTGCAGCTGACCAGCATATGTATTCACCCTGATTCTACCTGCTCAGGTACCTGGAGTACACTCTGAATCCAAACATGATCCGGAAGCAAGATGCCACCTCCACCATCGTCTACATTGCCAACAATGTGGCTGGTCAGTCTCTGGCGTGGGACTTCGTCAGGGCGAGGTGGTCGTACATCTTCTCAGAGTGAGTACAACCTGGTTACACGTGACAGGCTTCATGATAAATAAACATGATGGAACTGAAATAAAGTTCAGTCAGAGGCTGTAAGTGCAGCTTTATGACATGTTGGTTAACGCAACATCATCATATAATCACAGATAAGCAGTTTTATAGTGATGTTTGTCACATGGAACAGCTTTTATAGATCAGATTTATAGATTTTTGGTCCTCATAATCCTGGTCTGTATGTTGATTTTCTAACTAAGATAATTCTGCAGATGTTGAACTTAAGGAAGACTGATGGCAGCACGTAAACGTCCAGCTCATCTATTAACCAACATCAGGATGACTTGAAATGGGTTTTATGAAAGCCAATAAATTAAATTCACTTCAGTTTATTTATAGTATTTTAGTTGATTTTAACCCTCAGGACTCCTAGATCTCTGTCACTAATTGCTTATATCATAGCCAGTTTCTCAGGATCGGTGGTGTGAAGCTCTGTGCGATGAATTGTGATGGATAACTTAACCCTTAGATGATCTACAGAAGTTTTCCAGACATTTATATCCCGTCCAAGAGGTTTACAATCCAGCCACTAAATGTAGTGTTTGTTCAGAGACATCTGGTAAATCCACCATGATCCATGATAACAGCATTATTTATCACATTTCATCATCACTACTATGTTACTAAGAGACCTCTATTTAGACCTGGACATGATGATGAAGCCAC
>JBAMHW010000010.1:8380703-8398153 GCA_037177495.1 Rhadinocentrus ornatus
AAAGCCAAGACTTGAGAGAACGATGTGAGATGAGAAAAGGCTTGGTCACCGTTGACCTGTGTGTTATTTCTACAAAGATCTGTTAGGAATAAATTCTGCTTTCTTCTTCTGGTCTGACTTTATGCTGCTAGATCTATTCATTCATTCATTCATTTTACATCATTTTAGCCTCAGAATCTGACAGCCGAGGCTGGAAACATCGCGTCTGCATGCTGACTGGGAATAAAAGCTGCAGCTGCAAATGTATTTTTACATACCAAAAAAAAAAAAAAAAAAGCAGACCAAAAATTGCAAAAAATGGGTTTGAGTTTTAAGGATTAATTAAAACTACTTATTAACTACTGAGAAAAATAAGCCAGTGCTAACCTGGTGTCTCAAGATAACCACGTAGCCACTGTTTTTTGTTAACCAGCTCTTTGTAGAGTAAAGTATTACATTTAATCTAAGTTACTGAATGGATACAAGTTTATTTATCCTTCCGTAAATCGAGAAGTAATGACTTTTAGGATATTAATTCTTGGAGTGTAAACATCTTATTTACAGTGACATTTACAGCTACTGTAATTAATTAGATAAAACTGAAGTCAAGACCTTCCCACAGTCCAGACCTTTGACCAACTGGAAACAAAAGTAAAATCCAGAACTGCGGAGCAGCTAGAATCCTACATCTGAGCTGACTGGGACATCATTTCTCTCCCAACGCTCCAACAGTTCCAAGTATCTGCCTTGAAATCAAAGATGGGCCAATACTGTCTTTTAGTGCAAATAAATTCTGTTTTTATTTACATTTTACCACCGGCGTATGGCACAAGCCCCGGTTTAGTCACAATCAACACTCTTAAGAAACTTGTGTAAACACAAGTCCTGTCACATTCACAGAACGACAGCAGAATGAGCCAAAGTGAAAATAGTTGAACCAGATTTAACTATTTGCTTGAGTTGTTAACAAGTGATTGGATTAAGTTGATCCAAAATCAATTATGAAGTTCTTATACAGCACCATTTCTTCAGATTAGAGGTAGTGGTGGTGGTGGGTGTCACTTCCTGTGCTGTCCTCAGGGGCCACTGCCCTGCATGTTTTAGTTCTTTCCAACTCCAGCGCAGTTGAACTGCTTGACCAGTTCTTAGCAAGTCCGCTAACGAGCCATTCATATGCATTTCCCATGAGCCTTTGCTGTCATTGCACACCTGTTACTGTGGATCTGTGCATCTGGAGAAGTGTGTCATTAGGAAACTAAAGCTATGTCAAACTTTATTGTTAATTTTTATTAAGTAGAAACTAATCTCAGATGACGTCAGAACAGATATGTTCAAGCTTGAGAAGAGTTCTTGTTCCTAAGAGGCAATGCACAAATAAAATGAAACAAGCAAAAATACTGTTAAAAGTAAAACGGAAAATTCCTTCATATTTTATGGTGTGTGAAACCATCCTAAATTTTGCATTAGCAGGAATGAATGATGTTCTCTGAAGCTACTATCACCCCTTTAAAAAGATGCAAACTGGTTTATTCCACACCTGTATGGTTGAACTAATTTACATAGACTGTAAAACGCGATCTTACAGCTCGAGGAGGCTGGAAAAGGTTTCTCTCCAACAAAGTAAAATCCGGCTACAGGCTACAAAATGATTGAATTCAAAGCAATACCAAGAAAAAAAAGGTTACCAAGGAGACCCATCCATCAGAAAGATGTGCAGCCTGCCTGTTATTAGTGTAAAATAAATTAACAGTAAATCAGGAAGTTCAGTACAAAACATGACATTTACTGGGGAATAAATTCATATTTCCAGCAACAGCTCATCTCATTATTCTGTGAATGAAAATAAAGATGAGTAAAATCTGACCTTTTGAATTTTATTATCCCAGTTTTTTAAATGAACTCCCAAAATTCAGATGAGATCAACATCTGACTGTATTTACTAGAAAATCTGATATTTAATTAGAATTATTTTCTAACTTGAATCCATAGTAATTAATTCATCTGATTAGTGCAGCAGATAGGTGAAACAATCAACCAGGTATGTCCTCTTTCACCTCAGATACATGCATTATTCAAGATGGCCTCCAAACATGGCCGCTGAAAATCTTTCCTGAATTTTGCTTTTAGCTTAAAATCATGACCTTCTAGGGTATAATAATGTATTATTGGCAAATAAATAAACATGGACATTCTACACAATTTGAGCCCAAGATGTATTAATCAATACAATTATTATGTCCTAAAAGGTCACAACTTTGAGTTATCAGCAAAAACATGTTGTTTGGTGGCCATGTTTGGACGCCATCTTGAATCATTCAAGTATCCAAGGTGGGTCTTGCTCTCATATGAAAGAGGACGAATTTGACCAAATTTGTGCCAAATTACATGCTTCTATCCAGAATGAGTTTGATTCTTATGTAAACTGGCCCTTATCTACTCGACTAGATTAGATTATAATTTCACTTTTAGTTGACTTCACACAAAAAGGAGGATAATGTAGTTAATTTTTTATACAGCCTATTTATTTACCCATATTATATATATTATTTAGTGTTTCAGTTTCACCTGCAGTTGTCTTGAATAAGCAGGAACAGTCGGCTTAATAAATGGAAGTAGATGGAAGATAACATTTCATAAACATAGCAGGTCTTCATTAAATATAATTGATCTGAGTAATGGGGGCCCTGGGCCCTGGTCGAGCCCTTTGTCTAACAACGCCTCTGAATTTTTTATTCTTGGATGCATATGCCTTATTACTAGGACCTTAGCTTTATCAGATATTTTGTTTGATTAAATGAGCTGCACATAGAAATACTTATTAGGTAATAGAGAGATGCATTTGATGTTGTGATGTAATATCAGGCTTTGTATGCAATCACAGGTACGGTGGTGGGTCATTCTCCTTCTCCAACCTCATCAACGGAGTCACTGAGCGCTTCTCCACTGAATTTGAGCTTCAACAGGTTAGAAACCTCTTTGAAAAGATTTTTCCATATTTAGGTGGGTTAATGAGAAAGAAAGGAGAGGTTAATTTATCTTGTTTAGCTCATATTTTGATGCATTTATTATTATTTTTTTAAACTTCCAGCACTCCACTAAGCTCTAACCACTACTCTACAGAAATGTCTGATTGTTTGAGCCCGTTTACATTCACACCAAGAATGTGATCATTACCTGATTTCTTTAGTTATCGGGTAATGTAAGTGGTCATGTAAACAGTTAATCCAATATCCTTTAACAGACAACAGATTACACAGATAGGTTTCTCCCAAAAATCAGACGTCTTGTGCATGTATATCTGATTAATTTTGTCTTTTTACATCTGCACATGTGCAAAAAGCAGCGTCGCTTCCATCCAAAATCAGCTTCCCTCGCCGAGCTAATGCCAAGCTTGGATTTCGAAAGACTATTTCACAGTGCATTTCTTTGTAAACGTTGGGGTGCATGCGGTAGTGGGATAGGAGGGTTGGCATGATTATTGTGGATGAAAATGGGGCCCCACAAAAAAATTTGGGAACCACTGAAGTAAAAGACTCACCTGTAAACTATTTAGTAACTTATTACCCCCCAAATTAGCAGCTTACAATAAGACCGAGTACGAGTACACGCACGTGCATTCACACTTTGTACAATACGATTTAAAAATATACAGATTGATAGAAAAGACAGACAGACACTTTATTCATCTCCATGGGAATTTCATACACCTAATTAGATAAAATATATTAAATTATATACAGATAGTGCTGGAAAGCAACCAGAATGACCACTGACCTGAGTGTACACTGTCTGTGTGTCTGGGCTCAGCTGATGCAGTTCAAGGCCGACAACGCTGAAGTGGGTTTCGGCTCCGGGACGCTGGCGTTGGATCAGTCCATCGAGAGAACCCAAGCCAACATGAAATGGATCGCAGAGAACAAGAAGAACGTCCTGGACTGGTTCACAGCTGAAAACACACCCAAACCTTAACAGTGAATCTGTTCACTTCTGCTAGTAAAATAAAGATGTTTTTCATGAGAATTTCATTTTTCTGGTCCAGGAGAAATATTTTTACATGCATGGATACCATGATTAGCCTGCAGCGTTTTAGTTATGGTTCAGTTTGGTTGAACTGACCTAAAAAAATTACTTGTTTTTTAATTCTTTAAAACATAAGCACAATTAGCATATACACATATAAACTTAAAATTATTTATAATGAGCTTCTTGCACACCTTCCTTGTAATTATTTTTACGGATGTATTATATTGTGTTTCTATAATATATATTGCTCTAGTAATTTTAAGTATGAATGTTCAATAAATGTTTTTTTTAAAACACACTGGATTGATAATTAGAGGTTTTTATATTTATTGACTGGATTAGTTCTGGCTAAGAAAGCTGCCAGTGTTAGCATCTAATTAGCCTGAGCCATGACTTTCAGTTTTTATGTTTTTTATTCTTCTGTTACCTGAGATTAAACAAGACATTCATCCCTGAGAGTAAATATGTTCCTGTAGCCATTACAGTTGTGGCTGCACACAATATTCAAACTTTCTCTTAAACATCTAAACAGATACCATGTTTTAAAGTTATGATTTATAAAAGACAATAAAATATTTGGTATGAATTCCTGTGGTTGCTCCACTTGTCTGTGTATGTTGTTTCTGACATTTTTATTCCAGCTGTTGTCTTGTTCCGGTTTTATTCCTGGAGGATTCTCGAAGGAATCTCTCCATTATAAAACCAACAGATACAATAGATCAGGGGTGTCCAGCTCCAGTTACCAAGTCCTGCTCCAACTCACCTGGTTTAAATTAAATCACTCTTCTCAACAACTTGTTGCTTGCATGTTGACGCATTATTCTGAATCCAGTGTGCTGCAGCAGGAAACATATAAGACCTGCAGGACAGTGGCCTGCTAGGATCCATGCTAAAGATGTATAGAGTCATACGTATAATTCAGGGAAGAAAGGTTTGGGACTAAGCAATGAAGTACAATTGAAGGTAGTTCAATACAGTTCTTAACATGTCGTATCAATGTTAACACTTCCTGTGTGACACAAGCATGAACTTGCAGTATCTGATTACTTGTTATGGTGGAAAAGCATTCATGATAACGCTATCACAAGTTCAGATACTTGGAGGAACAAAGACATTTCCATCAGAGTAGTTCGTCTTAGGTGGCCGGGCTATTCTGGGGCGGGCTGGGTGGGGGTTCTGGCCTCTGGTGCCCAGGGTGGCCCCCTCTCTTGAGGGTGGAGGGGTTGGTGGGCCTGCCACGGGTGGGTTGGTGCATGCCCTGGTGTCCGGTTGCCACCCCAGGACCCAGGGTATGCTCCTGGGGCGGGAGGGGTTTGAAGGAGGGGTTAGTGGAGTTTGGTGGATCGTAGGAGGAGGTGCTGGGGTGTGTTTAGGGGTGAGACTGAGAGGTTTGTGTGTGTGTGCACCAGGATGAGTGTGAGTGGGCAAGGATATAGACTCGCTGTCCTCTGGTTCACTGGACCACGCATACTTTTTAGCCGTCCTGACACACTGCAATTTTTAATGATACCCCCTTCTCTCTCTGAAAACAAACGAGTTATTTGTTGCTTTGAATATAATTTGCAGTGTTGAAAACTTAATCAAATCTGCAAACATGTATAAAACTTTTTGTTTAAAAAATTTGTAGTTATGTTTAAATACCTGTAAATACTTTAGATTTAGGCATTAAAAGTAAGTGGTTAAGTCGAGGCATCTAAATGCATGCGTTTAAGTTGATGCACTTAAAAATATGTAGTTAAATTAAACAGCTTGGGTGTGAAAAACAACTTCTGTTTACATCTCTTGCTTGAAATGACATGTACAATAAATAAATGAATGAATGAATGTTTATTTTGACCATGTCGAAAAAGAAAGTAACAGCAAAATTCGCCCCAGTCACAACAACAAAAATCATTTCAAAAAAGGAAGAAGTCTAACTTGATACTACCACGGCCACAGGTGTATAAAAATCCAGCACTGAGGCATGAAGACTGAAGGAATGGGTCGCTCCCAGGAGCTCAGTGAATTCCAGCATGGCACTGTGATAGGATGTTACCTGTACAGCAAGTCCATTCGTGATGTTTCCTCACTCCTGAATATTCCACAGTCAGCCGTCAGTGGTATCATAACAAAGTGGAAGCGACTGGAAACGACGGCAACTCAGCCATGAAGAGGTCGGCCCCGTAAAATGCCTGAGCGGGGTTGGCGGACGCTGAGGCGCATAGTGTGCAAAGGTAGGTAACTTTCTGCAGACGATTGCTGCAGACCTCCAAACTTCATGTGGCCTTCAGATGAGCTCAAGAACAGAGCAAAGAGAGCTCCATGGATTGGGTTTCCACGGCGAGCAGCTGCATCCAAGCCATGCAGTGGTGTAGAGATGGCCGCCACTCTGGATCAGTGGAGACGCGTTTTCTGGAATGATGAATCACGCTTCACTATCTGACGATCTGATGGAAGAGTCTGGGTATGATGGTTCCCAGGAGAATGGTACTGGTCTGACCGCATTGTGCCGAGTGTAAAGTTTGCTGGAGGGGTTTATGGTTAGGGTTGTTTTCCAGGAGCTGGGCTTGCCTCCTTAGTTTCAGTGAATGGAACTCTGAATGCTACCAATTCCCTGCTCCCAACTTTGTGGGAACAGTTTGGGAATGGCCCTTTCCTGTTCCAACATGACTGTGCACCAGTACACAAAGCAGGGTCCATAACGACCTGGATGAGTAAGTCTGGTGTGGATGAACTTGATAGTCCTGACCTCAACCTTGTGGAACACCTTTGGGATGAATTAGAGCGGAGGCTGAGAGCCAGGCTTTCTCCTCCAACATCATTGTCTGACCTCACAAATGGGCCTCTGGAGGAATTCCTATAAACACGCAGCTAAACCTGTGGAAAGCCTTCCCAAAAGAGCTGAAGCTGTTATAGTTGCAAAGGGTGGGCCAACGTCATCCTGAACTCATTTGATCAAGAACTGCATGCATGTTAAGTTCAAACGAGAGTCAAGGCAGGTCAGCCAAAACTTTTTGTAATTTAGTGTGTATGTATACATAAACATACATATATATATATATATATTAAGTGATTAAATTAAATAAACATGCATTAAAAAGCGTAGAAGAAATCCTGGGATTACACTGTCTGCGATTGAATCAAAGCAAAGCAACGTAAACGTTAGATTTGTTGGCTTTTTCTTTACTTTTTCTTGTCGGGAGATGAGCGGCTGCATGAGTGCTGACATCGTAAAAACAGAAGAGAAGATCTGACCCTTGAACAGTAAAGAAAAAACAATACAAAAAACACTTTACGTCCTGTGTGACGTCAACATTTTTTTTTAACCAACTAACAACTTTTTATTATTGGTGTGCTAACATACACTAAAAGGTTATTGTACATAGGTTATTAAAGAGCAGATGCTTATCAACGGCGTCCTTTCCCACGAGAGCTGCTCTGTCCTAATATATCATCCATTTATTCCAGTGCTAGCACTTGATGAAAGAGAGGTGGGGGTGGTGGAGGCAGTTAAATACTGACAGCCACTTCTCTTTGTCATTCTGTTTAGACTCAACAAACCAGACAGGCTCCGCTTACATCTGGCGTCTTCCTCTGATATTCCAGCAGTGACAGAGCTTCCAGATCACGCTTCATCTTAGGGATTCACAGCAGATCAGAGAGCAAATGGGAGAAAGCTGTAGAATCAGCAAGCTGTGTGTGCTGTTTGTCATCTTAGCTCTGGTCTCCGTGGCAACCATCGTCACATTGTGGACTATTGCTCTTACAGGAGATGATGATGCCACTGCTCCTTGGGACAGGTAGGACATGAATAACACTGTAAAGGACAAGAGTTACAAACAGGAAATGTGATGCATGTAAAGCTGCAGCAGATACAAACATCCAACTTCTTGGCAGTGCAGGCCGACGTACACACGCTCAAATCAGATTTGCAAATCAATGCAATCTGGTTTATCTTACATTTTACACAAAATCTCAATGTTTCTGGAGGTGAGTTTGAAGAAGAACAAAAATTATACAGGAAAAATGCACCTACAATTTGCACTTAGATATTTTTAAACACATCTCAAATCGTTTTGCCATAAGGAATCATAAATCACGAAGAAGGGTCTTTGTGACAGCCAACAAGTGAAGAATGCTTTGCAGGTAGAAGGTAAAAGTTTACCTCAGAAGAAAACCTCAGGAACAGAACCTCAGAGAATCCACAAATGATCAAGATTGGCTAAAAAATGCATCAAAACTCTTCTAATCAGCCATCAAGGCCAAGAACGGAAACATTGAGACAACTGAGAGACCAACAACATGCAGAGCTGAAAGTCTGAGACATCTGATTCCTTCACTGCAAAGGAATTTACACAAAATAGGAACTAAGTTAACAGCAACAAGTGTTTTATGACATATTATATGTACTGTAGCTGAATTCTTCAGGTGTAAACTGATATTGCTTAGTAAGCTGATCTTTATTCCTGCCAGGTACCGTCTGCCCACGGCTTTAGCCCCCGAGTACTACAACATCACTCTGTGGCCTCGTCTCAAACCAGACCCAGACTCTGGCCTCTACATTTTTACAGGTGAGTGACAGAACTGCGTGTTTTCCGCATCATAGATGCACCATGCTGCGGTGGCACTACACAGTGGTGAACCTTTCATCAGAGTGTCTTTTTACCCAGTTATGTGACTGAATAGGTGCCAGTAATTTGTGTGATTAATAGAATATTAATAAAAGGTTTGGGAGTCCAGTGTCACAGGGAAACTTGTTGCAGCTACATTCGTCCACATCCTCAAACAATCCATGTTTTACAAAGTGGGAACATGAAATGAATCCTTTGGCTGTTTTCTGTAGGGCAACATCTACATGACATGATGAGAACTGAAATTCTCTAACTAAAAATGTGCAACCACTAACCATGAACATTTTCCTAACCAAGCTATGTAAAGAGGAACATGTGACCCTCGCCATGTTTTTTACATGGATTCTGCAATGTTTGCGAATAAAAGAGCCATTTTTACCACTCATCACACTAAATTAACTCAGTTTAAAACCCACATGACTCTTAAAATAACTTGTAAAAACCACTTTTTACGTGTCAGGACAGAAAACCAAACCAAACCTGTGCATCATCAGAGTTTACATCTACACTACAGCACTATCTGATTAATGTTGTCTCCATGGCTCAACTCATCACAGGGGACTGAGTCTGAGTTGTGATGTTTCTTGTCATTTTAATGGCCCCATCTTTGACAGTTTTTGCAGTAATAAATTTATCTCTAATTTTCTGAACTATTTCACATGTGTTTCTTGAGTCTGAGGCTGTGTCCGAACGTCCCCCTACTACCTACAAAGTGCTCTATATAGGGGTGTCCGAATGTCCAGAGAGAAAAAAGTAGGGCACTCAAAATTACCCACAATGCATCTTGAAAAGTAGTGAGCATTGATGGTCACTAGACGGGTCAATATAGACCAAAATGCATTGCGGGCAGAAGCTCAACATGGTGCAAGGAGGCGGAAAAACATTTTTTTATTGAATAGATATGCAACAAAATCTAAAATATAACAAGGAATAAAAATAAAAATATGTACACACAACTTTGGATTGAATTTGTAATGACATCTTGACGCGCGTTGTAGTTGCCGTGGTGACGGCTGGTAGTTACGTGGTCTGCGGCGAGGGAAAAATAGGCAGCTTCGTGTCTGAATCGCCAAGAGAATGAGTCACTATGTAGTGTGCTATATAGTGCAGCCCTGTGTAGAGAAGGAGGGGTTAGTGAGTGGGGTGGACATTCGGACACAGCCTTAGTGAAGATGCTCTGATTTTTTAATGAATGATTTTTTTGTGCATTCTCCATTTGTGAAAGGCTTTCTGTGCCTTATTATCTCTTGGGCTGCCACAAACCTGCAGCAGTAGTTGAGTTTGGGAACTCGATCCATTTCTTTAAACTACCCACTGCTCAACTGTTCTGCAATTGCTTGTTGTCACTGAAAACTCTCCAGTTTGGTGCTTCTCAGCAAAGGCTGTTTGTTCTGAAAATGTCTTTCACTGCTACGCTTCTCTTTATTTCTGCTAATCTCCCAGCACAAATCAAGCATAAAGGATAGCAAACATTGTTGTCAATGAACGTAAATACATTTATGTGTCCATGTAGAATTACACTATTTCCCTCTAGCACCAGGAAAGAAGGGCTAAAGAGCTGCATGTGGCTAAACAGATGCAGGTTGCAGACCCTTTACATGTCTTGGTTCTTGACGAGTATTCACCTCTTGTCTAAAGGCTTCAGATCTAACCAGTTTCAGCTTATAAGCATTAAAGCAGGGATGTCCAGCTTCAGTCCTCAGGGTCCACAGTCTTGCAGGTTTTAGGTGTTTCCCAGCTCCAGCACATGAGATTCAGCTTAAATAGTTCTGCTTAACAACCTGTTGTCAAGTTCTTACCCATCATGTTGACCCTGTAATCTGATTCAGGCATGCTGCAGCAGGAAACATCCAACGCCTGCAGGATAGCGGTGTTCTGTCAGTTTAGCATTCATTGTCAGATCAGCATACACACAGTGCAAACTGACGACTGCACCCAACCTTACCCGCATGCGCACTAACGTAATGTACGCTACTCTGATGAGTATGCTAAACTGACAGAACACCGGCCCTCGAGGACCGACTTTGGACACCCCTGCATTAAAGGAACATTCATGATGATTTCCAGCTAGAGCAGACCCACGATTTGAAACTTGGGCACACTTGGGTCAGCCATGATATCAGACCTCTGTGATTACAATAATACGGTGTATCCCAGTTTCAGGGTCTGCGCATGCGGCTCCGTAGTCTACACACTTCAAGTCCGCTTAATGTTGGTGAGATGAGACAGCCTACCTAGCCAACAAGAATTTCCCAAAGCAACAACACAGGCCGTTGAATCAGTTGAACCTCTGAAATTACTCATAGGACACTTCAGTGGACGCTGAACACCTTAGACAAAACTGACAGTAAAAAATAAAACAAAAAACTCCCAAAACCACGGTCTGAGGTCTGTTGTTTTACTGCCAGTGCACGCCTCATTAACCCCCTTAAAAATCCACGAATATCATATTTTACTAATTTTTACTGTCACCATTTAACAAACATGCTTTTAACGTACTTGGTTTAGTAACGTTTCTAGTGTGGTAAAAAAAATACTTTGTTTGAAGGATGCATCACCAGCATCCTTCGTTTGGGGCCTAACGAAGTACGGATTTTGTGAATTAGCACAGTACTTCGCGCACCCTATCCCCTACAGAAAACTTTACACTGAATCCTCCGTACACTAGGGGCAGGTTTCTGTACTGTATGACTAGCTTAGTTTATTTGTATAGCAGAAGGTGATTCTAAGTGCTTTACAGAAACACCAGAAGCATAATTTTAAATAAAAAAGGGAACAGAAAAAGAAAGAAATTAGATAAAAACTGTATTAAAAGCAGTAAAAGAAAAAAGAAAGTTGGCAGCATTGTTAGCCAAGCTCTGTTGTGTGCATCGGTTTAATCGGTGTACCAGGAAACCGTGCCCTGACAAACGTTCCGCGTTGTGTGGAATGCAATGCACAAATAATTTTGTGTTTCATTTCTTTGTAATTAATTAATCAGAATTAATGCATTATAGTCCCACCATTAGTTATAACACTTTTAAAAGCTTTAATCATTGTGTTTTATTGGCCTATTTAAAAAACCATAAAATGTTATGCTGATGGAATAATGCTAACCACTGGTTCGGCTGCCTCAGTTTAAGGAGTTGTTTTTTCTCTTGACACTCGTGAGAGATGTGATTTAGTTTCATGGTCGCACAAATTCCACAGCATCTAAACATTAACTTGGATCATCTATTAACTATTAACAACGTCCTCCTCAATTAGTAGCTCTTGGTGCAGCTTAACCCCCTCCCTTTCACTCAGAGCAGCCTCACCTGGCAGCCATGCTGCTCTCTGATTGGCTACTCAGACTTAATAGACCTGCAGCCTTCAAAGGACGGCCTAATGTCTTTGCTTTGTCTCCATGTCTGAATCAGGACGGTCCACTGTGCAGTTCCAGTGTCTGAAGGCAACCGATCTGATCCTGATTCACTCCAACAAACTCAATTACACAAAAATGGACAACACACATGCCGCCAGACTCAATGCTGCAGGTACACACACACATAGAGTATTAGTTTGAGAAAAATCTGCCGATCCTTGTTTTATACCTACGGTCCATTGAAGAAAACTTCGAGTCAAAATAGAATTCTACTGGTTTCAAGCATTTATTTAAATTCACTAATGACCCAGAAAAAGTGAACTGTGGTGTTTATCTTGATTTAGATTTTTATTATGATTAGCTAGAAAAGGGTTATTTATTACGTGCACAACTTTGCACGGTACAACGTACTGAAATAAATTTGTTCCTCCCACTAGTTAAGAAACACCACACAGGATAAAGATTATATTAATTTAAAAACATGATTGAACTGGCCAGAGATTGTTAAGGAATCGTTAACTTCCTGGGAGAAGCTTGGGTCTCTTTGTGAGCTGTAAAATGATAAACACACGATGAACCACATCAGTTTGGGCTCTGAAATATGACAATTTGCCAATGATGTTGGTGTATTTATAGCTATCCTACATAAAAGCTGTGAAAGATACTTTTAAATTGGTTTCCCACCAATTCTTTCTTTCCCAGGAGGTGAGTCTGCCCCCGTCATTAGGTCAACATGGCTGCAGCTGAAGACGGAGTATCTGGTCATCCAGCTAAACAGTAAACTAACTCCAGGGTCAAAGTATCAGCTGTACACTGAGTTCATTGGTGAACTAGCTGATGACTTGGCAGGATTTTATCGGAGTGAATATGAAGAAGACGGAGTCAGAAAGTAAGATCTCTGCTTCTTTTCTGTCTGTTTTTGATCTGTTTTCATAAGCTGATTTCAAGATCTGGAGCTTTTACAGGATTGTTGCCACCTCTCAGATGCATCCGACTCATGCCCGCAAGACCTTCCCATGTTTTGATGAGCCAGCCATGAAAGCTGTCTTCCACATAACAATCATGCACCCACCTGGAACCAGAGCCCTGTCCAATGGCATGGAAAAAGGTATCAGAACAGAACTGTAGCAGCAAACCCAAAGCTTTTATCATTTTTCATCAGTGCTTTGCATTGCATTCAACATCAGGATTCTACAAGATTATCAAATGAAGGTTATTATTAAAGCCAAACTATTGAACTTTGGGTGATTTCTCACTTTGGTGCCCCGTAACGAAGAGTAATCCAACATAAATCTTGCTTCCTGTCTCTTCTCTGAGCTCTCTCCAGTCAGTAAAAGTCAGTGTTAGATTTATAAAGTGAGGTTTCTCAGCAAATAATGTCAATGTGCCATCAAAGCACAGCATCTAAAAACTCCATTTCCAGAAAAGCTGGGAAGTTTTCAAAAAAACAACAAAAACTTAAACATCTAATTTGTTACAAGTACAAAGAAAAACTTTTTTGATGTGTCTTTACTGACCACCCTCTCTATATTTGGAAAAAATATAACCTCAAGTCCAGAAATTTTGATGCTATGTAAAATGAAAATTAAAACAAAATATAATGATTTGCAAATCTCATGAACTAATAATTTATTAACAAAAGAACATAGAAAACCTAAAATATTAATACCAGAAATGTCAGTCAGTCATTATCTGTACCGCTTATTTCATTACGGGTCGCTGGGTAAGCTGGAGCCCATCCCAGCATTGTTTCAGGTGAGAGGTAGGTACACCCTGGAAAGTAATACCAGAAATGTTTAATTTAATGTCATAAATAAATACAATCTACAATCGTCTGCTGCAACACACTTTCTGTCCATCTGAGAAGAAGCTGGTGTCCAAAGGACTGCTCAGAGTTAATGTGTCTTCCTCTTTGTGTGTGAAAATGGTCCTCCTGAGTCCATGTGTCTGTATTGACCATGGTGTCATGATGGTTTCTCCTGCGGTGCTGCCTGAGGGCTGAAACGCCCCAACCATCCAACAGTGGTTTCTATCCTTGTTTTTTCCAGCCTGACATTTCTCCAGACTCCCTAACGTTTCCAAATATTCTGCCCCATTGTTAGCAGAGTGTATTCTGTACATCCTTCCCCCATTTTAAACAACCAATCAGGTTTAAGTAAATCACAGTAACACAAATATACAGGAAATGAGAGCACATATTTTAACACCCACTGATGCTAAAAAAAAACTAAATTCTGTACAACCTGTCACTGAGAAATATTTACTGAACCTAATGATCATCTGATGGAGTCTGAACCAAAGTGATGAGCAACAACTAAACCTTTGGTGGAAGCTGCTTTATACCCAATCCTGGCACCTTTGCCTGTCAGTAGGTAATCTGCTGGTTGAAGAACCAGCTTACTGGATATTTTAGAAACCTTCTGTCTTACTTTGCCTGTAAAAGAAGTTTTACCGAGTGTGTTGCTCATAATAATTGAAGTTGGTCACTGAAGACACAGAAAACGAACATGGTTAAAGGTTAAAAGGTGAAAACATTTAACCAAATTTATGTTGCGTTTTGTAAAATATTCCACCTTCTCCTGGATTAAGGAGCATGCTTCTTCCTGTTCTCGAATGTTTCTGTACATGAAGAATAAATCACGCACATTTTTAGCAGAAATGCACATCACAGCTGTGTACACGTACAGCAACATTATCGCCTACACATTAACCGAAAAGTCTTCTTCTGCTCTTCAGCGGTCACTAATGTCTCTGTTGATGGAGAAGCTGTGGCACAGACAACGTTTGAACCCACCCTGCACATGTCCACCTACCTGCTGGCCATCGTCGTGTCCGACTACGCACACCTGAACGCAAGACACGGAGACACTCTGGTAATTATCTGACACGTTTTCGTCTCTTCTTTCTGAACTACCTTCTCTAATGTACGTCCTTGAATCCCTGCAAGGTGAGTCACATTGGTGTGACTAAATAACCTGACCCACCTGTGTATGCCGTGGTGTGTTTAGCCTGTTTTATTCATGACTGTTGGTGATTCAGAGAGAAGTTTGCCGTTTTGTGTTCAGATCCGTATCTGGGCTCGCAGGAAAGCCGTGGAGCAAGGACACTATGCTCTTAACGTGACTGGACCCGTACTGGACTTCTTCCAGTCCTACTATAACATCTCGTACCCTCTGAGCAAGTCAGGTGAGCTCACCTGATTTCACTTGCATTTTAGTCTTATTTTAGACTTCAATTTTGTGAAATTAAATAGGAGATCTGGGTCTAAATCGCACATGTGCTTAACAAACCTTTTGCAATTTTAAGGTTTAACGTATCAGGACAAAAATCCTCTAGTCCCCACCAGGTCCTAAAATCTAGTAAATACAGTCTCAATAATGTCATTTTTAAAAGATCAGAAGTCAGTGTGTGAAACTGTCGCCCATCCAGCAGCTTGTAGAAGCTCTTTGCTGTAATGGCTTTCTGGAGGATTTTATTGATGTTTTTATAACATTTCAGACAGATGACATCAGGTGATAAAGAAATGTAAAGTATGTGAAAAACAGTTTTTGACCTTTAAAATGTTTGTTTTGATCCCTGTGAGCAGCTGGAAACAGTGACACGATGACCGTAGTATCCAATTCAAAAGGTTTTATTTACCAGACAGGAACTCACTACTTCCTGTTGTGTAGAGCAGCCTCGTCTCCACCAGCAGCCTCCCCAAAAGCATCAAACAAGCCCCATTTATCTCCTGCTGCTGATTGGACTGAACCACTTCCAACAGGTGTTTCTTCAATTATAAAAACAAACCTCTTCTGCTAAAACTATTCCCGACAAAATACTAAAATATTTACACACCCTAAGTATATAATAACTCAAAAATAAAGTAAACCCCAAAAGCAATACAAACAATCCTGTTTTTAACTCCCCGGGCTCATGGTCTCTCCCAAACCATAAAATGGTGTCCAGGCCACCTGGAATCCGTTTGCCTGATTGCCCTGAAGGGAACATGAGTCCGGTGAGTAACACCATCACACTATTAATTACCTTTAAAACACTCAAACATCTACACACCATGTTCCTGTCTATGACTACTAAAAGTTGACTTTCACAGGTGTCTGCAAGACAAAAATCAGTTTTCAGTATTTCATTTAATAAACAATTAAACATGTTGTGTGTGATTGTGTCTCTTTCCTACGTGTCACCTGTAATTAAACATGCAAGCATGTGCATAGACTAACTGTACAATAATTAATGATAAATAGTCCACGTAGCGAGCCCCTGCTTTGTTACAATCCCCCAGCTGAACATCGCGAACATGTAGAGAGAACAGTGAGACGTTTTCAAGGTTTGCTTCAACTTTGCCTCCCAGATCAGATCGCCCTGCCAGATTTTTACTTTGGTGCGATGGAGAACTGGGGTTTGGTGACATACAGAGAAACCAACCTTCTCTACGACCCAGAGACCTCCTCCAACAGGAACAAAGAAACCACTGCCACCATCATTGCTCATGAACTTGCTCATATGGTAAGTTTTCTCATTTTAGCTGATCAGCTGATTGATCAGTCATCAAACTGATTGTTGTCATGGGGACTGCAGTGGTTCGGCAACCTGGTGACGCTGCGCTGGTGGAACGAGGTCTGGCTGAACGAGGGCTTTGCTTCGTATGTGTCCTACCTGGGAGCCGACCACGCTGAGCCTGACTGGAACGTGGTGAGACTAACTGGCAAGTTGGGACCTCGGGTCTTAAACACTCATGCTCTGACACCTGATGGCTCACCTGTACGTCTGTTTGCTCCAGAAAGACTTGATAGTTCTGGATGATGTGCACAAAGTGTTTGCAGTCGATGCTTTGACATCCTCTCATCCTCTGACCTCGAAAGAGGACAGTATCATCCTACCGGGACAGATTACGGAACAGTTTGACACCATCTCCTACAGCAAGGTACTAACAAGGCGCCACCGGCACTATCAGAATATAAACATCAATTTAATGAGATTTAACCAGAAATGCGAATAAATAAAATTAAAGGAGTAAAATGAAATTGAAGTTGTTGAAAAAGTTAAATTAAAATAAATTAAAGCTGAAAAAAAGGTGATTCTTACATTTATTTTATTTTATTTGCAGAAAAAATGAAACCATTTCAGGTTTTGTGTCATCAGCTTTTGTCATTCAAGGTTTGTGAGATGCTTGACCAAATTATTAAACAATTCCACAACAATGTTCTTTAAAGAACGATTGGAAGGGATCAGAATATCATTGATATCCTTTGGACCATCACACAGTAGAAATTTGGACTGTGGTCCAACCAATCAGTATAGGATTGGACCATGGTTCTGTGATTGTACGGTGTCGGATCAGGATGTTGTGAAGGTACAGGTTTGGATTAGGGTTCTGTGACGGTACGGGATCGGATCAGGGTTCTGTGACGGTACTGGGTCGGATCAGGATGTTGTGAAGGTACAGGTTTGGATTAGGGTTCTGTGACGGTACGGGATCGGATCAGGGTTCTGTG
>JBAMHW010000010.1:8425904-8443601 GCA_037177495.1 Rhadinocentrus ornatus
GTAATTTCATTACAATTTACAGAAGTAATGAGTAACTAGTAACAAATTACTTTTTTAGAGTAACTACCTCAACACTGGAAATTATTGTGTGTTGGAAATAAGAGCAAGATTTTGTTTCTCTTCCAATTTATCAATTCCACGTGGAAACTCATTCCAGCTCAATGAACTGACTCAAGTTAATGAAAACTTCATTATTTTGAGCAAGATTTCTCAATTTGTTAGATTTTACAGTATATGTGCCTCATTTTAAGAATTTTGTGCTTCTTTTTGCTTCCTATGTTTAATTGATTTGAATGACAGAATTTTTATCAGGCAGAATAAGTTTACTGAATCTTTATCTCTTGCCAAACGTCTTCACACAGAAACAAACTGAGGAGGCATCCAGAGAAAACAGATGAGTGTGTCACCTCTTTGAAGCCGGGTAAAGCTCCACGGTCACCACCTCGATGCCGTTCCACGCCGCCGCACTAACACCACAGAACAGACATTGCAGAGCGATGATTGCTGATTGGCTGAAGCTCAGGAAGAGGAGGAAGGAACAGCCAGCAGAAATGAGCATGGATCCACCTGAGGAAACCGAGGAAAATCTGTAGTCCTTCAGCACAGAAAACCAATTCAATCAATAACTGCAACAAAGATCCAGACATCACCTATGATTTTCACCCTGCCAATCTTCTCCACAAAGAGCGCAGAGATGATGTTGCCTGGCAACACAGCCAGGCTGCCCAGGAAGCTGACCAGGTAGATGAGAACATCGTTCTCGTCCATTGTGTCCAGGTGGCAGCCATGCTTGTTGTGCTCAAAGGTTGTATTCTCCATCCTACAGTCGATGAACTTCTCCTCCCACAGGTCTGCAGAGAGCAGGAGGAGATTCAGCAGAACATTGGGGCCTCTCAAGGCTCCGCAACGGGCCCCTTAACATCCGAAGCTTATCAGTGACCTGCCTTTAGTCTGGTCTGAAGCTAAGAGATGAGGCAGCGCTCTCTTTGTGGAGCAGGAAGATCAGAACAAACAAAACTGCAGCTGAGTTCGTGTTAGGACTGTCACAATATTAAACTATTTCTAATTTTTATAGCTGAAAACATTTAAAAGACTATGAAAGCCGGATAATTCCATCAGCTGGGGAAACTGTTGAGGTACTTTTTCGTTAATCCGTCTTTCATATTACAACCTTTAACTGGTTGAATGCTGCTCACTGACTGAAATATTTTAAACAAAGGTTTGTTTGCTTACCATAAAACACATTAAAGATATGGCGTGGAAATAGATAATTTCCTAGAAATGTTCTAAAATTTAAGAAAAACTTTAATTTGTAGTTTAAGAAACCCAAAAAGTATCTTCACTGATCAGCTTTTCTCTGTTTAGAAAGCATGAACAAATGAGTTTTAAGCCCTAAAAACAAGTTACAGAGAAGCATAGAGACGTGTCTAGAATATCCAGTAACAATTTTCCAACCAGTAGATTAACCGGTTTAGTTTTCCCAAGCAAGGATGGATTCAACACCAGGAGCATGTGGGCCGGATTAAAAACTCGTACTGACTACAAAAAGAAGACCAGCAGTACTGAGGTGATGTCTGCATTTCTGCAGTGGTACAGAAGGCTCAGGAGGACCGCTGCCCACCTGTGGTATCCAGGGCTGACGTGTCCAGAACTTTAAAAAGGATAAACACACATAAGGCTACTGGACCTGACGGCATCCCCTGCAGAGCTCTCAAGGTGTGTGCCAGACCAGCTGGCAGATGTCTTTTCAGACATTTTCAATATGTCATTGTTCCAGTCTGTAGTACCCACATGCTTCAAGAAGACCATCATTGTCCCTGTCCCCAAGAAAACCCGAATCCTTTGCCTGAATGACGACCGCCCAGTAGCATTCTTTGAGCGGTTAGTCAAATCATCCATCACTTCCTCCATCCCGGACTCATTGGACCCACTTCAGTTTGCCTACAGGCCCAATAGGTCAACTGAAGATGCCCTTGCCTTCACCCTCCACACTGCCCTGTCCCATCTGAACCAGAGGGACACATATGTGAGAATGCTGTTAATTGACTACAGCTCAGCACTCCAAACTCGTCACCAAGCTCAGAGACCTTGGGCTCAACAGCGCCCTCTGTGACTGGATCCTGAACTTCTTGACAGGCAGACCACAGGCTGGGCGGATGGGCGGCACCACGTCCTCCACCCTGACTCTGAAGACTGGCGCCCCCCAGGGCTGTGTGCTCAGTCCTCTGCTGTACTCCTAGTTCACGCATGATTGCGTGGCCACCCGCAGCTCCAATACCATCGTTAAATTTGCTGACGAGACGAGAAAGAGTATTGTTGATATAATTGTTGTGCAATGACAATAAATTCATTCATTCATCCACGGAGCAAAAAATTGCTCTAAAATCTTTAAAAAGTCTCATTAGAAGGACGCTGATGAAAGGCGATGGAAACACGAGTCTATCCAACTTTTACTCATTGCACTGCGGCAAATTCTACGTTTGCTTCGGCTTGATCCTGATCAGTGAAGACAGAGAATATGATTCATTTTTGGTCTTGTGTTGGTTATGATTTAATGAATAAACAACTTACTAATTGAAGTTTAGGGAAAATTCAAATACATTTTAGAAAACTTACCGACTTTTCTGAACTGCAGCTTTCGGTTGAACTGATAAATGGATAATCGAGGCGAGGGATGATAACTAGTGGAGTTTGTGCTGGAAATCATATCTATTAAAATATTTTATAGGCTAAAAAATGCAACCTGCAGGCTGTGAGAACAGTTAGGATCAAACTATTACAATACTAATGTATAGACTGTAAGAGTACTTATTTCCTCTTATTTCTTCTATTATTTACTTGTTTTTCAGACAGTTTCTTACTAAACTAGAAAGATTTTCTCTTATTGCTTCACAGCTCAGGAAACCCGCTGGAGTGACAAGCGTCACATTAATGTGTGAAAGAAAAACCATTATCTTCTTTAATAATTATGATAATATTATAGAAAAAGTCTGTTTTATCTTCTTTGAAATCAGAGAATAAAGCTTTTAGAGGAAAGCTTAAAGTTTTCCAGATGCTCCGGAGGTTTTAGAAGGCTGTTTGAAACATGTCTGAGATCCTAATGGGTCCGTCTATCTGTACTAAAAGGTTAATCTCATTATCTTGTACCTGAAGTAGTTTAACCCACCAGCTCTGATGGGGCAGGTTTTTAACTCGCCATCACAGCAAACTGTAACTGCCTGAAAGCCTGCAGTCCTCTTGAGTAAGTGTAGATTTTACGTTACAAACATGCAACTCCTGCGACTCCTCCCATGGCCGCTCCTGCTGAACCCACCTGTGTTGTAGAAGGTAGTGGAGCGGATGGTGCAGTTCTCAAACACTGTGTCTGTGGACCTGATGTCCTCAAAGCGACAGTCTTCAAACAGAGAGTCCTCAAACTTCACTGACTTCATCTCTATACTGATGAACCTATGAGGATGGGATGGACACAGAGACCAACAGACAGGCACAACAAAGGCCTTTCTCAGTGCCGACCTCTGACTTGTGTTCTTGGGAGTTCAAACTCCAGAGACTCAAACCTGAAACGGGTCTGCTCTGAATTGAACTGTACTGGACTGAAAACAAAGTCTATTTTTGCAAATGGTGGCATTATGAAGGACTTAGGTTCTGATGCCTAAAATAAGTATGTTTACGAAACAATAGACACTGTGCAGTGTTTGAAACTCATCTGGACATTTTCTGGAAATTCCCACGTATTTTTTTCCGGTCTGTTGTGAAAACATGTATAAAAACAATCGAGAAAAACTTGAAAAATGCATCTAAATTAGCTTGAAAATGTGAGTATAGACCAGGGATGACGGACTCCAGAGCTCTTGGGCCAGTGTCCTGCAGGTTTTACATGTTTCCCTGCTGCAACACACCTGAGTTATTAAGATGAGTTATTGTTTTAACAACTACCTGTCCAGGGACAGCAGGTGGAAATTAGCAGCTTTGCTAGAGCTTGGCACCCAACGTGAGGTCCGTGGACTGCTGGACTGACCCAAGACGTCTGGAGATGGTGATCCCTGGTAAAGACGAATCCAGCAGCCATTTTGTGTTTTGCACCATCTAGCGGTGCTGCCATTACTGCAGTGGTGAGTCCTAATTACCTCATATTTGCTACCACCTGCTGGCAGGGACATATTGATAAGGGTATCTTATGTGGAGATCTCAATGTTACTCTGTTTTTCTATTAGTTAGACATCAGTGCATTGATGTAAACTCTGATTCTTCTGACAGAAACTCCTTTTAATCGCTGACAATTCACATAAAACACTAATCTGGTTACAGTAGGTTGTTAAAGTTGGTAAAGAAATGGCCTCAAACTTTTGCAAAGGGTGTTCAGTTTTCTATTTTATCTCCAGAGTTTAGGCTGCAGGACACCGTGTACATGATCTTCTTGTGTTGATTGTCATGTTTCACCGTCTTATTTCTTGTGTTGGGTTTTGGTCGGTTCCTTGGTTTGTGTTATATTTTGATCTGGGTTTATAGTTTGGTTTTTCAGGTTTTATTTCTGGTGATCATGGTTTAGGGTTTTGGTTTGTCATGTTCTGTTTTGATCTTGGTTTCTAGTTCTGGTTTTTGGGTTTAGATTTCTGTTAGGATCATTGTTTGTGTCATGTGTTAGTTTTGGTTTATTGTTCTGGGTTTTGTCACGTTTTAGTTCAGTTTCCTTGTTTTCCCTCTTGTGTTCCTGTGGTTTCTGTTTCTGGATTGTTAGTTCACCTGCTCCTTATTACTCCCTCTGTGCATATATACCCCATTGTGTTCAGTTTGCCCTTTTCAGATCCTTGCGTGTTGCTTGGGTTGTTTGTTAACTCCTGTATGTGGTTTACTCCCTGTTGTGTGTGGTTCCTGTCCTGAGTTTTGTTAAAATAAACCTTGTCACCTGCAAGATTTTGCCTCCTGTTCTCGACTGCCTGCGTTTGGGTCCTCTCCTCCACCACCCATCACAGTTGATGACTGAATAATTTTTAGTTTCTGATCACAATCAGTTTGTTGCCCGGATAAGAGCAAATACATTTCACAATATCTCCCAGATAGGTCGTTTACTTTCATCAACACTTCTCGTCTCTTAACCGTTAGCATCAAATCGCATAACTCACCCTACGCGTTGTCATGTTAAGCGTAACGTGAACGTAGAGTTTATTTTTATCTAAAATGATCATGCTGTTGTTAGGAATAAAGGGATCATTCACACTGGCCCTGTTTGGTCTGCTTTAAATAATCCCTGATCCACTTTCCTGGACAGTCTGGTTTCTTTGTAGTCCTGCGAACACTCATTTGAACCTGGTGCAGACCCCAAAAAAGTGAATTCTTGTCCGCTTGAAAACCAGGATCTCGTTTCGCATGTAAGTGAACCCTGGTGTGGTTCGATGACAGTGTGAAAGCAAACGCAGCATTTGGTAGACCAAAGAGAAGAAGCATGGTGGATATCTGCTCATACTGGACAGATTCTGGTAAAAAAGTAAAACAGAAACCAGACTGAATAAGTTTATTGTTGCTTCATTCTTTAATTGCAGTAAACGAGACGTTTTTGGTCCTGTCCAATCAACGAGTCAGATTTTCTTCTTTTCTTATTGGTCAGTGATTGTTTTGAGGAATACCGCCCCCCAGTGTGCGTTTGTTGTAACTACACAGCATTGTCTAGGCAGTTTTGATCTGCTTCAGGAAGGTGCAGTGCAGAAGCAAACCAAAACAAACGATGGTGAGAATTCCCTGCCCAACTGACCCGAGTCCCTGGACTATTCTGGTGTGAATGCACTCAAAATCCAGCATTTCCCCATAAAACTTAATAAGGGGGTTGTTGCCTTCCCAACCCTAGAGGGGCAAGTTTTTCAAACTAGTTTTCCCCTAGAATAGGTTTATACTTTATAAAAAAAAACTAAATGATTTGATGTTAATTATCTTAACTTATTATCTGCCCTGATTGGACGCTGTTCTGTCCTGATCTTTACACACTGCCACCAGCGTAAGGACAGCATCAACCACTCATCTCATGACCTGAGAATACGTCAGCAGAGCGGCTTGAACAGAACCCGATCAGGTTCCCCAAGAACACGAGTGCAGAAGAAGATGCAGGTTGAGAAAAGGCTTTCAGAACACATGAACTGACTTCTACTGCTGCAGAATGGACAGAATGGACCTGGGTGTGGTAAATGCAACACGCACCGCCTCATGTATGAGCAGCGTGTTGGGCTGAGAATGGTGGCGTCTCCATGGAAACACAGTACATTTTACTGCAATCGTACTGTTCATGCTGAAGTGAAAGTTAGAACCCATTCTGTTTGTTCCATTCTGCACATAGCATAGAAGTCTGATAATATACAGCAGTGGAGCAAACTGTATATCTGCTCTGAGAACCAGAAGATTTTTCCACCGTTCTGCAGCAGAGCTCGTAGAAACCTGAAATCACACCTGGAAACATGGGAATGAGGAATGAATGTTTGAAAGTAAACTGCAGGCAACAAACTGAATAGAAACATCAGATATGGGTGATCACTGATGTCCTGAACTCTTATTTAAACACTGAAATATCATGAAAACATTGAAACACTTGGCTGCAGTGCATTGATAAACACTTAAAAAAGATGATGATATAGTAATGGCACCATATAAAGGCAGAAGCTCATTTTTTAATCCTTCGATGTGTTGTTTCTCAGTAGATTACCTGTGCTCCTAAATTAACTTATGAGGCACTGTTTAAAAACCCAAAGGCCCTTTTCAGAACTGAGATGTGAAACATTAATTCTTTAATAATCTGTTTCGGTGACAACATTCAGACATTGGTCACGTTTGTGTTTGTCACAATACCTTCTGACATGCCTGTAAAACTGACACAGAAACACTAATAATAAACTATGCTGTAATATATTCGTCTTTAAAGTCATAGTTTTCTCACAGAAACATGCCCAAAAAGAGATTTTGGATTTTTAATAGCCCAGACTGACCAAACATGCAGCGTCCAGGTAACTGAGCATCATCCATCACTGCATACCTGTTGGAGATTTCACACCTTGTCACAATAAAAGTATAAATAAATATATGACCCCTCTGTTTATGGTTATACCCTTCTGCATCAGCCGATGCAGTTTGAGATGACGGGCCTACTCCAAGATGAAGTATGTTACAGTTATCCAGCCGTGAAGTGAGTAAGGCATGAATTACTGTTTCAAAGTGCAGAGCAGTTAAAACTTAGTGAGTTGACAAAGGTTAAAAAAGCTGGATTCACCACCAATTCAATCTGGCCATCTAGTTTAAAATCACTGTCCAATTTAAAACCTAAATCAGTGACAGTTGGTTGTAAATAGCTAGACAAGGGGCTGAGATCAACTGGGAAGGGATCACTAGAGCCATTCAGCTCTTTTTTTTCCAACATTCAGGAAACTCAGGGCCATCCACTCCTTGGTGTCATGGAGGCAACAGGCGTAAGAGAAAAGGCATCTTTCTTTTTTAGGGGTAGATATATCTGGCTATCATCCACATACAAATGGAAAGATACGCCATGCTCTCTCAGGATGGACCCTAAAGGAAGTAGATTATAGCGAAAACAGGAGGGGTTCCAAAACCGAGCCCTGTGCAACCCCATAGGACACTGGAGCTGTACAGACTCAATGCCAGCTATACTGACACACATGGTTCTACCTGCCAAATAAGACCTGAACCAGTCTAATGAGTTCTGGGGCCGTGACAACCGGATCCTGTAGACCACTGTGTCAAATGCGGCTGTTAGGTCAAGCAGGATAATCTCCAGCATCAGCAGCCCGGAGAAGATCATTAACAACCCTTAAAGAAGCTGAGTCTGTGCTATGTAGGGATCTGAAGCCAGACTGGAAGACCTCACGTGACATGATGTTCATTATTCTGCATTTTCCCAATTAAATAAACCTAGAAAAGCAGCAAGGATGATGCAGCTCTTTGTAGATAAGAGTATGGAGACCTCCAGGAAATAAGGTTTATAACCACTGATGTAAAACAATCGGTTTCATTATTGTGAAAGTAATTTTACTTATTATGCTCTATATATTATATTATAATCACACCTATAATCACTTCCTTTATTATATTCATTTATTCATTGATTGTTACTATATTACACGTTTTATTACATTTTTACTCATCATGCTTTAATTCACTTCAGGTTAATTCTCTTCATATACGCATGCTCTATTAAGAGTTCACTACGAGGGTAAGATGACCTTTATCTGGTCCATCCTCAGACCCTTAGTCAGACTGGTTCTTGTGGAGACACAGCTATGAGGTTGCTTTGACGCCAGTCCCAAGAGTTGCGTGTCCACCCAAGGTCTTCAGGAAGGATGATTCTTTCAACAGAAATGTAGAACTATTGTTCTTCTTCGTGCCTTCCCAGAGTCTCTTCCAACTCCGCGAGTCGGAACGACCACTCTCTTTACTTGCAAGTAATTTGTCTCTGTTCATTTTTCCTTTAATAAATGTTGCTAGACTTTTACTCTTTCCAGACTCTTGGTAATTTTTCTACAACATCATTAACTCTGATTTTAATTGCAGTTATGAGTGCAGCTATTAATGGGAGGCAAATGGCATGTGACAGTCCTCATCGTCTGTTTACTCAGATGTGAACACGATGCCTTCACTTGCTGTCAGATTAATTATTAAATGGCCTTAGAGGAAAGAGGGTTCAATAGAATAATTCAGCATATCTCACTAGTTTCACCCACGTGGAGAGTAAACCTCTGATTTGTTTACAAATCTAGACCATGCAGCTGGAAGCATCTGAAGACCTATTCGACATGTCAGCTGAACCTGAACACAAACAGCTCAGGATTTCTCAGTTTCAGAGGCAAACAAACACTGCATGTTGGTTTCAGATATGAGATGACTGATAAAGTCTAATGACGGCACTTTGACAAGGGTGAAGTCTTACTGAGGCTCATCTGAAGCGGCCTTCATTAAGTAAAAACACGTACTTCTGCTCTAAATTCTGACGAAACAAAGAATAAAATAAACTCTCAACTGAGTCTTACTTGTCTCGGATGTACTCTCCTTCTTTATGGATCTGGTTCTCCAGGGAAAAGTTAAAATGGAAGTTCTCCACTCGTTCATGGTGGAACGTCTGAGCAGGAAGGAAACATGAAGTTAAACAGCTTGTTGCGTCTTATTGCATCTCTGTAGGAACATAAGGTTATGTGGGGTCTTATGGATGGATCAGGTTGGACTCCTTGGTGTTTACTGTCGGCCTCACCTTCACCTTGGACTCGTACTCCTCGTACTGCAGGTGTTTGATCATGTCGGGGAACCACACAGACAGACCGTAGTAGCTGCATTACCGTGACAGAAACAACATGTCAGCAATAAAACAATTAAACAGCAACCGCAGCTCTTCATCACAGACTGAAGATGACCCCTCTCGTGGGGACCAACAGTCCGAGACTGGTACCACCGGTGGTTCGCCCGCTCTCCCTAGAAGTACATTGAAGAATATTCATAACAATCAATTGACATTCTAGATAATATTGTAATTTTTATATAATTAAATTTGGTTTCCTATGGTTAATTATTGTAAACAGAAAAAAAAATAAATAAATTGGAAGAGTTTCAGACCAGAGGTCTGAACCACGAAGCTGGATTTTCTCTTACTGAGGTAACTTCCGGGTTCACCCATGGTTTTCCATACTCTGATACTGCTTCACTGCTTACCAGGATAATTCACCATGGCAACTTGACGGCTAATCTGCTCCAGAGCAGGTTATGTTCGGGATAAGAGATCAACGAATATGAAAGCACCACCTCCTGACCAATCAGAGAACTTGGAAAATGGTCTACCCAATCTTAGAGCATCCTGTCTACGTTGGTGCGCAGATCGTGAGAGGAGGCTTAGGAGAGAGAGTTTTTAGGGACGGAAGCATCCTTTGATGAAGAAATAAAGCGTTGTCACTGAGCGCTTCGTATGTTTTGTACTTCTTCTCTACTTGTTCCTAGGTCGGTTTAGCTCCACTAGGGTTGCATCTGAAATAGTGAGGTTAATAATAATGGTCACACATTGGGCAGAACTACAGAACCCTAAGCCACAGCTACTACTCATGTCATCTCGGTGAAACAAGAATATCCCAAAACAACACGTGTTGAAAATATAAAGGAAAAGAAAGAACTGAGCGAGCTCAGCTCCAAAGCTCTGGGCCGTGATCACAGTGTTGTCCATTTATATTGTCCCATGAATTAATATTGTATAATCTAACAAATTTACACATAGTCGTTTTCTGCCAACCTCATCCCCTGACTGCGGCAACATGATGATATGTTTAAATTCTTCATATTTCCTCAAGAATAATTGTCTGCTCCTTCACGGTGAAGCAGGCTGCTCTGCAGTGTTCCTTCACATCTGCGATTGGTCAGACGCTACCAACACCACCCCTTTTATGTGAGCGCGCACTGATCAATATGAGAAAACCCTGGGTTGATAACCAGCTTTGTAGAACCGCTTATCAGGATCCTAAATGTCTGGGTAAATCAACCCAGGTAACGGACAGATATCCTGATAAGCGGTTCAAAGTTTAAATGACATTTCTGGTTTTTTACTCCTTTTATGATCATAGCAGCCACCACTCAATGCTAAAATATTTCTTCAGGAACGGGTCTAGCTGAAGTCTGATGGAAAAGTTTAGATCTCTTTTACTATATTCCAATGCCAGTCATGAAGGTGGTACTTGGAGATATTTTCTGAGATGGTACTTCAGAAATCTGAAACGGCGTCAAGTTTTAAAACATGTTTTTTAGACTTTCTGGATGTCAGATGCTGTTTGTAGGTGTAAAAGGTTGAACTCACCTGAAAGCCATGCAGAACCAGATGATGGCCATGAAAAGAGTAGCGAACCTGAGCTCCGCAGACAGCAGAGATGCCACGTTTCTCAGCACCTGAGACAAATAAACCGCATTATTAAAGGGTTTTCTACCTCTGGCTTTAAACCCTCCTCAGCTACAAGGACATCTATTCCTGTCAAGCAGCATCAGAATTTAACAAGACTTCCTTCCACTTTGATAATTAAATTGAACGAAACCTGAAACCAAGTTAGGGGATGAGTTTCTGTTAAAATGTATACAAATGTTTACCCTGCTTTAAATCTGTTTATCCACTAGCTACTTCACAAATTCTAGTCAGGATTTCTACCACAGCTCTGAAAGTGTCCTCACCAAAGTCTTGAAGGACATCAATCTAATTTCAGGCAGAGGCAGAAATTCAGTTTTGATTCTGTTAGATCTCAGTGCTGCATCTGACACAATCGACCAGAATATCCTATTACACCGACTGGAAAATTAGGTGGGAATGTCCAGTCTAGTTCTGAACTGTTTGAATCCTACTTGAACGACAAGAGCTACTTTACTTTAATTGGTAACTGCAGATATACTCAAACAAGCGGAGTTCCATAAGGCTCTGTGTTGGGCCACCTGTTGTTCAGCATCTACATGCTCCCACTAGCTCAGATCATGGAAACAAACCAAATAGCTGATCATAATTTTGCTGACGACACTTAGCTCTATATTACTGTCTCACCCAGGGTGCAAATCTGCACAGGGGCTTTTATGTAGAAAATTCCTGGAAGCTTTTACACTGCTTCCATGTTTGATTTCCTGTCTGGCCCTATCTGAACTGTTGAGTTTGACACGTATGCTTAGCGGAGAAGCGACAAGGCACTTCTGGGATGCTTCTGACATGCACTGCGGCATGCCCGGTGTGAACCAAACCGTTAACTAAAGCCGCTGCGAATAGCTTGTGGAGGCCGCGGCGCAGCTTAATGCCATGCACACGCACCCTGTGGAAATTAGCCTTTAGTATGATCAATTAAAAACGTAATGTTTTCTGTAGTCTTGACTACTGAAACAAAGTTTTTACAGGTTTTGCTAAAAAAACAAACACTGAGACAACAGCAGGTAATCCAGAATGTTTCTGCTCGTGTCCTCACAAAGACCAGAAAAAGGGAACATATCACTACAACGGTACTTGAATATTTTTAGTGTGGCTGTAGGTTAATAATATATTACAGCTGAATAGCTGGAACTAATCACTTTGGTTCTAACTTCCCTACAGATGCTTACTGTAAGTATTGATTTTAAAATGTTTCTTCTGGTGTACAAGACTCTGAATGGTTCTGGTCCAGAATATAAATCAATTCTTCAGATGCCATATGAGCCACAGAAACTTCTAAACTGGGTCCCATTTGCTTTCCATCCCAATTGTTCAAACTAATCATTTAGTTTTTCTGCTCCTGGAACAAACTGCCAGAAAATCCGAAGACTGATCCAAATCTGAGATCTGGTAAATATGGCCTGAAAACTCTTTTATTTGCCACTACTTTAAATGAAGGCAGAACTTTTCTATTTTAAAAAAATATATATTTTCTGACATATGTATGTTGACAGTGATGATGATGATGAATTTCCTATTGTCTGTTTGTATCATATATAAAGTACCTCTGTGTATGCACTTCACTGTCTGTTTCTCTCTATTTTAGTTTGTTCTGTTTTTATTTAATTTCTTTTATTCTCCTTAATTTGTCTTGAATCTTTTATTTATTATTTTTTCTGCACCTTGTATTAATGCATTTAATGTTGTATGTAAAACCCATAAAACCCAAAATGTGCCGTATAAATAAACCTGCCTTGCCTACATGTGTTGATTAGCAGCACCTAGCTGCTGCTGACCCTCCTAAATAGCGAAGGGTGGGCACAGTTTCTTACGCACTGCTTCTGCATTTATCTTTAGTTTCTGTTCAGTAAGTAATGAGTAATATCTCATGTCTAGTTGAGATTTACTTTGCCTTATTTTAAGACCTGGTGAAGACTAGATGACTCTAATATCTTAATATGTAAAACTTATTATTTTAAAAGGAAGAACTTTCTTTTCACACTACTGTACATGGAGATTTTTTGCAAAAACCACATGTAGGAAGAAAAATTCCGTGTTGGGACCAACTTTCTTTCTCCAAACAGCGTCTGGGAATGTTTATACGGTTTATGAGAAAAAAGAAAGGCCTTGGTGGATTTGCAGCTGGTGTATTTGGATTGATCCGGCACAGAGATGTTGAACTCACTGAGGACTGTGTGACTGATGCTGCAGTCAGAACCAGTTAAAGACTACATACCAGTTTACAGAGCGTGAATGAGCGCACGGCCCATCGCTGCACGGGTGTCCCTGTGGCGCTCTGGATCTCAATGAACTCGTCCTCGGCCGTCTTTGGAGCCTTGATGTGAGTCACCTGACACACACAAGAAGAGGGACGTCCTAAAGCTTGTCTGAGCAGAATCCGGATCCAGTTTATTTGTTCCTGCACTCGTCTTTAACACAAACTCTCTGGCTCAGGTTTATCACCAGTTTCACCAGATGGAAGTTTATCACTGGCGCTTTGACCTTCAGACTGCTCAGACTCAGCATTAAAGAGACAAACCGAGCTTTAAGTCAGGAAATACAAGAGTTCAGAACTAATGGGATATTTTATTTATTCATTTTTGGTTATTAATCAGATTGTAATAATTAACATGGCTGATTCTGTAGTTAAAACCTGTAAAAACATACTGGTTCTGGAGGAAGATGCACAGCATTAACAGTGCACTGTTACCATCAGCATCTTCAGCAAAAAAAGATGAAAATCACAGATTCACATATCTAAAAATAAAATATTTTGACTCCCAAATGAGTTGCCTCTCATCTCACCTGTCAGGTAGGAACTAGGTCAGCTGAGAGAAAACTGTCTGAAGCTGAGCTCGGGTATTATATATGGAAATGTTAGCAGCTTTGAGGAGGGAGTGTGTTTGACAATGTGCAGGGACCTCGTTTATTCAGATCATTTCATACAGCGTGAAAAATAAAAATACTCGGTGGTGTTTTTGTAATACTCAGGATTACTTTGGGATTTGTTGCTGCTTATGGGGGGTTGAGGATTCATGTTCGCTGGCTGCATCCTGTGTGTGTGCATGAAGAATACTAACTGTGACTGATATCCCCTGATCTGCACCACAATTTAAATGTATTTGTGTGACCTTTAAAACTCCAAGCCATGTTTTTGCTATTTTTGGTCTTCCTGTCGGCTCTTCCCAGAACCAACTCCAACTCAGCTGGTTTTGGGTTAAAAAAGGTCTTCTTGGTTTTATTCCAGCCATAAAGCTGGAAACAATGAATTACCTTTAATTTTTCATCTTTAAATAGATGCTGAACCTGCTAAATAAATTCTATTAAAGCCATGCTGCATCTTACAGTGTATAAAGCTGCTGGTTTTATTCCGGTGTACTCACAGTAAAGACCTTCTCTGGTTGCCCCTTGGCTCTCCAGTTGGTGTCATGGACCTGCTTCAGGATCATCCACGCCTCATCGTGTTTGGCGTTCTGCTCCACAAACACAAACATGGACAGACTGTAAAGCATGCAGCTTCTGTCAGATCCAAATCCACTCAGGCAGATGCATCCAGCCGCTTTCTGTGTGTCACATCAGGCGTCTCACCTCCAGCAGGAAGCGGGGACTCTCAGGCATGAAGGTGAGTCCAACCAGGGAGGCGATGGCAGGAAGAGCTGCGACGAGGACGAACACCCGCCAGCTGTGGAACTGAAACTCTGTGCCCATACTGAAGCCCCAGCCTGCCAACACACACACACATTAGACATGTTTGACCCTCTGAGTTTACCGTAGTCGAGACTTTTCAGGCTTACAAACCAAGTATTAACTTGTTTATGCAGCACAAATGAGACGTAACAGGAGCATGCTGCAACACCTGCACTGACCCAATAAATGTTCTGAACTGTTTTCTGTGAAAAGACATTTACAAATATTACCTTCAGACCAATATATTTGGATTTTTTTTATTTCTAAATAGCAGATCTTTAAAGCAAAAATAAGAAATCTAAAGAAAAATAATAAACATATAAAATAAAAATGGTTCATTTCACATATTTGCTACCCTACCTGCATCATTATATTACAAAGAGGATGTTTGGTTCAGTTTGACCTGCCAGTCAAAGCGCAGGTTGGAAAGACGTCACAGGGGCGGAGCTATAGTCGGGGCCAAAGGGGCATTGGTCCCCTTAAAATCTGATTGGACACCCCAAGCGCCACTTCAAGAGATTGACTGGTCATTGAATGACGAGAACTGAAACATCTTTCCAGATCTGCATGGATCACCAGTATCACCACACCAGTTACAAGTCAATTTTAAGCTCCTGTCAGAACTGTGAACAAAAATGTTTTAAACTGATCATAGTTGGTTGTTATGGAACTGTGACACATGGCTACTTTCTGCTACTTTTCAGACACTTTGTCTTGTCCCTTTTGTTTTGTTTGATAAAAATCTGTTTTAGTGGTGTTCAACATTAAGGAAAAGAAAGGAAAGAGTTTTTTTAGAAATGGACATGCCATCATTATTGCTGTTCCTGAGAAATGAACATAGGAGGGTTAAAATAACAAGTTATGAAGTGATGAGGAGGTTTTCTGTTTACTTTAAGCATCTGAGGACAAGTTTAGTCCCAAACCTGGATCCTGTCTGATGGTAAGATGAATTATGCTGTTGTACCGTATCTGGGGATAATTCCCCAGGCCGTGAAGGAAGCGTAGATCCCTCCGATCATCCAGAACATGCAGAGCCATGACAGATGTTCTCCTCTTTTGTCCATCTGAAGGAACTCGGAGAAATACGAGTACACGATCGGCACCGAGCCGCCAATACTGAGAGCAGAGAGAGAGTTGCAGTCGTCCTTGATTCAGGTATAGTACAAGTAAATAAAACAAGATTTTTATTTACTACCAGTTTTATTTAAAACAAGTGTAACTTTAAATAAGGAAAGATTAACAAACCACCATTTAAAATGAAAATGAACTATTATTCTCCACTACACGATCATTAGAATTTCATTTGTCATAATCTATTATTTTTGTCAGTTCTATTTGAAGGTAGCGCTCGTTTTTATGTTCCACAGTTTGACTCCAGTGACAGAAACACAATGAATCTTTGTGTTTGTCCAGGTTTGCTAAACATATGATTTCTTCTGAGTTTTCCCCTTTTTAAACAGCCTCTGCACAGAATGGATATCGATCATTATTAACTTTATTCATAATTTGAATTGACTTTTAGTTACAATATCATTTAAGGCTTATTTAATAAACACAGTTCCTTTCTTAAAGAGGCCAAGTTATTTTCTTTCTTTGTGATATAATTTTATTCCACCCCAGAATTTGTCAGAGCAGCAGAGAACCTGCATCCCTCTAAGGTGAGCGGTGTTGTGCTGCAAACTGTTCCCAGCTCAGTCTGTGACGTTGTGCGTCAGCGCGAATCCCTGCAGACCAAAGTTATTCTGAGAGCAACTCTGCTGCATCACCGTAATCCAACACCCACCCAGCTGCACGCAGCCCAGTTTTTCTGCTCCATCGCCTGATTAAAGGCAACATTAAGGCCTGAAATCAGCCTCTGATAAGAGTCATGCAGCAGAAGTCTGGAGGATGCTTCACTTACAGCATGCAGCTGCGTAAAGGGCTAATATTAAAGGTTATTTAAAACGAGGAAAGTGATCTTTGGAAGAGATAAAACTGTTGAAAAAGGTATTTTCTGCAGCTTTTCTTTGTGTTGTAGTTTATTGAATATCTGCATGTTTTGCTATGTTTGTTTAAAGCAAATGACTGAAAACGTAGATATTACACACATTTATGGGAATAAAAAGTTGACGGTTACCCGATGCCAGACAGCAGCCTGAAGAAGAGGAAGAAGCCGTAGCCCTGAGCGAAGGAGGACAGGAAGGCAAAGACGCAGTGTATAGCCAAGGCCACGATCAGACAGCGCCGACGGCCCACTTTGTCTGCCAGACCCCCCCACAGGAATGCCCCCACCATCATGCCCAGGAAGACCACCAGACCTGCACAGGGAAGAAGGGAAAAGGACACAAAACGATCATTAACCCTAAAACTCCGAGCCATTTCTTGCTATTTTTGGTCGCCTGTTTTCCTTTTGTAGCACCCGTAAGGCCACTCTATAGGTGGGCGCTTGGGTTTGAATAAAGGTGGACACCATGAAGGTGCACCTGAAAAATAATTTCAACCTTAAGATAAAACCAATGTCGTAAAAATGGCCTTTTTTCCAAACCGACATGACCCAGAGAGTTAAGTTGATCCGAGCTGTCAGGTCTTTTTTCTGAACAGACCCTAATTTGGCAACATGAACGATAAACCCCCGGTAAACAAATATAAACCCTCAAACAACAATATAAAGTAAAAGAAACAATTAAATGCTCCCCAAATAAATTAAACCCCCTACTGTTGACAAGTAAACTGTTTTAGCTGCAGTGTTTGTTTCTAGCATACACAACCCCAATACTCTCAATACATCTGAGCTCTTAATCCAACACACTAAACTACAAAACTTCACTCAAACAATGTTACCAACCAAGCAGGCAGGTTTTACACATGCTTACAGTAAAAAGTAAATAAATGTTTACTTTATTGTCCTTTGGTAACTGATTAAACTTGATAAAGGATTCACATTGACCCCTTATTTACCACAGGGCCACACTTTATTTAAAAAATTATGTAGAACCTGACGCTCTTAACCCCAGTCAGCATGCAGACATGATGCCTTTTGCCTCAGCTGGCAGATTCTGATGTAAAATGAATGTATGAACAGATAAAGCAGCATAAAGTTAGACCAGAAGAAGAAAGCAGAATTTATTCCTAAC
>JBAMHW010000010.1:8564628-8574947 GCA_037177495.1 Rhadinocentrus ornatus
TCACAGTGGACATGCACCTAGGATGAAAATTTCAGACCCTCCATGTTTCTAAGTGGGAGAACTTGCAAAATAGCAGGTTTTCAATTACTTACCTTCCTCACTGTATATAGTTTATAGTTTGGAGTATGAGGTGATGTGTATCAGGCTCTTGACAAGTCTGAGTCTGCAAGTAACCCAATAATTGCCAGGTGTGTTGCAGTTGGAAAGCTTCTTTTGATTGAGAACCGTGGGGCCCCTTGAGCCCGATCGGGCTACTGGTCCTGAGCTTGGTCCACTCATCCAGACAAACCCTCTTCATACCAACTGTCATCATCCTGCAGCCTCACATGTGGAGCTGAGATCCAGTCGGTGCCGGTTTGGTTGTAAAAACTCTCGGCTGCAGTGATACCGTAAACCTAAACATTGTTTTCTGGGAGGGGCAGAAAATACCAACCAGAAAGAGATGAAACCATCCCTGTTGAGTGTTGCTAAGACTTTGCTGCATTTCCAAACTCCTGCATTAATCTTTTATAACAACACTTGAGCTCGTTCGTGCTCGCTGGAACGGCGTTTATCTTTTCAAATGCTCAGAGAAGTCATTCAACGGCTCAAACAAAGCAGCTCCGCTACAAATCAAAGCCTCTTAATGACGCCATTCTTCCCATGACGAGTTTCAGCCGTTCGGATTCTTTGGGAAGCTTTTGGCACATTTGATTGGGAGATTAGAAAAACTGAAAATTGGTAGAAGAGGGAATCAGACAAGCGGCTTTGCGGGGTGTTTACAGATTTGGATTGTGTGCACTGACAGAGGGCAGAGTGTGTGGTCGAGGTCTTCAAGTGCTACTTCACAGCCGCTCTGGCATGATTGGAGCTCTGAGCTGCTGACATCACCCGTAAATCTGCATTCTGTCGGGTTAATGGAACTCTCACAGAACCGGCAGATCAAGGGTTACCATCCCACACCAGAACGGGCTGGACAGAGCAGCAGCTTCCCATGACCCGGCTGCACCGGGTCCTGACCTGCCGTCGGTTCCCCTGACGACCTCAATCTGCACTTCAAACCCTCAGTCAAATCTTGATCCGACATCAGATCCACGTCTACTGTACGGGATGAACTTGTTTCTACTTCTGCCAGACGTCTGAGAGAAATACTGAATGTTTTCCTGCACATTGACCAGAGCCTCCTGTGCAGGAGGCCGTATGAGATCTGTATTCAGAAGGTCCACGTCCTCACCAGGAAGCAGCTACGCTATCATGTAGCATAGCTGCATGCAAAGTCATGTCTAGCACAGGGTTGCCAGATTGGGAATGTTTAAAGTATCGCACCAGAAGGTTAAAACTATCGTATTTCCAGTAAAATTATCGTGCACCCCTAATTGTACACTAATATTTAGTTTTAGCTTCTTATATTTAATCTTAGCAGTGGTTGTAAAGAAGCACCTCCAGCTGAGTGAAGTGCCGGATGAACCCTGAACTTGCAATAAGAAGTCTACATCTGTTATACTGAACTATTTTCTACATGGCTATTGTTTAGGTTTGTATAAAGTCCTGCTTTATTTAGATTTTGAGAGTTTGTTTACACATTGGGATTAATTATCAGGTGCTCTAAAACTTCTAAGATTATTAAGAGGATTGTGATTTCTTCGTTTCAACACATATAGGGGTGTAAATTCTCCGTACATTCAAACAGCTTTATTTATTTCAACATCCACTAAATGGTCCGAAGCTCTCGTGGCAACGTCGTGCTCTGCTGGAAGCCAGCCGACTTTACCTCTGCTGTTTTCACGGCCGCCTCAGCGGAGCGGTCTCTCGGGTCTTCTGCAGACTTCTGTGCTGGGACCATTTGTGTTTATCTGGATGTTTTTTAGACCTTGCGTGTTTCTTCCAACAGTGAGCTCCGCCACCATCTGAATGTTGCAACAGAACATCTTAGTGCTTACACCAGCGGGAGGCTTTAGCCGCCAAGTAAATACAGATTTCTCGTTCTTGCCTGTTTAACTGCTGGTGATGTTACTTTTTACATCCTTGCTCGTGCTGCGCCTCTTAGCTAGTACTTTGCTAGCTGCAAATCGCTACATGCGCCACACTGAATATGTACATTCTCCTTCCTCACGTATAACTCCATCCGTCATCATCGGCTACTTGACTGGTTGTAAGGAGACATATAAGCAGGAAACTGAGCAGTCAAAGGATCTGAATCCCAATAATGTTTAATGAGGAAATAACGTAGCCACATAATCACAGAGCCGAATTATCCTACATTATGGGATTTGTGGAATTATTGATCGTACATCGTAGTGTTAAATTATCGCACAAATACGATAATTATCGTATATCTGCCAATATTGTCCAGCACATAGAAGCTTCAAATACGGGGCCACAATAGTCAGCGTGGGTCAGACATATGCCATTTATTGTACATAACCGAAAAACTTTAAAAATATAGATATGAAAAAGCAAGATTCGTATTACGGCTGAGAAGCCAAGCAATCAGTGACGGGACTGGGTTTTTACTACACACCCAAATAAAACACAAATCCAACTCATTCCAAATAAAAACACCATTCTACAAACTACGTGCAACCACGAAGCAAAGCACCGTCTAAGTGAACTCCCAGTATCCGGACGGCACCAGTGAACGGACACACCAGCCGCAGCACTAGAAAACAGGAACTGTACGAACTAAACAAGCTAAATACTAATCCATGCTAAAATAAAAAGTAAGACCAACTAAAATAAACGGCAGCCAAAAATTAAACAACTTCTGGCAGAACCACAATTAAAATCATAATACAAAGAACACAAAAAAGTCCATCTCACCACTAGGACCACTTCACTCCTTCCTAGGATCTTTACTCCTTCCCAGGACCACTTCACTCATCCTAGGACCTCTTTACTTCTTCCTAGGATTACTTTTACTGACACAGTAACACATATGTTGATTCTCACACGTCTGTAGTAATCTTGCACGTCTCAGCGTTCTGTAGAGACCAGATTATACGTCCAGCTCTTGTAGTTGTGTGAAGATATGCTTTATTTATGGGGATGCCATTTCAGACTGGAGAAAGCTGAGTTTAGAAAGAGGTTAACATAAACAGATCGATAGATTAAAAATCGGCCTCCTCACGTGTAAAAAACCAGCTCGTCAGGCCATTTGCCACAATTATTTGTTCATTCCTGGCCAGCAGGATGAAGCATTTATGCTCTGGAGCAAGAAAGGTATCAGATCTTTTTCAGATCTATTTTGAATCTTTATCTAGAACTGCTGAGTTCGAGGTACGGACTCCTAAACTTACATTACTTTTACCTCCAAGTCACGTTAGGGAGCGGTGCCCACATCTGGACCCACAACACACCCTATACGGAAACATGATCACATCACTTTATGACAAGTTGTGAGATAAATGTCGCCACCTGCTGGTCATTAAAATGTTTGACTTACTGGAGCATTGACAGCCGTTAGGACACCGGTCCTTCTCATGTGGGGTTCCCTTTTTCCTCTTCCTTATTTCTGTAAAGCACCGCTATGAAATAGCATGAAAAGTGCTGTATAAATAAAGTCTGAGGACTGCATCCATACATAAAAGGCTTTTCCTTCTCTGCTCCATCATGGGAACTTGTCACAAAGGCACCTGGACTTTTTCCCCTCGACTTACCGGTAACTGGTTCCTGGTTGTTCCGGCATCCTGTGGGCAAACCACCCGCTTGTTTTTATTATTGTAATTTTATCTGAAACAAGTCTCAATGGCCTCACCTGTAGAAATAAAGCTTAAATAAATGGTCTGAAACTAGAAAATGTCCAACTAGAGAAACAGGAGCGGATGTTTCGTTCGGTTCTGGTCCAACAAAATATGAACAGCAGATTTCCCCAATCAGCGCTGACCTGGGGACGATGCCCAGGAGAGACGGAGGTCTGGTGAAGGTCATCTTCCAGATATGATGATGCATCGCTCCGGAGTCATGTTTTATACATTTCTCCCAGCTCAGATTTACGGAGGAAAGTGGAAAAATATAGAAACTAAACCCCTGAACAGGTCAGGCTGCCAGAGGAACAGACGAGCAGAAACTTGGAAATCAGCTTTAAAAAAGAAAAATGTTTATTAAATTAAACCAGGTTGTGATCTGCATTTTTTAAAACAATAAAACCTGAATGTGGCGATTTGCCGTTTTTGTTAATAACTTCATGACGCTTTAAAAGGTAGCAGACGCGATAAAGAAATGTTTGAATTTAACAGTATTTATAGTTTATTCCAATATTTGCTTATTTAGCAAACATGAAGTCATTTGGAGGCAACTGACACGAACTGGTTAAAATTATTCAGTTTTATAAAAAATTTACTTCATTCGTTAAAAAAGGGAAAAAAACTTTATTGCCATTTCCCACGATGGATTCTACACGGAGAAAAAAACCTGACTAAACGCAGCACTGACAGCTTAAATACAAAAACACGGTTATTTTACTCAACATTCACTTGCAGGGCAGATGAAGGCCGAGGCCATCATCATCGTCTTCCTCACAGAAACGATGATGTCATAAAAACTGCAGTTTTATTAAAGCAAAACTTTATTTACATGAGAAAATGAAAAAGTCTCTGACTTCATGCCATGCGGACACTGTGAGCGGCGGCCATGTTGGCGGCGTGTGAATGAGGACATTGCGTATTTACAGCGCGACCTGTGTGCCAGCAGCAGAAAGTCAGCTCGGCCATGAAAATTACGGAACATTTAGCAGGTTTTGGTTGGAGGACATTTCAATCTTCTGTTCACGTCCACGCGACGTTGGACGCGTCTCCAACAGGAAACTAAAAGCTCAGTTCGTGTCAGAAACCGGAAATCGTTCTTTCTTCCCGTTGATGCAGAGGCGCGCCTACAGCGTCGACCACTAGGGGACGCGCCGCTGTGACGTCACAGTACGAACAGGAAGAGCGTTTGTTTTCCTTCCTGCGGCCACGTGATGACGCACTCGGTGACAGTGAAGAGGTTTATATGTACAAACGGGCACGAAGCGGGGTGGCGGGCCAGACAGAAGTTAAGATGGCGGCGGAACTCCTGATATTCATCCTCCAGAGTCTGAGCTCTGGACGCGACTGCAGCCATCTACAATCTGAGCATTTCATTTCTAACGTACGTACAGGCACGGTGGGCGGAGTCTGGGTGGGGGAAGGAGGAGTCTGCAGCAGAACAGGAACATGACGACGGGGAGCTGGAAGCTGCGTCTCACTGCCGGTTGCTCTTGATCCGCTCCAGCCGCTTCTTCAGGTCGTCCAGGTTGGTGGCGGGGGAGGCGGAGCGGGCGTGGGTCGGGGAGTGGGTGTTGTGGTCCTGCTGGTACAGCTCTCTGGACTCTTTGAGCTGCGACAGCTTGCTGTGGAGCATGTCCGTGGACGACGCCACCGACGGCTTGGAGGACAGCAGGGAGGAGATGGCGGGTCGCTGCTGAGTGTCATCATCGCCGCCCCCCACACCCTGCTGCTGAGGGAGGAAGAGGACGAAGATTAGAAACATTGATGTCTGCAGAATGTCCCTTTAAACTGGCTGAGACAGGCTTTCTGTGAGGACTACAGAGACCTTCACACTGCAGGTCTAGATGCTCAGGTCTGATTTTTTTTGTGATCGCTCAGGTGTGAACGGTGTGTGGCCCTGAAGCGACACGCATGCCCATGCAGTGCGCAGTATTTACGGATGCCTCACGGCGGTTCAGAGTGGGCTAGCAGTCGCCCACTCTGAACCGCCCACTTGACGAATGTGAGAAGGAGACAGAGGACTAAAAGAAGCACAGATGTTAACCGGCCTTTTGTGGAGCCGAGACTTCTGCTTCTGTTCAGACAATGCAGCAGAGTTCGCCTGCGCAGCATCCTGCAAGGGTCCCAATTTACGCACAGGCACGACCCAAACCGACCCGTGGAAATCTTCCAGAGAAATCTGGACCGACGATGTAGGACAGGGATCCTCAAAGTCCGGACTCCGGTCCAGATCCGGACCGCGAGGCACATCAGTCCAGACCCGGCCCAACTTATGCTATTATCCCAAGTCTTTAACAAAATTAATTTTCCATGAGTAAATAGATAAATTTCATGGCGGTCTAGTGACAACACCTCTTTATGTGCACCAGGTTTGCCGTCTCCACCGTGACTAGACTGTGTGGCGACAGCCGACCGGCCCTCCATCTGTGAAGCAGGACACGAGCACAGGCTGCTATAAAGAGAGGAAGGAACCAGGAGCCTATCAGCACACAGGGGTTTGATCTTGGAGCCAATCAGAAGCAGAGTAGGGCGGGCATGTGTAACAACTCCGCTAGCAAAAACCTAAACGAACCCAGAGCCATGTCCCCCACCAGGCTGGATTCTGACTCATGTCACCACAAGTTATTGAAATTGTTTATTTCAAATAGAAGTATAAAAAAAAAAAGAAGAAAAAAAAACATACAAATATATTTGAAAGGGAGTAAAAAGAAGAAAAACTAGTTAAGTTAAAAAGTCAGGAGTTCATGTTGACCGTTTTACATTTTCTCCAGAAAGTGAATTTAAATCGAACATTTATTTTCGTTATTTGTTCATTTGTAAAGTTTGTTTGTTATAATTGTAATAATTTTGCATGTTGTTCATACATGAAAAGGAAAAAAAGGAGTGATATGGGCCGTTGGCGAACCCCTGATGTAGGATATAAACGTGACGCGACCCGCGCGTTAACACACCTTCCGTCATAGCGTCACTTCGCTTAATTCACTCATTTCTGAAGTGAGGCCGTTTTGTCGTCATTTTTAGTCACAATAACACAGAACAAAGCGAAAGAGTAAAATATGTGAAACAGCAGAATTGGATGAAACGCAGCATGACTGTTCAGACAGAGGTCGCTTCCACACAGAACGGATACGTATCTGGTCTAAAAGCGGCCTGGGTCGGATTAAAAAGTCCGATACGACTCACATAAGGGCAAGAAAAACGGAAGTGAGCTGCAGCGCGAACGGAGCCTCAGACTTCACAGAACCAAGGTGGGGAAAGCGTCTTGGACCTTTTAGGATGGACGTCGTTATCGGGTCCAGCTTTGAGGCGCTGAGAAACCCTGATGTCAGTGAATGTCGTCATGACTACAGCCATTCATGAACTTACCCTGGAGGTGTTTTCCAGGCCTTGTCTCTGTCGAAGGATCTTCAGTCTCTCGTAATAAACGGCTGGTTTCAGCTCCTCGTTGCTGCTGCTCAGACCGGAGTCGCTGCCATGCTGCGGAATCACTGCGCACACACACACACACACGATGAAATCATCGTACATGTAAACGCAGCTAATGACGTAGACCCTCTGTGCAGGCCAATCAAGTTCATCCAAGCTCTGGCTCAGAGCACATGATCGGTGCATGAAGGGGGCTCGGGCAGAGGGGTTGAGGGGCAAAAGGCAGCAGAGTGTAAAGTATGTTTCAGAAGAGGCATTTAAAATGATTGGATGGCGTTTTATTAGTCCTAGAAAACATCTCATACTCCACCTTTAATTAAGAAAAAAAGATTGTGATTGTAAATTTTAACCAAACAGACGGAACTAAACACACTTTTGTGTTTTAATATTTATCGGATTAAATCTCAGATTAATTTTTCACAAGTTTGGGTTCCAGCTAAATTATTTCTGGTGAGTACATTTTTTTTGCCTCCCTGCAGACACACACACACACTGCTGGCGTCACACACTCCCGATCCCGATCCCGCCCGCCTGCGGCGTACCAACTTCATGGCTTACCTGCGGGGGTCTGGATGCGAGTCTTGCCCTCCCTCTCGGACTCGATCATGCGAAGGCCTCGCTCCACGTAGCTCTGGAAGAACTGCGAGGTGTTTTTCAGGAAAGGCTCCAGGTCTTCGGCCGAGTAGTTCTGCTTGTACTCGTAGAGTTCCGTCAGACCCTGCGCGGAGGACCAGAGGAGGTTAACGGGTTTTCCAGGCCCTGCTCGGACGAATGGGAGGCAGAGATCAGCTCACCTCTTTAGTGTTCTCCTTGGAGCCGATCTTCTTGAAGATCTCCGACAAAATGTCGCTGACCTTTGCCTTCGACATGCGATCGTCCTAAAAACAGAAAAATCCGCCGTGAGACGTTCAGGCTTCATATAGTCGCAATGTAAAACCACCACCAGGGCGCCGGACCCGACCCTCACCGTGCGCAGTCCCGTCTTCTCGTTTCCTCGGTCGCTCTTCACTCCCGACAGGTTGCCAGAGTGCTTGACCACCCGCCTCAGATGGCCCTCCAACTCAGACTCGTTGCGGTTCTCGATCATGGACAGGTGGTCCAGGATCTGTCCAGGCAGGAAGGGAGATTCATGATGGATCTGACCCTGCAGGGCTCCAGACTAACATCCTCCACTGGTTGAACTGGGGCGTCTAACATTCCCATTACCCACAGACACTGATTGCTATTTAAATTACTGGAAGTTACAGGTTCATGAAAATGGTTTTATTTGAAGCGTGAACATTAAACATTTTGAAAAACAAAGCTAAAGATCAGCTGGATGAAACTAAACTTTTCATGGATCATGAGTCTGGGCAGCTTCTGGAACATTTCTGCTTCAGATATCAAATATAAACGCTCCAGTTTCAGATTCACAATAATTTAAGTAATCAAAGTCTATGGCTAATAAACATGAATCCTTCATGTATAAAAATAAGGTGCTGAGGGATGCTGGGAGAACTGGGACACACCATCTTTCTTGCTGATGCGCTCAAATGAAAAGGTGGGTCTGAAGCCCCGTACAAGCGTCATGAACAGGAAAGGGAAATTTCACATATTGTATTTTTATAGTACATTTATTGTGGAGAAACTGCTGTTATTCTGACGGAACTCCATATCCCAGCATTCCTGGCAGAGTCATGCGACTGCAGTGCAGCGTACTGACTCGCCATGAGAGCGGGAGCTGGTGAGCCAACGGTGTGCATCGGTGGTTTGGTGAGACTGGTGAGCGTCGCATGAACGAAAGCTGCTGCTAGTTCTTCTGTATTGTTTTATATTGCAATGCTTATATGTCTGGGTTCAAGTTGCTGCTTAGGTTACTAGTTTGTCAAACAATTAGCCACGTTTGCTAATTTCTGCTCGCATTAGGCATGTAGCAACATTCCCTCTGTTTAATGTCAGCGAAGTGTAATGGCGGATTTATGCTCGCGCGGCGTCTGCATCCGCGTAACCGCCGTAGGCTCTGCGTAGCTTTGCAGAGGCTCAACGCGCACCCCTGCTACGCCTTGTGATTGGTCAGTTTGGGATCACGTGTTGCCGGATATCTGGATCTTGTGGCTGAATTTGTGTGGTAACCACCGTTTCTAAAACAACCAGGATCAAGTTGATGAGAGGCTGATCAAATTATTTATTCATTTTCTTCCACAAACTAATAAAGAAACTGAACCATACTGGACGCCATCGTTGTTTTAAAAACAGAAAATACCTACCGAACTAAAGTTAATCATCAAAATAACTCCGACCTGGAGAGTTTACCGGCCGATACCACCCCTGCTGCCACCTTCAGGTTAGGAGGAGAAACTGCAACATGACTCCAAAACGACGCTCGAGTGCGAAAGCAAACTCACCAGCGTCAGCTACGCCGTAGCCGGCTGCACGTAGACGCCGTTCAAGCATAAATCCGCCTTAACTCAATGTTAATTCAGTGGATTCAAGGGGTAGTGCACCCTAAAATGTGTAAATGAGCTGTAAACAACAGTTTTAATTGATTTTGATGAAAATTACATACTGTTGATAAAATTTGTAAATTTTTTAAGAAACACGATTTTGTGGGTAAAAAAAATGGCCCATAGCGCCCCCTACAGGGAAAAACCAGGTTTGGTTTTGTCTGATGTTGAGGCGTACTGGTGTTAAAAACCTCACAGCCCCTCCCTCCAAATGCAGGTAGGCGGGTCCTCGCCTCGCAGGCATAGAAAGCCACGCCCACCAACGCATATGAAGGGATGTGAACTTATCTGGTGTAGATCTGCTAGTTTTTTCTGATGAAATCTTCCTGCAATGGGGCCGATTTGTGCTTTTGAGGGTGTAAAAGTAACACCGGACTTTATTCTTTACCTGCTGATCCTCATCTGGCGACAGCAGCTCAAATCGTAGCAGCAGCAACTTCCTGCTACGAGTCTCCAGCTTTCCAAGCTGCTGACAGGCCAGCTAACAGCTAACGACTCATACTGGTACGCTTCAGGACCACCTGGTTCATGTGTAGCTGCTGACAGGCCAGCTAACGGCTCAGACTGATACGCTTCAGGACCACCTGGTTCATGTGTAGCTGCTGACAGGCCAGCTAACGGCTCAGACTGATACGCTTCAGGACCACCTGGTTCATGTGTAGCTGCTAACAGGCCAGCTAACAGCTAA
>JBAMHW010000010.1:8575047-8591523 GCA_037177495.1 Rhadinocentrus ornatus
AACAGCTAACGGCTCAGACTGATACGCTTCAGGACCACCTGGTTCATGTGTAGCTGCTGACAGGCCAGCTAACAGCTCAGACTGATACGCTTCAGGACCACCTGGTTCATGTGTAGCTGAGGAGATTCCGGAGGGAGCGTCTTCCACCTCAAAGACGCTCTGTGGTGTAGCTGCTTGGTGAATATCGCTTTGCATCTTGCCAGTGAGCTGAGATGCTGTCTGTCAATCATTTCTGCCCGTGTATCCTGTCCTGCCCACTCTCCACCCCCTGATCCCCCCACACCTCCCACCATTTAAAATTTGGCAGTGGGTGTAGTTACACTTTTATTATTAGCAGCCCAACTAGTTGGCTGTAAAAGCACACACTGGATTAATGTCTGGGCTCTAGTGCCACCTAGAGGCGATTTGTGGGATCACTCTTCATTTACATGACAGTATCACACTATATGGTTTTGTATTGACGCAGTTCAGCATGTTAATTTGCATTCATGTTTCTTTATTTGCTCTTTAATCTTTAGAAAACTCCCCCATAAAACTCTTTAATGCTGCTGTTGCATGATGAATAAACCCCTAACTCACTCTGGATGCAAGTCTCCTTCTGACAGAGGACACTGCAGCACACACCAGCTACCAGACGCGCAGCCTTCTTTACATTTATTTTACAGAAATATGATGAAATTATTTCATATTTTTATAAAATGAAATGAAAATGAAATAAAAAAATCATCATTGTACATGTCTGTAGAGGTAAAATACAGTATGTGGAAGTCATGCAGCGGCGTTTATTGATCACTTATGTATAACAGAGTTACCAGATGAAAGCAGGTGTGTGTGTGTGTGTGTGTGTGTGTGTGTGTGCGCGCGTTTTAACCTTGCCCCCCGTCAGCTTGCACAGGGTATGCAACAGGGTCTTGAGAGTCCGGTGTGGGACGTCGCTCTTCAGCTGCTTGAGTTTCTCTTTGGGGAAAACCTTCATAAAGTTGTGGACATCTAGTAAGATCCGATCCAGGTTGATGTTGTTGATGGTTTCTGGGAGGAAGCGGATTATCCTCCACAGACACTGAGGAAATAAAAACCACAGAGCGGTCAGTACGAGGAATGGAAGGACCGGCAGGCTCCGCAGAGGCGTTAGGTCTCGGGTTTTACCTTCATGACCAGCTCGGAGACTTTGGGGGATCCAGCCGTCGAGACCAAGGTGTCCTGAAGGAGGACGAGCAGAGCACTGCAGGAGGAAGGAGGGAATCAAACCGACAGGTTTAACACCAGAACCACGAGAAGGGGCCTTGTGACTCCGTCTGGTGGTTCTGGTCTGGACCCAACGTAGAACATGATGAAGACGACATTTATAGAAGCAGGATTTCCCTCCTTTGCAGTAGTTTTGTTAATGAGAAGTAGACAAAGCCTCAAAAACTTAGCATGTGGGATTTATCACGCTCAGATTTTAATAGGAAATTCCAAATAGGCCCATTTACCAGCTTCCAACATCAGAGAGATCATTTTTATAAATACGCACACAGGGACAAGTGGGACGTTTTCAGCTCAGTTTGTGGACGTAAATGTGGAGAAAGACTCTGAAAACAAACTTCTCGCTGACCTGATGATGTTGGTCTGGTCCGAGTTCTCCAGGACTCGGATCACCAGCAGGTTGACAGACCTGATGACCTGCGTCCCATCTTCCACGTCCTCCATTCTGGTGTCCAGCATCAGCGTGATGACACCGTGCATCAGGTCCTTCAGGACGCCCATGGACGTCTCTCTGGCCAGAGCCTCCATAGAGAAGAGCTGCGAGGGAGGGAGGAGACCAGGTTCAGGAGGACATCCGTGTCTCGTCGGCTGCTCACCTGTCTCATAATCTTTGTGGACTCACAGACAGCATGTTTCCTATGATGCAGCTGTACAGCTTGATGATGTCCCTCTTGTCCACGCGGTCGTCCGCCAGGTGTGTGCTGTTGATGAGCCTGAGCTGCATGATGGTGGCGATGAGCAGCTGGTCGATGTGACCCGACATCATGTCCGCTTTGTCATCCTGTCGCAGAACCTCGTCAATCTGCGGAGGTGGAAACACACATGAGGAACGCAGTCCTGTATGGACACCAGCACACTCCTCCTCAGGGTCTACGGTTACGCCAGCCTCATTGGAAACGGCTCGTTAATCTACTCGCTGCAGTCAACGTCAAAGCTGATTTTAAACCTTCTCACAGTTCGTGTTTGACGATGTGAGCCTTTAATTTGACAGATTCAGCATGTCGGAGGTTTTAAGTTTCTTTTGACGTTTTCATCGTGTCACTACAGAAGAAGAAAAAGAAAATCATAGAATCAGCAGATTCTACTCTGCAAATTTCTCTGTTTCTACCCAAAACACTGATGAAGTTGGTTCACTAGAATAAAACCTGGTTAAATAAAGGTTTATATAAAGCAGATGGGGTGAGGAACCTCCAGGCTGCTGCCCTCAGAACAGAATAAAGTTTAGAGTTCACCATTCATCAAGTTAAAAACAGGCCCTTTGGAATTCTTGTGCGTTTCTCCGAGTCAAGAAGCAAACAAAGTGCATTCAGACCGGGTGCATAAGGTGAGGAAACTAGTTCATTAGTTCGGTTTTTTTTATAATGTCTTAAGACAGTAACAAACACACAGTATGGTCATGCTGATGGGCGTACCTGAGCCAGAGCCTGGATGCTGGTGTTGATGTCGCCGCTCGCCACCTGCGAGATGACGAAGTTGATGGTGGAGGCGGTGCTGTTGTGAAGGTCGTCGAAGTGCGGCGAAACAGAGCGAATCCTTCAAACACAGACATCAGATAAGCGAATGTGTTCATTTGTGTTTCTGTGTGTGTGTGTGTGTGTGTGTGAAGGGTGTTTACTTGGGCTTGGGGATCATGATGGGCTCTAGCAGCTCGTCCAGCTTGTGTTGGACCAGGTCCGGCAGCTCGCACACTTGGCTCTGGTCCTTCTCGATCATGTCCAGGTCCAACTGGAACTCCTTGGGGATGGACGGGTGGGAAGGCTCGCTGTGCTGTGCATTCTGACGGGCTTGACTGGAAGGACAGTGGGACAGGACACCATTTTAGTCCAGTACATCATCGATCAGTGCCGTTAACGCTCCAGTCCCGACCATACAACCACTTGTTTCCATCTTTGACTCCAGGAACTCAGAAATTCTGCCACATTTATGAATTTAAACTACGTTAAAGTCTTTTTTTACCGAACAAGTTGAGTGTGTGAACAAATCTGAGGTGAACTGGTCTGAACTGGAGCTGATCAGCACTGATCTCGTAACAACGCTTTATTATGTCTCCTCTGAAGAGGAGGGAGAACGCCACAGAGACAAGTCTACATATTCTGCGGTGGATTTACGGCGGTCACGATTGAAGCTGAAAAACTGTTAAAAGCTGCGTGTTCAGACGGTAACTCCTTTAAGAAATGTGTGATTAGTAATTTAGTTGACTGACATGAGGGGAGACGGTCACGTTTGCACACGGCTATCAGAATCATGTCTGAGCTTGGACTTCACAGCAGGAGTTTGGCATTAATCTGGTAAAGAGTCGGCATTCAGTTCTGCTCATTTCTACATGGGTGAGCTAGTGTGCTAATGAAGCTAACATGTAGCGTCGTGTTGGTAAATGATGGGAGCAGGTAAAACCGTTTCCAGGTCTTTCTTTTTACTAATGAGGGACTTTTTCTTCTGCTGCTCCTCTGGGCTATGGGGTACCACAAGGGTCAATACTTGGTCCATTGTTGTTTTCACTGTGCACGCTGTCCTTGGCCTCCATTTTTGAAAAGTACAAACTGTTTTTTTACCGTTTTGCTGACAATGTCCAGGTTCAGATGATCCTGACTCACTAGAGTCTTTGTTCTGCGGCTTAAAGGAATTCAGAAGCTGGTTGACCAATAATTTTTACACTTGAATAAGACCAAGACAGAAATGGTGCTGATAGACTGAAAGACTTTGAGGGACACCATCAGCTAAAATCCTGGGTGTGCTGCTAGTATAAAGTAATACATGCAATATTAGTACAATACTGGACTAATGTTAGCTCTTTATATGTGGGCCTATCCCAGTCTTCCTTACATCACCGCCATCTGGTCCAAAATGCTGCTGGACTGGTGAGACTGGAGCCAGAAAGCGTGAGCATATAATCCCATTCTTGTCATCCAATGGCTTCCGGTTCATTTTAGGATTTTAAGATTTATTAGTGTTGTTCCTAAAGTCTTGAATGGACCGGCTCCACCGTGACCTTGTTCATATTACACTAATCTTCACATGTGTGCTGTATTGCACACCATGTTTTAATTGAGTAACCTGGACCTGGACAAAAGTGGGCTGGACGTGGTTCTCTACATGTCCACCTTTCCAGCTGTGTTATGTTGCCTGGCAACCCATTAAATATCTGCAGGCGGTTTATGTCCGCTGGTGTTGGCATCCTAGAATCCCATGAAATCCACTTGGTTGTGTGAATATGTCGTTTGTCCTGGGCACTGTAGGTTTTAATGTAGTTAGGGCTGGACAATAACTCAATATCAATAAATATCGCAATATACTTTTATTCAATAACGGTAATATGCGTTTTGAACAAATTTCCGATATACATACAGTATAAGTTACAGCCTTTAACTGACTGGTGTCCAAGCTGAACAGAAAGAGCTGCAACACGTTGGCTACGTAAGTAAGTGCTGACGAACACCACAGACACGGAGCCTGACCAATGAGCCCAGACCAAGCCCAGCAGCAGTTGGCTTTGCTCAGCGCGAGGTAGAAGGCTAGGCTAGACTAGGCTAGACTAGGCTAGGCTCCAACGCTGCTAGTTTTAACTACAAAACGAGTTCTCGTGTCTGTAATGCAAACGTCACTAAACAAGCTTCTACAAGCGAAGAGAAAGCAGACAAAGTAGTTAAGGAGAGGAAAGACTAAGTCGGTGGTACGGAAGTGGTTACCATCACCAGGGTTAAAATGAAACGTACAAAACTGCTGTTGGCTGGTCCCTCGCTGGCTTACCTTCAGATATTAATGTCTATTAAAAGGAGAGTTTGGGCAAAAGTATTTAAAAAGTTTAAAGTGTTGACATGTTCCCGACTCCTAATTAAAAAACAAATTACACCCAATAAAATTAAACTGAAAAACAAAGAAATTTGACTGAAGAATTTAGTTTTATTTTATTATTTTTGCTGATCAGGCAACAGTGCACCTGAAGCATTTCCACTCCTAGAATAAGCTGAGTCAGAAGATGAAGCACCAGTTCTCTTTTCTGGGTTTTTTGGAGCAATTCTGAGCACTTTTCTTTTTACGCCTAGTTGAAGCAGCTTTGTTTAAATCTATTAGAAAAACATAATAAGCCTAAGTTGTAGTTTAAAGTTAAAGCTGTTAATATTGAGAAAAGTAAAAGTTTTATTTGACCTTTAAATTTCTTTGTTTGAAGGCCGATTTAGCCTTGCTAGATACAAATAAAAGGTGCACATTATTTATTGTACAGTTTTTATTTCCAACTGGAGAAGTTTCATAAACTTGGCAAAATAATTTTTAGTTTTACAGCATCTGTTGTGACATTTTTGGCTGTTTTTTCTGAGGTTTTTATTTAGTTTATATCGATATCGGAATTATATCGTATCGACCGAAATTAAGAAATATATCGTAATAAAAGTTTTGGCCGTATCGTCCAGCCCTATTTGGAGGCTGATGAATTCAGCATCAACTTTCAGGACCAAAGTGCCAACATGTTAATGTTTACTTCTGTGAACTAAAGTCCTCCCAATTTGGTCCTGGTTAACTGGTGTGATTGCTGGCCGGTTCACCAGAAAGCACCATGGTTCTACTGGGGCCCATTTTTCTGGAAAAGCTTCCGTCTGTATGCAACCTGTACTCCCCTCCTAATTCTTTCCATGTTGTGTTGATGTGGCCCGAAGCGAACTCATTACCTTGCTGTGAATTCTCCAGAGCACAGAAACACTGGATTCTCAGTCTCACTCGTTTCCTAAGTCCAGTCACAGGGTCTAAACCCAGAGGGGATGTGGACATTTCATGTATGAAACCGGCTTCAGAGATCAGAAGATTCTCAGACCTGCAGAGCCTTTGGACTGATTTCTGAACAACGCATGAATGATGGTGTTTAACTGGACACACCATCAGGGTAGCTGTAGAGGTTTTACAGCCGCCCATAAGCAGCCAAACTGGTTTAATTAATGTTTTTCCATGTTTATTTGAATTTTGTTGTTTTATTTCCTTCCTTATTGTGGAGTTTTTATTTGGTTTTCTTACCTGCTTCAGGACCACAAATAGAAATTAGCATTCTTTGCTTGATTCCTACATATCATCATCATCATCATCATACAAGATGTTCATTATCCTGCACCCCATCACAATTAAATAAAAATTCATTTGTCTCAAACTCTGAAATCAGATTTAATGAGCTTGACAACCAATCAGCTGACAGTTCATGTGATTTTCAGGTGTTCTTATCTACGACACTAAACAGAGGGGAGGATGAGGAGGATGATGGTTCATGTGACTGAAGGGAACAAATCTTATTTCTCCACCATAACAGGAAGCTTAACGAAAACTGAAGACCCCAGCAAAGTTTCTTCGTTAGTGTCAAAGGACGAGCGTTAGAAGGTAATCAGGAGAATCAAAAGGACGACACTTAGGAGGAGGAGGAAGAGGAGGAGTTGTACTCACATCCTATATGTGCGATACATTATTCTGCTCCAGAAAGGATGGCAGGCAGAGCAAAGAGAGGAGATCACACAGGAAGAAAGACGAAGGGTTAGGAAACCAACATGCCATGACTCTGTGAGCCAGGATCGAAGGGAGGACAGATTAGTCCAGAGCAAGCATTCAAACACACGACACATCGGACACGAAGATGAGGCTGAGACAGGATGGGTTACATGCCTCTGAAACATAGCTGGGTTGGACATGTGCAGAACTCAGGTAAGAGCGTCCATAAGGGGCGTAACAGCACAACAGTTCAGACTTTCATTTCTGAAAGAGTCATTAAAGGCATTTTCTCAGTCTGAAGTCGGGATGTCACAATTAATTCATTTCACATTGAATCACAGTATTAAACGGCATAATTAATTAATCATGAAGATCCCTCATCATGAAGCTCCACGTGGGATCATGTGTGAACTATGCAAGCAGATCGGGAAGGAAAGCAAAGGTAAACGTGTTATCGCTTGTGTTGCTTCGCCTTCCTTCCACGTACAGCAGAGGGAGAGTTATTCCCTCCAGACTAACAGATTAAACGTGCTGGTGGGATTTCTTTGCTTCTAGAAGGAAAGGGGCAGGTGGGATTGTGGAGGACGTCTCAGCAGCCTGTAAAGCAGGACGTATGAAAGGAGGAGATGCCTCCAAAACTGCAGGGTAACCAGCAGCTTTGTGGGTAAAGGGTACCAAAAATCATCTGTGCGCTTAATAATCTGGAGCACTGAGACTTTGGTAAGCGCTCCACTTGACTGACTGTCGGACCAAGTCACTTACCCACCGTTTAAAGTGAAGTTGCGAGCGGCGTGGGAGCGATGGATGACAGACGGCGAACACACCTTTACTAAGAGGCAGCGCGGGGCGAGTTACGCCACCACATGTGAATGGATTGTGGATGCCTGGACTAAGGCATCTGCTTTAACTGTTGTCCGAGTTTCGCCAAAGCCGGCATGATTGCTGAACAGCCACCTGGCACCGAGACAGACTCCGACAATGATGAGCGGGAACCCGCATGTTTGATGGCAAAATTGCCCAGATGTTCAATTCAGACACAGAAGATGACTTTGATGGATTTGTGGGAGAAGATTGATTTAAAAAATGCGATTGTATTGTTAATTAGTAGAATAAAGTTAAACTAAACTCACCGTTTTGCTTCCGCTAACTGTTTGTTCTTTTCTGTAGACGTATGTTTTAGCATGAGCTTTATAACACGGTGCGCTTCATGGTGCAGATACGCGGTAAAAGGAAACGTTCAGCAACTGGATTAAGAGACTTTAATCCTAAAAATAAATTTGACATTAAACGTCATGCCATTGGTAATTTAATGCAAACGCTCAGCAGCGTTCGCTGGACGTTACATTATAAGGGTGTTAAACTTACAATGTTCAAACATGGCTGACTCGCTGGGAGCACGGTGCAGAATAATCGCACCAATATGATCTATAATTGGGACATCCGAGTTCAGTCTGAGGAGACAAATGTTCATGATTCTGCGGACTGTTGCACCCCATCAGGAAAGGCTTGTTTTTGTATAATTTTACACCAACAAAGAAGAGATCAGTTAATCCATAAAGCCGATCATCTTTCCAGCTAATCAATGAAATTATCAACTTTATTTCCTCTTGTTAACTTTGTGTTTGGGTGTAAAATGACAGACGTTAGGAATTAGCTGTGAGGTTTTCACCCCTCATGCAGTGACTTTCCCTCAGTGAGACTAAAAGAGTTTGTTACTGGTCACCATACTGGTTTCCATTCAGTGTCAGGGACCTACTTGAGCTTGTTGGGGTCTTCCTGCGCCGGCTTGCGGAGGAAGGTGGCGTTGGGGTTGGTCGGGTGTTCTTTCTGAGGCCTCTCGGTTGCGCTCTGCTTGGCCGGAGCTGCCGCCGTCTTCTTGGCCGAGCGTTTGATCCTCTCCTCCAGCATGCTCAGGTCCTTCTCCGACAGCTGAAATCAGGAGTAAACACCGGCATTGCAGAGCAGCCTTTTCACCTCAGGTCTACCACAGGGTGCTCTCTTACATTTCCTATCAGCTTGTAGACCTGGTCCCCACACGCGTTGTAGACGGCCACCACGGTGTTGAGGGCGGAGTTGCGGACGGACGTGTCTCTGTCGCCGATGTGGACGGCGATCTCCTTCAGAGACTTTGCCGGAGTCGGCTGGCAGACGTTCATCCCATAGCCATCTATCAGGCAGCCCAGCTCCTCCAGACACTCTGAGATCAAACGTTAGAGGTTCATCACAGCAGTGTCAAGCCAGATGCTAGCGAAGCGCTTGTTTTATTCAGCAGCTTTTGTAATGGATGTCAGATTTCAGGGGTTAAATTATTCCCGCACCATGCCGGATCTCCGGCTTGCAGAATGTTTGCACCGGGAAAAAACAAAAAAAGAGGACTATTTAATAAGTTAATGTGCACTAATGTGCACTAATGTGGACGAATGTCACGCTGAGTTCATCTGACAGCGGTGTGAGATGAATGCAGCTTTGCTCTGAATCAATCGCATTAAAAACCGACCAGAAGCTGAGCTGGTCCTTGGAAATCGTGTGGTTGAGATCCAGCTGCAGTTTAAATCTACACTGGACCACAGATTGGTACGATAGAGCAAGTCGATGAAACTAAAATCAAACTACACTGTCAGTATCGGACGTGAATAAAAGAGATCGGTGCATCCCTACATCACACTGCAATCCATTTTCTTACTGGTTCCCTTTTCAACCCTTTACTCACTCGCTAACTTGTCATCACTTCATTGCTGCAGGTTGTACCAGAACTTAATTCTTGTTAACAGATTTGTCTGATTTTCAGGTGGAAGAAGCTGCTTATTGTCCAACACGCGTTCTCCCCTGCAACACAGAAGCTTGAACACTGTTCACAATTCAGTTAATGCAGCGATAAGCTGCAGGTTTCAGAAAAACTGTGACACTAAACGGAGAGAAAAGACTGGACTTGAACCCAGCTGTGTCACTGTGCGTCTGAATCATTTACACAGCTCAGAGGTTTCAGATAAATTTATGATCTTTGGTTATTTGGGGGACAGGAGTTGATGTAGCGTCTGTAAACACCTACCTGCTCTCTGCTTGGAGTTCTTGGACTTCGTTCCGTCCATGAGGAAAGGAAAGACCTTGGATGCGGGGTAAACCTTGCACAGCATGGTCAGGATGGTCCGAACATCTTTGCGGACCACATCCTTCGACTCTCCGACCTGAACGGGGGCGAAACAGAAACTGAGCCGCTGATGAGAAGGAAGCTTTACGGCTGCGGAGCTTGACGGGCGCTCACCTTCAGGATGAGGTAAGGGACGAAGGAGCTGGCCTCGTACTCCGTCAGGTGGTAGTTCTCCCTGTTCAGCATGGTGAACAGCAGCTTCAGGTACTCCAGAACCTTCATCAGAACAGTTGTGTTGGTGTCAAAGAAGCGAAGGGTGAACCACTTCAGGATCAAGTCCAGACAGCTGATGGTGGCCTCGCTCTCGCTCTCCAACCTCTGTTAAGCACAAAGTTTAGTCCTGAAACCGGATGAGCCCTGAAATACAAACAGACCTGCAGAAGCGACAGCGGCTGGTACCTCGATCATCACTCCGATGGCCTTCACGTGTCTCTGGAAGTCAAAGTGAAACAGTTCATCCTGCAGCCACTTGACAAAACAGGTGGACATCTGAGTTTTCAGCTGCTCCACATATTCATCCCGAGGAGTGATGAAGTTCCACTTCAGAATCTGCAACACAGAAATCCAGCTTTACATCGTCTGTACGAGTGCAGAGTTTGTCTGAGAAACCACTTCTGCACCTGGATCAAGCAAGCCGAGGAACATTCAGGTTAACCCACGAACACAGAAATGAATATGCGTCCGGATCAATAGCCAGTGATGATGACGAAGGTGAACTTCAGTACTCACAATTGTGACTTGGTCTACATGACCTGGTGAAACATAATCTAAGTCATGTCAAACTGACATTTTTACCCAACTTTTACATAACATTGTTCAGACTACAGATTCCTGCGTAAGTAAGTACGTAAAACTTTATTAAAAGTTCTGAACAGGAATGTTAAAACAAGACAAATGAGTAAAAGCCGTTGCAAGTTAATGCATTTAGAGTTTGCCCTTTAAAAGCAGGTCGGCAGATCCTAGGAGAACGTTCCAGAGTCCTGGGGCAACTGCTGTCGCCCTTGGATTTTAGCCTCAACGAACCACAACCAGCAAGCCCTGGTCGCAACATCTAAGGGACCTACTGGGAACATACCGCTGTAAGAGTTCCCTGATAGAAGCTGCCATCCTACCATTCAGGGCCCTACAAGTACTAGAACCTTAAAATGAAGTCTGGAAGAAACAGGAAGCCAGTAAATAACGAGTAAACTTCGATGCTCGAGTCAGAAGCCTAGCAGCAGCATGTTGTACCACCTGTAAACGGTCTAAGGAAACCTTGTTTAACACATGAATACGGAGCTACAGTAATCCAGCCTTGATGAAACAGAAGCACGAGCCACAACTTTTAATTCTCTACGCGAAACAATTCCCCTCAACTTGGCAACATTATCTAGCTGACAGAAACAAGAACGAACCAAAGACTAAGCATGACCGTCTAAGGTAGAACTGGAGTCCAATAGTAGTCCAATCCAGCCCTGCAGACACACCCACCAGTCAACTGATCCACCTCAAACCTGAGCCACAGAAGCTTTCTCAGCCATCAGATACCTTCAGCTGCTTCTCCTCTTTTATTCTCTGCTCCTTGGCATTGGGGATGAGGATGAAGATTGGTCCAGACTTATCTTCATCTTCCTTCAGGCCTTTAGCCGCAGGTTTCTTCCCAGCAGGACCCTGAGGAAGAGGCAGCGTCATGTAATCCTGCTTTCTGATAAACCTTTAAATGTTTGGCAGAAGCTGAAGATCAGAGTGGAAACAGGAGATAAGAGGAGGTGTAACGCTGGAAAGATCTAGTAGCAGGTTAACACACACACACACACACACACACTTATATAAGGCAGTGCAGACACACATTCATGCAGTGGAGAGACCCGAAGCCGTCATGTGACCTCTCAGGTTCACCTGTGAACATGCTGAACTGTAAGCTGGTGTCAGTTTGTTGCAGGTTTCACCTCCGAGCTGAGAGCTGGATTATCTGAGCCGGGGTTAGTGATTAGAAACAGGATCAGAGCGAGCGGAGAGAAGCAGGACAGAGGTTAACATCTGTCTGCTGACTGTCATACATCTACCTGTTGACTGCCAGCAGCAGCCTTCCCTTTGCTGGGGGGCTTTTTACTACCATTACACTCCTTGTCCTTGGAGGGAGGGGGAGGATCCTCGGGAGACGAGGGAGGCTGGATGAGTAAAAGAAACCCACATCATGTTTGTTTTCATGGTTGTAACAATGACTTGTTAAAAAGAAAAGTGGTGTTAATGGAGATAAAGGACGATAATGATCAGACACGTCTGGTAATGACAGAACCAGCGAAGGATGGTTTCCATCCTCCAGACCAGTAGTTCTCAAACTTTTTGAGCCAGGCCATCATGTTCCCAGACTAAAATATTTCCAAATTAGTGACAAGCTAAAGTAGCAAAGGCCGCTCGTGCCCCATCAGACTTGCAGGTGCAGGTTTTTGAGAACGCTGCGTCTGAACTAGAAACCCGGGAGTAAAAAACTAGATCATATATAATTATTTATGTACACGAGTTCTAATGGAAATTTTTCTTAAGCCAATTCACACGAAAGACAAATGATGAGTATGAAGCTGAATCAACTTTTTTTTTTCCCGGCTTAAACCTGCATGATAATTTGTAAACACAGGACCAGAAAGGTCCCTCCATGGATTTAGGAATTCAGCCTGACATCCGATCGGTCCCAGACAGGGGGTCTGACTGGATCTAGGTCTAAGTTTTTATTCATTTATTACTGAAATCACTTAAGAGATAAAATATATTATTTGACATCCCAATAATGTAAATAATTTGCTTCGAACCTTCTGGAAACAAGTGAATCGAGACAGACGCACCTTCTTGGCAGCTACTCCTCCTCCTCGAAGCTTCTTGACTTCAGGTTTACCGTCCACGACGTACTCGCTTGCAGCTGCCGACCTGGAGGCTGCAGACCACACACGCAAGACAAATGATGAGTATGAACCCAGTGGACCAAAGCATCCTGACCTTCCCTGCATCACAGGCCCCAGTAACCACCCGTAAGCAGCTGAACTTCATGGTGAATCCACACCAACCTGAAGCTGATCTGCTTGCCTCTGCAGATCCTTTCCCTCCCGTCTTGGCTGGCGCTTCAGGTTTAGCTGGCATCACCGTTCTGGCCTTTTCTAACATGGCTACCACCTGATCCTTGGAGGCGGGCTGGAGGGAGACGAGGACATGAATACATCCTGCTGCCTGATGTCAATCATCACAAATCTGTGCTCGTTAACGCCTTACCTTGAGTTTTCCCGTGGCCTTGTTCATCTTGTCGTGGCCCAGATGCATCATGAAGGTGGGCAGGGCGTCCTGAGCCTTCTTTCTCACGTCTCCGTTTCTGTCCTCCAGGCAGGCATAGAGCTGAGGGACACACAGCATCAGGTCCCCGGGGACCGTCCTTAGGGTGGGCAGCTTCTCTGCCAACCAGCTGAGCACCTGGGAGATGGAAGAGGAGTGAGCCTCATGTACATGTGTGCAGCTTCACCTGAGCATCTCAGAGGAAGAAGAGTTTCTCCACCTCCTGTCGGAGGAAGGGATTCTCCCTCTTCAGCTCCTCAGCGAGGTCCTCTCCCTCCAGCCAGTCCTTCATCCCAGTCTGCTCCACCCAGGCCTGCAGTGTCGTCATGGCAGCAGTCCTCACATTAGCCTGCAGATGGACGTCTCATAACATTGGTTCAGTCCGAACTGTTTAGCCTTCGCTCATAAAACATCGGATGCGTTTTCATGGTGGTTGATGGAAACCAGAGCTAACACGGGTGTGTGCGTACCTTGCTGTCTCCCAGAACGGTGATGACGGGGAATCCCAGAGCTTTAACATGCTGCTTGAGTCCAGGTCCCATAGCTGCAGCCAGCTGCTGCAGGATAGTCAGAGTCTGCTGCACCTGAACACAGAAACACGACGTTCTGGGATCTTTATGATGAATTAGTCTAGAACAGATCATGTCTGAATCACAACAGGGTTTGTTTACAGAACAAAAACAAGGTGAAACATGCGCAAGTTTCAGCTTCTGTTACTTCACAGGAAAGTACGGCAGAGGAAGAGTAATTCCCTCCCAACTTAGATTTATTTGGTTATAAAAGATAAAAAGGATCAAGGTGTCCTCATGGAAGACGGCTCGCCAGCCAAGAAGGAAAATCCCTCCGTTTCACCCCCTGCAGGATAACCAGCAGCTTTGTTAAGCAGCTCAAACCAAGCCCATATTTTAGATTCTGACCTGAATTTTAACATAATTTTATCACCTGAGGAATGTCTCCAGGATTAAAAGGACTGATTATGTTCAGCAGACTGGATTACTCTTAACAGGTTTAACATAAAACTTGATCCAGATCGCTGCTGCTGGAGTTCTCACCAACACCAGGTGGAACGCTCCTTTTGTTAAGGTCTTCCCACCGGCTCACTGTCCAACAAAGAGCTGATTTTAAAATTCTGCTGCTAGTTCATGAAGCTCTGAACAATCATCTCAGGCCTGCTGGTAGACCAGGAACCTTCTGGACAGCTTAGATCAGGTGCACGTTTTCTTTTTAATCCCAGAGGCGGGACTGAACGCGGAAGCTGCTGTTAGTTTTTATGTACCTTCCACTTGGAACTGCAGGCCAGCTGAAACTCTGACTCCTATAAATCACTTCTTACAAACTCGTTTTTACCATTTTAGATTCCTAACATTTTGTCTTCACTCCACGGAGAAGCTGCTTTTGACGCAAACTTATCTTCGTTCTAACCTTTTTTGTTTTTTTTTAAATCACTTTCATTCCTTTTGTTTGAAAAGTGCTGTATAAATAAAGTGTGATTTGACCAAGCAAAGGTTAATGTTTAGTAACTGAGTTAAGCGGTAATGTTTAAGACACACACACACACACCACTGAGATGAAATGTGTGTATGAGTGTGTATGAGTGTATTGTGTATTATGGTGACATCTCTACTGTGACAGCAGTAAATTCTCCTGAAATATGAGTTTGAGCTCCATCTTTGGTCATCTAGATCCCGTAAAGCAGTTTTCCTGCCTGACGGGGGTGAACATCTCACCAGGATCTTGTTGGAGTCATTGAGTCGTCCTTTCAGGGCCAGAGGCAGCTCTCCGACGTTGGCCGTGATGAACTTGGCCTCAGAGATGACAGCAGCCGCCTCGTCCAGACCCTCCTTCCTGATCTTCCAGTTCTTGTCTTCGATTTTAGACACCAGGTCGGATGTGATCTTGTCGCTTAGAGAGAGGACGGGAAGAAAGACAAGGAGAAGCAACAAGTAAATCATTTAGCCGACAAACTACCGGAGCATTAAGGAGCTTTGAGCATTTTGTTACCTGATATCTGTACGTGGTAGTAAGTCCATGATGTCCTGCCCTGCTCCTCCTCTATCTTCATTGTGCTCTTCACCTTCTTCTTCTTCCTCATCTGCCGCAGCCTTCTTGGTGGCTCTGATGGGAGCTGGCGGAGACTGACCCTGCATCTGTGAGGAACGTAAACATTTCTCATTTACCCTGGAACGAAATGCGGCGCCTTCCTGAACATCCGTACCTTCTCAAACTCTGCATCTATCTGGACGAGGAGAGCCGGTTTCTCGTCTTCGAAGAACATGCGCAGCGGTGCTCCCATGTAGAGGTGCATGACTCCCAGCAGGGTGATGGCCGACGTCCGCACTGCGGGGTTGTTCGCGCCCAGAGCCGTCTTCACGTTGTTGATGAACGCTTTCACATTTATACTGAACAACCCAGAGGTTAAAGGTTAGCGGACACTTCAACATCTGTGTCTGGGTTCTTAAACTAGAACACGTATCGTGTGCAGCTGCTGGGACGACTGGTCCATCACATATGCTGTATAAAAGGAATAAAAGGAATATTGACTAGAAGTTACCCAGCAAATCCAAACTCCTTCATGGCGTTGGCCAACCAGCTGAGCGCCTCCGCCTGGTTTTTGGGGTTTTTCTGTGCAAACGCCAAGGACACAACCTGACACAAAAAAAAAAAAAACGGGTTAGCACTGAACATCCATCATCAACATCATTATTATCTTGGGATTTTGAGGTTTTATTAGGTCAACTAGGACCAGAGAACTGTTTTCAGACCTGCTCTGCTGTCCACGGAAGTGAGCACGCCTCTCCAATCGCTGTCAGTCCTTCTTTGGCGTTCCCCCCACACTTGACATCTCCGACCTTGTCCACCAGGCCGTCCAAAACCACGGAGGCCGACGTCTTGGAGAACTGTCCTCTCTGAGCAACGAGAGCCACAATGTGCAGCTTCTTCTGCATCACCTGCACAAGGTCACATGATGAGATGAGAGCGTTACTGACTCATCCTCCCGTCAGAGATTCCACCATCTGTGCTACTGCAGGCGGGATTATACCAACAACTTTACAGCAATTAAAACCTGTCTGATCATGACAAAATAAATTCACAAATAAGTTAAACTAAACTTAATCTGCTTTAACACTGAATTACTCAACTAAGATTATCTCAGCAAGACGCCTCCTAACGACTCCTAATCCGGCGTCGTCTTCGTCCCGCCTCTTCTCCGAGATCTTCCCTAACGACGGCTAATCCAGCATCGTCTTCATCCCGCCTCTTCTCTGAGATCTTCCCTAACGACGGCCAATCCGGCATCGTCTTCATCCCGCCTCTTCTCC
>JBAMHW010000010.1:8645491-8656272 GCA_037177495.1 Rhadinocentrus ornatus
TGTGTGTTCTGCTACGTGTGTGTGTTCTGCTACGTGTGTGTGTTCTGCTACGTGTGTGTGTTCTGCTACGTGTGTGTTCTGCCGACAATTAAATGACTTATTGCTTATCGCGACAGGCCTACTTCCCAAGTTACTTTTACAGACAGTCCAATTCAGTGTGGTCCAGTTATAATCCAATGAAAACAAATCCATCATATGATCCATATTAGACCAGTTTAAAATAACTGTGTTCATGAAAACAAGTTACAAAATAGTTCTGTAAAGTATTTGCATCAAATCTTTTCTGATTCAATCTTCCATCTTGTGCCAGGAAAGAAAACCTCCATCAGAACCAGAATCAGGAAGGACAATCTTCATTAGAACCAGAACCAGAAAAGAAAACCTCTATCAGAACCAGAACTAGGAGGGAAGGCCATCTGCCTGCACCATCTGGTAATGTGCTGGACTGTTACCATGGAGATCGGTTACTGAAATGATTTATCCTCAAATCTTATCTGCTGCAACTCGATCTTTGAGTCTAATGTTGCATGAACTGAAATTTAATTCCTCGGAGTGATGATATTGTTAATTATCTAGAATAACACTTAAATTAAAGGACTTGTTTCACTTCAAAACAGCCCAAATTATGAACAGAGCATGAAAAAAGAAGAAAGAAAAAATTGCCAATTTCTTCTAGTCAAGATAAAAACCACTTGATCAGAGAGGAACCCCACATGTTCAAGAAAGCAGCTGGAGAGACTGATGCAAAATACCGCAGCATTACCTACCCTCTTTTTCTTTATAGAACATCTATTCAAACCATCATGAGATAATAGTATGTCTGATACCAAGCTCACTAATTTAATTTAATCTTATTTTACTCATTCGTTCAAATAAAAAAGCCAATAAAGGTTTTTTTTAATCAGACGTTTGCAATATTTTTTTCATCCAGAGGCAGTGAGCTGAAGTGACTCATGGTCTCATCAGGGGCTAAACCCCCCTAAAGTTGTAATCCTAGAATCACCCTTGCATTACTTGTGGCTCTGAGTGCAGCTCACTCGGCGTGAATGAACATGCACCTGGGTGTTCAGTTTTCATCAATCTTGATTGGAGCTGGAGCCAATTGAAACCCACAAGCATGGTCGTCTGATGTAGAACTGGATGCAGATTAAACACTGAGCACAAAGTCAGACGTTAGTGGGACATTTGACCCGAGAGAAAAGAGCTCCATGTTACTCAAAGATAACATGGAGTTCCCCAAGGCTTCGTGTTGGTGCCCTGTTGTTTAGCATCTACATGCTCGCACTTGTTCAGATCATGTAAAAAGCAATTATCTAATCATAATTATGCTGATGACACTCAGCTTTATATTACTGCCTCATTGGGGGACAGAAAAAGCTTCAGTTTGTGCCTCAGCTAAATGTAGATAAATCTCAAAATCTAAAGATTAGTCCCAGCTTCAGTCAGCAATGATAAAACCAGAGGATCAATCCAAAATTCTTGGTGTCATTTTGGACTCTGAGCTACATTTTAACAACCATATTAAACCAGGAACCAGATCAGCCTTTTACCACCTGAAGAATATATCTAGAATAAGGTGATTGATGGTTCAACGTGATTTAGAAAAACTTCCATGTTTTCAGTTGTCTTGACTACTGTAATGGAGTTTTTACAGGTCTTTCCAAAAAAGACAACAAAAAGACAACTGCAACTAATTCAGATGCTGCTGCTCATGTCCTCCCAAAGACCAGAAAAGAGGAACATATCACTCCGGTTCTCACATCTCTGGCATACACTGGCTTCCTGTGAGGAAAAGAATCGATTTTAAAATGTTTCTGCTGGAGTACAAGGCTCTGAATGGTTCTGGTCCAAATTATTTATCAGATCCACTGGCTCCATTTGAGCTACCGGGACTTCTCAGATCATCTGGGTCCAGTTTGCTTTCCAAAGTTAAAACTAAACATTTTCTTTTTCTGCTCCTGATATCTGGAACAAACTACCAGAAAACCGGAAGACTGATCCAAACTTTAGTTCTGGTAAAACGGGTCAGAAAACCTTATTTACCACAGCTTTTAAATTAAAATGGGGAATTTTTGTTTTAGAATATATTTTCTTGCAAATTTACACTGATGATGAGGATGATGATGATGTTATCCGTTGATGTTTGTATGCATCCTATGCACCTCTCTGTATGTATCCTTCACCGTCTCCTCTGACCACATCCAGCACATGGGGTAACATATGTATGAAAAGTGCTGTATTAATAAATTTACTTTATAACAGCAGCTGTCAGAGTTTCTTAATGTAAAGATGTGTTTTAGTTTGTTTATTGTTTGTTGTCTAAACCAAACATTTCACTGGATTCCCCTTTGATGCGGAGATGGTGGGTGGCCGTTGGAGGCGCTGATAAGAAGCTGAAACGTGAAATTTGTTCATTTTCTTTGGAAACTTCATTTTTCCTGAGATGAATTTTTGAATAGGTTTTTCTTGTGATGTGTTTTTGGTGATGGAGGAGAAATAGATTTCTACATTTTTTTGTTCAGCGGTTGAGTCTCTGCAGGTGTCCTCACCTTGGTCCTGGGTCTTGTCCTGGTTCCTCTGGGCCACGGGTGTGCGTGGGACCACCATGGCGGGCAGGTAAACCTCCTGGTTGAAAAGCTTGTTGTTTAGCTTGACGCTCCCCCCTTTGTTGCTCCCTTTCGCGCCTCCTCTTCCTCTGCCATCAGCCGCCCGTCCTTTCAGTCCATTTGTCTCTCTTTGCCTTTGATGTCCATTCCTGTCTTTGTCCTTGGCCTTGGACTCCTCACACAGTCGACCTCCTCTTCTATCGGTCACTCCGTCTTTCCCTCTCTGCTCCCCCAGGCTCCTCTCTCTCATTGCTGTGGCCCCTCTCCCTCCCCCTCTTCCTCCTCCTGCCCGCCACTGACTCCTCGGCGTGCTGGACGACTGTGTGTGCGTGGCCCCGGAGGTTGGCCGCTCTCGTGGCCGGGCTCGTGCGTCTGCGGCGGCCTGAGCGCTGCCTCTGCTGTTAGACCCGGCAGCTGTGGGCGGTTTTGGTGCCGGCCGGCGCTGAGAACCATGTCGGACTTTGTCCTCTGCCTGTGGTTTGACATCCGGAGGTGTTAGATCCCCTGAACACACACACAAACACACGTGCACAAACAAAAGCATCAGATTAAGTGTTACTCAACCAGATGTACAGTATACAGAGGGATTAACAAAGAAAGCAGTTTATCCCGGATGAAGAAAGACTTATTTATTTCACTTTACTCTGCAGAATCTGTTGCAAACATTTGCTGACACATTATTTTAAACTCAAAGTCTTAATTAAATCTGATCAGAATCTGGCTGGAAAAAATGTTTGCAACCATGATCCAATCAGACTGAAGTCAGACCTCCTGCATTAATGCAGGGGGTCCAGGTTCTTTCCAATGTTCAAATCCCATCAATACAACTTATGGTTTCACTTGCACTTTTCCACCTAACCCCACCCCCCCACAACCACCACCCCCACTCACACATGTGACTCATGAAACATCGGCCTAGTACTAATTATCCCTGCTTCTAAGAAAATAGCTGGTCAAACATGACCCCTAGGTATTTAAAGGTGGTACCTAATTGATTATTGTCAATAGAATATCTTTCTATTGACAATAGAAAGATATTGGCACTCAGATTGTGACTCAAGTACAATTTGTTCAGTCTTGGCAGTGTTTATTTGGAGCCTTTTTATTACCTCAGAACAACTTTACTCACATCTTGCTGGTGCAGCCCAGGGTTGTCTGAGTGGTTAAGGTGAGTAAAACTGTACTATCTGAATACTTTATAATATGTTGATTTGGTTCATCAATACGGAAGTCATCAGTGTAAAGTGAGAAAAGAACAGCAGAACTCACAACCCTGGGGGGCCCAACGTTGGTTGTAACAGCAGATGACAGATTTTTGTTTAATATAATATAATATGACTCTTTGGACCCTGTTTGTAGGGAAAGAGGCGTACCATGTGATAAGAAAGCAATTCAGCCTCATTTAAATCAATTTAGATACTAAACTTTCTGTTTGTATCGAACTGAATGCTGATGAAAAGCCAGAGTGCTTTCAGTTGTCTAGATGTTTGGTAATAATGTGCATCTCCTGTTCCTCGACTCTTTTGATGTGCAAATTGATGTGGATCAGTTTTGTCCTGTTATTTTGATGAGTAGAATTCTCTCTGGAGATTTTACTATTACTGATGTCAGACTGACTGCAGATGGAAACTAGCATAATGCTAAATCTGGTGCAGCCATTTTTTTCTTTATTTCCCACAAATAATTAATGTACCTGCATATGTCCTTTAAATAAAATTGTATAAAATTCTGTCCTGGAATCTGGATTTTTGGTAACGGTTTTAAATGAGAAGTTTTCCATATTAAAAGGTACAGCGTACTGTCTGCTGAACTTGTAATGTAATTATCATTGTAACACAGTGTAATTATATTAACTTAGTGTAAAACACTGTAATTATATTACTGTAAAACAAGTCTTGGCAGGGAGGAAATTACTTGGTAGGATTTCTAGACTTTAGTGAAGTGAGAAGTATCTTAAAACAAGTAATGAAACAGTAATTCCAAGTCCTTTATTAAGTAAAAAAAGAACAAACACCAAACTATCCTGTTAAGGCTTCTTTCAGTATTACTTCTTTCTTATGTTGAGAGAAAAGATCTTAAACCGAGACGATTCTTCGGAATTGAAGAAGAAATATCTTGTTTTTGTCTTAAAATGAGAACCAGTTTTTATACTGGTGTGAAAGATGCAGAGTGATGAAATGTGAATATGAGTGAGAAATAACCAAAAATATGAATACTGACTCTGAAAAAAAAGACCAGAGACTTTTTGGGCAGGTTTGAGATTGTAAGACTTGGTTTGACAGCCAGTTATTGCAGAGCTGTGGAAAAGTCCTGATCCACCCTTCATTTCTTTACCTGCTTCTGGTTGAACTGTGTTTGGCTTGGATGCCAATGCTTGGTAGAGTCTTTTAGCTCGTCACGTGGCTATGCTACCATTGCTACTCTTCTTCTCATGCTCCCCTGTACAGGAGGCTTTCATTAACATGCTTTATGAATAAAACTGCTCCGCTCTGCAGAGGTAAGTCAGGCTGTGGGGATCTCACCTGTGATGTGTGGGGAGGAAGAGTGGGAGTCCTTCCAGCTGTCCTTCTTCCCTAAAGAGTTGTTGTTGATGGAGTCCTGGAGAGGGTAATGAGACAGAGAGGCAGCAGAGTGAGAACGGCCCACACATGATGGAGGATTCAACACACACACTTTCATCCATCCACCTGATGACATCACTGCCAGGAAGCTGTAGGAGCTTTGAACAGGAAGTGTGTGGCGGCCTGCGTAATGAAAGCCACTCGGAGCGCTGACTCACGCTGACGTCCCATCATGCATCTGCTTTCCCTTTCTCCCACCCGGTTCGGTTACTATGGTTACACTGTGTGAGGGAGATCTGTCTCTAAAAAGACTTGTTCTCTTATTTACATGATTTAAAATGTGCAGTTTTTTTTGCTCACTAACTTATTTTTGCCATCCATCCAGATCTGAGATATTTTCTTCTTTTATTCACAAGTTGTTTTTGTTATTTCTTTAAATCCGTCTCAGAATCAGTCTCTCCACCCCTCTTTCTGCCTTCAGGTTGTTTCTGAGTCTTTGTACATTAATCTGAAATATTCATGAGTCTTTTTGTCTCGGTTGGTTGGAGGTGTGTCCTCAGTTCCCGCCCATCCAAACAGATGAATAACGTAGACCTAACCAGAGTAAAAAGAGTGCAAAGCTCAGTCCTGCAGCCACGTTCACAGCCAGATTTCACATCTCATCCACAGGTCAGGCAGTGTGGACATGCAACAAGAGGCACATATTAAAAAAAATCTGTTTAAACTTTTAACATTTAGATATTAACCCAACATTTAGATGCAACATGTGTTAGGGTAAACCAGTTAAATTCAATATTGAACATTTGTATATAGATCTAAATTATAGTAAGGCTTGATGAGATGAGATTACCAGCAGCAACTTTGTTGGTGCTTACCGTAATTATAATTATTGTGTAACTCTAACATTCACATATGAAATCTGACATTTAAATATAAATTTAAATGTTAGATTTCAATTTAATATTGAGACTTTAAATTTATATTTTTTTCAATTTAAATTAATTGATTAAATAATTATTGATTAAATAATTAAACTTTTAAAGAAAATGTTGACGCCTGACATAGAACCAGTGCTTACTGGACTTCCTGTCTTTCTGTCATCCCCACCCAGTCTGCCCAGTCTCCTCTGACTTCTGACACCAACCAGACATCCTGGTCCAGACAAACTGCTGCTCGCTGGATACCTTCTCGCCTTCAGACCATCTCTGGAAACCCTGGAGGTGGTTTGGGTTGAAAATCCTAGTATATACTCAGACCTCTCTGGTTTTGTGTTTCTTACCAGCGCACCTGTTCAGCTCGGATCCCTCCAGTTTGCTTGGGTCATTTTGTGGAAGGAGACTGTTTTTATCTGACAGGTTTTTGTTTACCTTGTTGTTGCATCGTGTTCGTATCGTACCCGTTTGAAGAGGTTTTGGTTTTTACTCATGTTTTGCCCTTTTGTGGTCTTCCTGTGTACCTTGGAAGCAGTGATGTCATGTAAGTTGTTTCTTTGCGTGTTTGTTTCCAACATGTAAACAACGACGCAGCAAACAGCTCACTGCTAATTTTGGACGTAACGATCATCTGATTAACTCTGGGCGCAGAGTCAGAGCTCGCGATCAGTAAGTTGTGTCGTGGTGAGAGTTATCACCTAATCCAGGTCCTGAAGCCAGTCCAGCTGGCGGGCAGGTTGGTGAGGTCATAGTTCACAGCAGCCAATCACAGAGGCCACGGGTAGCAGAGGCCACGTGACTGACAGCTGGATGAGACACTGACCAGCCCCGCCAACACAGCGACCAGTTATTTGTTTCGAGAGGATGTGAGAAACTCTGAGTCTTTAATCCACTGCTCTCAGCTCCCAGCAGAGACACCATAACCTTCCATATCTGCCGGCACATCGCTTCCCTGCATCATGGCGACCGTGGGATCGAGTGCTGATGCTGGAGGAGGCTCACGTGGCTGTGGACTGGCCCAGTAAACAGGATGCAGCTCATGTAAAGCGACACTCCTCATCACTGACCTCTGCCTGAGTCAGAGATGCACCACTTCCATGGGCTCCATTTGCAGCTGTAAACAAATGTTTGCAAATAATTTCAGTTACTCTGCTGCGGAAGGACGGGAAGCCATCTGCTCTCTGATTGGATACTTTTATTTCTCATCGTCCAATCAAATAGAGGCATAGAGACGGGGCTAAAAATCCTCACCTGCGACTTCAGAGTATCACAGGCAGTTTTTCTGCTTGCATCTGTGAACAGATGTTTTAAAATAAAAAAAAATATCTATTTTTCTTGACAAACAATCTTTTTCTACATATTCTCAAATTACTCAGGCAATTTTTTATTTATTTTTTATTTTTTTTGCAAGGTGACAAAACTTTATTTATAAACACAAACAAATGATTTGCAAACATTTATTTACATATCGAGGCCATACCCTCTATCCCAGCATCAGCAGCTGAAGGAAAGCACAGGTTACATCTTAGGGGCTTGGACCCTTCTTGTTTCTGCTCCGTGCTCCTGGACTGGGAGCTCTAGGAGAAGAATCCATCATCTCTGTTTGCTTTATTCCACTCAGGATTCCAAGAACCCACTTGAGACTTGAGACTTGTCGTTGCTGCACCCATTTTAAAATTAATCCAGATCTGAAACCAGATCATCTTTAGAAAACCCAGACAGGCTCAGGGAGAACATGTAAACACCCCCGGCTCAGACCTGAACCAGGAGAAGACGGTGCTAATGCAACCTTTATCAATATATTACCAGCAATCACAGTCACATGAAGAAGCACTGGTTTCTGCTGGTCTCTGGCGGTCCCACCACAGCATCTCAGTCAGGACGAGGTCTGGACTGGATCATGTCAACACCCTGGTTCTGGTGTAGATCTGCTGCTGTGTGCGAGATCATTGTCCTGCTGCACGAGACAGTTTCAGCCAAGCTTTAAGCTGCCAGACAGACAGACTCACATCTGACTCTAGAAGAGTTGATGGTCCACTCAGTGACTGCAAGGTGTCCAGACCATCATCCCTCCACCACCGTGCTTAACAGAGACTTTCTCCTCCAACCCTTCCATACCAGCCGTACTGGTTCAGTCTTTTCCGATTGTTCTGTCATCAACTTCAACATTTAACATGCTAACTGAGGCCTGGACAGTCTAAGGTGTAGCTCTTGTGTTTTGGGGTTTTGTTTTTTACAGTTTCTCCAAGCATTACATGGGGTGACCTTGAGCTGAACTTGGTTTTCTTCAGAGCATCCTGGGAAGTATTTGAGTAAATGTTTCTACGATAGCAGTGCAGGAACAACTGAAAGCAGCATCTTTATAACTGATTATAAATATAAAGAAAGAACAATTCAACCTCTTTCTGAAATAATCTAATCTGCTGACTCGTCAGTGTGGAAGTGAGCAGCCTGCAGACGTCTGACTGACCAGAAGTTTGAATCCAAAGGCAAGTAGACTTAAAGTATCAGGAAAGATGAGAAAAATTTAAGTTGGTTGACATCAGATTTACATGAGAGGTCATTGAACCCTTCGTTTATACACATTACCCCAACCTCTGCTTTCATACTTAGTGTGATTTGTCTGTATTTGTGCTGATATGCTGTTTTGTTTTGTTTTTCTGACAAACATGTCCACTTTGGTCTGGTCTGTCCGGTGGACATTGTTCCAGAAGTCATGTGGTTTGGTCAGACGCAGCTTCGGCAGCCTAAGCCGTGCTGCCATGTTCTTTTAGAGAGAAGAGGCTTTCTCCTGCAACCCTTCCAAACAAGCCACGCTGGTTCTGTCTTTTTCTAACTGGACTGTCATGAGCTTTAACATCTAACATGCTAGCTGAGGCCTGGAGAGTGAGTTTTTTAGAGTTGCTCTGAGCATTGCACGGTCTAATCTTGGGTAGAACTTGCTAGGATTCATTCCTGGAAGACTGGCAGCTGTGCTGACTGTTTTCTACTTTCTCTCTCTGGATGGACTCCAGATGGTTAGGAAATGATCTTGTAGCCTTCTCAGATCGACGGGCAGCACCGGTTGCTCCACAAAGATCATTGCTGATGTCTTAGCTCCTAGAACTGCCAATACCAGTGTTGGTCAGGTAATCAGGGCTACTGACCTTCTTTATTCCTGAGATTCCTGAGACATAAATAATGACAGTGTAAGACACGATGGTATCCTGAAGCCTCAGAACCAGAGAGGGTGTTCACAAGATGGCAGAACAGCATCGTTCAGGCATCCTCCAGCTGATCACTTTGGGCCCAGCTGCTCAGCTACATGACACACCGACTCGTCCACACCGACTCGTCCACACAGACTCGTCCACACAGACTTGTCCACACTGACTCGTCCACACTGATGGGCTAAATGTTCAAATTGGAGCTGCATCCTCAGATCTGACCCAGAGTCAGCTCACGCAGACGCATTAGACACCATGCTGTCTCATGCTGAAGACCGATCCACTCAGGAAATACACAACAAACACATTAACCCACTTTCGAGCCCCACTCTGAGTGGATCCACCCATGACCCCCCCCACTCGCCTACCTGGGTGCCGGCTTGTGGCAGCTGTGGGAACAGAGCCAGGCTGGTTGGTCTCTTTGGTCGATATTTATCCATGACAGCACAGGTTGATCCCCCCCACTGACAGGCGACACCTTCCTCCCTCCTCCTCCTCCTCCTCCTCCTCTTCTCCTCGTTGTAGCTCCTCGGCTCGGACGAGGCCTCCCCCACCCTCCTCTATCTCCCTCTCTCTTCCCCTTCTTCCTCCTCAGTCCTCTCAGCATCGATCAGCTCTGAGCTCTGCTTCTGGACACACCCCTTCCTCTTCCTCCTCACATGCCGATTGGTGGGCTGCAGCGTCACATCATCTTCATCATCATCGTCCCCATCATCAGCAGAAAGGAGAGCAAACAGACGGAGGAAGAGGAGGTGGGGGGTGTTGAGTGGTGATGGAGTGAATGAGGACTGAAAGAGGGACAGAAGAGAGCACGGAGATATACAGGGGGGAGGAAGGGGGGGGGGAAGCCGGGGACAGCCAATCAGAACAAGGCATGACATCATCAGCTGATCTGCCTGTAGCCTTTCCTGACTTCAAGCTAATAAACGTTGTGTGTGTGTGTGTGTGTGAGACAGTGAAATAAGATTAGACGGCAACACAGAGAGACAAAGCCAATAGTCAGCCAAACCAGTCAGAAAGCAGATTTCTCACTGACAACCAGCAAAACCAGTCAGGCTGCAGCAACAGCAGCTAGTAAAGGATCACATAGCCAAACCAGCGTGGCAAGGACTCCTTCAGCAAGTCACCCTAAAAACCAGTCAGCAAGCAAACAACTCAGGAAAAATCTCAGCTGACAAGTGGAGAAACAGATATGAGACATTCAGCCAGTCAGTTTCCAGCCAGTCAGTCAACGGGTCACCCGCTGAGCCAAAACCAGTCACTTCCAGTATGAGCTTTCCAAACCAGTCAGTCCCGGTTCTTACATAAACCAGCCAGCAAATCCGAAAGTTTGTCTTATTGTCAGTCCACCAGCCAATTTAGAGCCAGTCCGTTAATCCAGCAGCCAGTCAGGTGGTAATGCATAAAATAAAATAAAATAAAATAAAATAAAATAAAATAAAATAAAATAAAATAAAATAAAATAAAATAAAATAA
>JBAMHW010000010.1:8718392-8730346 GCA_037177495.1 Rhadinocentrus ornatus
TGAGGCTCCCTTCACTCGGTCTGTGTTCTCTCTGTAGCTGCTGACAGTTGACTGACTGGTCTTTGTGTTGCAGGTCTTCATGCTGCAGAGCTGCTGCTTCCTGATCATCAGCAAATAAAATGTCTCAAGTGTCTTCACGTTTCATTTCTTAAATGTTTAACATTTCAATTGGAGAACTTTGCTTCCTGCATGCTCGAAGGCTGCAGAGATCAGGTCTGTGACCAGATGTGCCTGCAGCACTTCGGGGTTTTCTCTGCCCGGACAGGTGGGATATAATCCCCAAGGGCTTTCTCACGGTAGAATGTACTCTAGGCAACTTCAAAGGGTAAACAATTCCGGAACCACAGGGGGCGATAAGGTATTAACTACAAGTTGGAGGGATTACCATCTTGGCCCAATGTCCTAGGTTTAGATGTTTCGATTGCCAGTCATGTTTACAGCCTTGAAGGGACATACTGCACTAATCAGGAGTTGTTGTTCCCTGAATCATTTCTGAAAGGCTTTGTTTACATCTGTGCCTCCATGCTCAGCTGTATCACAGCTGGTTTAGAAAGTTCCTCACTCCACGCTGTGAACCTCATCTGTTCAATGTTCAGGCTGCTTTGTGCACCCACCAACAAGAAATCAGCCTAGAATCTGGCACTATGCCAATGTTCATGGAGCAGCTCTGATTGGTACTTTGGCATTAAGATGTTGAACCCACAGTTTTTTTTTTGTTTTTTTTTTACATCTGGTAGCTTTTAATGTCAATGAAGTTAATGGTCCGATGATGAAACGGCCTATTTTAGAAGCTTTGGCCAGTAGGTGCCATCATGGAGCCTTGAGAAATTTATTTTCTCAAGGCTACCTAAAAATGAGCTACTTCCGATTGAGTCCGCTTTGAGATTTATGAAAACCAAACCGGATCAGAAAATGTCCCTACCTCCATGCAACTCTGACCCAGATGAACGCACATAGTCTAAAGCAGTGGTTTCCAACCTTTTTTCCTTGCAGACCCCTTCATGCATTAACTAAAATGCTGAGGACCCCTGCTCCATCCTGTGCTGAAACCTTGCTGGTTTTTGGCTTTCAAAAGGGAAAATTTTACCATTAAAAATGTATTCTGGTGGAGTCCTGTCGTTTGATAACGTTAAATAACATCCAGCCTTTTTTTCATTAAAATAGGGACAATTTGTGGACATTATTCACAATGGCTCTGATGTTGAAAGCCTCAAGGACTCCCTGTACTCTTTGGGACCCCCTTGGGGTTCCCAGACCCCAGGTTGGGAACTGCTGATCTAGAGAAACGGCAAAATAAAATCCATCCAGCTAAATAGGGTGGCCAGTCTGCTGCCAGCATGTAGCATCAGTAGAAAAGTAGCTTTGCTCCTTTATTCCAGCAGAGGGGACGCAGACTGGAGGCTGGAGGTCCAGAAGTGATGCAACGCTGATGAAACACACAAGAGAAGGATTTCATTTTATTTATTCTGACACAATGTTATTGTCCCAATTTCTGTCATTTATTCAATCATCTGGCCCTGTCCACCTGGTTAATAGCGAGATTGTGTCCCTCCGCCCTCCTTGCTGGAGCCCCGCCCACCCAACTGGAGCACCGCCCTCCCAGCTGGAGCATCGCCCACCCAACTGGGTTCACCGCCCACCCAGCTGGAGCTCCGCCCACCCAGATGGAGCCCCGCCCTCCCAGCTGGAGCATCGCCCACCCAACTGGGTTCACCGTCCTCCCAGCTGGAGCACCCAGTAACTAGAATGAAATATTATTTATCACTAAATAAACTGCTACCAATCTCAGATGCATCTGTACATATTTATGACGAAATTACTGGCATCAGTTCTGGCATTTAGCAGCTCTTCTCCAAAGTGATTTCCCCCTGTGGGAATCGAACTTCCACCTCCTACATGACAGATGGATGTTCTACCGACTGAGATATCCAGCTGCACGTTCCGATGCCTCTGCCGTGTCTTCCCTTCTGACACTGTGATGACAGCATCTCCACCTGCTGCCACCATTCTGCCTCTCTGACACCAGTAATGCCCACGCCGTGCCCACCAGTTACACATTTTTACCTGCTCCAACGTGGTCCATCAGGATCTCGGTCTTCTTTTCTCCTGCCTATAGGCAGACAGAGTTCAAACTTTGATGCTAACATATATTACAACAAATACAATACAAGAGATAAAGTCTAATAATGAAAAGTTGTGGACAATAAATGGATGAAGATGACAGAATGGACCAAAATATGTGTTATTTGTGCAGAAGTCAGCACGCTCAGAGACTGTTTGCAGCACAGAGCTCCGCTTTCTGGCAGCAGCTGTTTAGTTTACTAAGTTTATTTTCAATCATAAGAGAAAACAAAGCTAAAAATGGAAAGAGAACCCAATAAACTAAACCAGAAAATAAAGGAGATATCTATCAAACAAGTCAATCAAACTTCTTGGCATTATTATGGATGATATGTTCACTTGGAACAAACATATTGACAAAGATTTCGATTAGTAGAAGATAAACTTCTTCACTAACAGTAAAAGTAATAATCCAGCCTTGGAACTTGTCAAACCTGGATAACAGATTCGTGGACTCGTCCAGTGCATCAAATGAAAATCCTTAAAATAACTTTGCACTAAAGGTTAGGTTTAAGAAAAGATGAGCTTGTGGATCATTTCAGTGGTAAAATTACAGCAACATTGATGTCATTGCTCCCATCAAGGTGAAAGTGATCGCTGGCAAGGAAAGAGCTCCATGGAAAAACGCCGCGCTGGTCAGAGCTGAAAAACGAGTTAAAAAAAGCTGAACGCAGGTGGAGGAAAACCAAGCTGCACTTTCACTGTGAGATCTAAAAAGAGAAACAGGATTTAGAATCTGGAGCTGAGAAATGAAAGACCATCTTTCTTTCTGGCATCATTGCTAAGAACAGCAATAATGATCGGACATGTTCGTTACTGTTGACAAGCTAACTAGCTATCCAGCTGGGTCTGGAATGAGTTTGCTTCTTTCTTTACTGACAACATTCAGAAAACCATCAGTCGGTGCTTCCATGTAGGGACAGGACATATGTCCCTGTGTCCACTCAGAGACATGAACACCAGGACATATTTCTCTCCAATCAGCCCTGAAAACCTGGACGAGATCATTGTCCGTCTGAAAACCACCACTTGCTGTCTTGACGCCCTGCCAACCAGGTTTTTATGAACATTTCAGGATGCATGGCCTTAGACATCTTCCAGATTGTAAACACGTCTCTGCTTTCAGGTGTCTTCCCTCAGACCCTAAAACCAGCCGTCATCAAGCCACTGAAAAAGAAAAAGCACAGGCATCTACAGGCCGATATCAAACCTCCCCTTTCTTAGTAAGATTCTAGAAAAATCTGTCTTTCACCAGCTTCACAACTTCCTGACCCTAAACATCTGTTCTGATGTCTCCCAGGCGGATTTTCAGCCACGCCACAGCACTGAGACTGCTCTAGTTCAGGTCCTCAATGACATCCGCCTGAGCACAGATAACAGAAGTATTTCAGTCCTGGAGCTGCTGGATCTCAGTGCTGCTTTTGACACGCTCGACCACATCTTACTAGACCGGCTGGAAAACTGGTTGGACCTTCTGGCTCTGCCATTAATTGGTTTGAGTCCTATTTAATAGACAGGGACTACTTTGTGTCTATAGGTAACTATTAATCTAAGCGAACCAAAATAACCTGTGGGGTTCCCCAAGGCTCCATCCCGGGGCCACTGCTGTTCAACATCTACATGCTGCCACTCGCTCACATCATGAAAAACAACTGTCAAAGAACTGACGTCAAAATCCTGCTGTTAGTTTACAAAAACCTGAATGGTTTAGGACCAGAATCCAACCAGGATCTTCTGGTTGCTTATGAAGTCATTGTTTGCATTTTATCAATTATTTTCTGTTTTTATTCATTTAATTATTTCTTTTTAAAGTTTAAAGCACTTGTTGCTTCCTGCGCCCCGCTGTGATGCTTTTCATGTTTATGTTCAGCACTTTAAAATGCCGTGTACATGAAATGTGCTATACGAATAAAACTGCCATGCCTCGTCCGCCTAGGCTCAATCACTGGCTATATTCTTACATATTAACATGAAAATGTACATTGATATGCCTAGTTTCTGTTTTTAAATAAATTGAAATATAAAAAACGAAAAATGATGTTTTTCTGCTTTTCAAGGAAACAGTGTTGCCAACGTGTCAGCAGGTCCCCCTCGGCTATGTATGGGCAAAGTCCCCGTGAACATGGGAAACTCTCTGAACCCATAAAAAAAATAAATCAGCGTAAAACATTCAGACATTTGACTGAAAGAGTTTATTAAAGATGATTTTAGATTGTGAGTTCAGATTATGAAGGAAAATACAAATATAAAATGAAAGGGTTAAACATTTGGGTAAAATCTTGTTAAATGGGGAACAACATTCAGACTTTCACGAAACAAAAAGTTTAACTTCAACAAACTGAACAAGTAAAAACCAGATATCAAAGCGTTCTTTATCCAGATTATTAAAATACACAAAGAATTGTTTGAATACGTCAATCTTCTGCAGCATGTTACAGTTTCATGTTAAATTTGGTGGGTAGCTGAGCAGTAAAGATCCAGCAGCTTTCAAGTAAAAAATACCAGCATGCCTTTGGTTTCAGTAGAAAATGAACATTTTCTTTTTTAATAGAAAACCTTTGGTCTTCTGTTCATGTTATCCTGTGATCAGCCTGCCTCTGATTGGCCACTCCACAGATTCAGGACGTGAATGTGTTCATATTGTTGGCAGAAATGTGAATCTAGAACAAACAGGTGCTGTAAACGGTGACTTTGTGGCTGATCTCCTGCAGCAGCTCCTTCACGGCTGCCTCCAACTCCACCAGCTGCTCCGCTTTCACCTCCAGAGTCCGTTGGTTGTCTTCATAGGACTTTTCCAGATCTGAAACAGGAAGAAATAAATCAAGATTTCCTGGTGGGTTTAAAAAATAGATTTTCAGATTAAAATTAAATGAATCAATTCATAAAACTTGAAGATCAATTTTTTTATTAATATGTCCTCATTGACTGATCAAGGCTCGGCGAGATCTTCGCACATACACACACAGCTGGTTTCCTGTTCTTCCTCCGTCCAATCAGCTTCTCTTGTCGAGATGATGTCACATTCAGATGTTTTCATTCACCAGTGTTGATTACATCCATCTATAAAGTCTTTTGCAGCGTATTAGCGCTCACATTAGCAAGTAACGCTAAAACAGCAGGCTCTTACATTAGCAGCTAATGCTAACAGATGCCGCCACGTTCCACAACAGGAAGTGATGTCATCACGTATGTAATTTGAAATAAATCCCACATGGTTATTTAAAGTCACATTTCCTGTAGAACAGGTTTACATTTCGTCCTTTTATTAAACAGTCTGATGCTTTTTATCTGGTGTCCATGATGGCGTGTCATAGTAGTGAGCACACACATAGACACGTGCACGCACACACAGAGGACAGAGGGCACGCATCGGAAAGCACATCAACCAGCGAAAAATCGGACGGAAATTTGAGTTTTCTAGATTCCCTCAGGCAGGTGGAGATGGAAGCATCTTGCTCCAGCGAGGAGCAGGTGGAGGATTTCTCCTGCTGCGGTGTTAGGTCAGCGGTCGTCACGGCAACACGCACAGCTTATCAAGCGGAATCTATGGTCTTTTAACCTGAAAACTACAAATCCCACCAGCCTGTGTAACAGTCTTCCTCTTTACGGCAACCGAGAGGGGACATACTTCTTCCTCAACCTTAAATATAAAAGAATTCAATAGTTCGGCAATTTACACTATTTACTGTGGAGCTAAGAAGTATTTAGAAGTCCAGCCAGGGCAGATCAGGTCTCGGCTCTGCTGCAGCTGCTCGGCTTTGCCTTAAGTGCTGCTGGTGTCTGATTTTTTATTTTTTTCCCCCCACATAACGGATCAGCTGCTGTGTAAAATCTTTCTGCTGTCAGAGATGTAAAAACGCAGATGGTGTATAAGATTATATTTTAATTTCCTTTAGTGTGCTCTAGACCTACAACAGAGACCTGATCTGGAGGTTAGACCTGAGGGTGAGTGCGGAGGACAGCGCCAATAGCGCTAATTTACATGAGAGCAGGTCGTTGATGAGGTGTCGATGAGCCGCGGAGGACTTGTGCCTTACAAACATTTCGCAGCTGTGGGACTTCCAGTGTTAGAGACCTCAGCACTCGTGATGGGATGAGTGGAGTCATGCTGCACTCAAGACCACTGAAAACCCTTTTCAGAACATGTTTCTGTCTGGAAGAATTTTGGCCACTGGCAGCCACCACTAAGTCACAACTGTGCTCTGCTTTTGAAGTCATTGCTATGCTCATCTTTACCAGTAGATGGCAGTAATTCTTACGCACTGTACCTTTAAGCAGCTGAAGCTTGTCACTAGCCTGCAGCAGCAGTTCTTTGGCTTCTTTCTGCAGAGACTCCGCCCTCTTCTTAGCATCAACCACGCCCCCTGCCTTCTGCCCAATCAGCTGTTCCACTGTGCTATACTTCTGCATCACTTCTGTTTCCAGGTCCTAAACACACACACACACACACACACATTAAATCCTAACAGAAAAAGATAGAATAAAATATACTCAGAGGATCACACAGGCAGCTCACCTTCTTCACCTCGTCGGCCATCTTTGCGACGCTTCCAGCATCCTGATTGGTCAGTTTGGTGCTCAGCGTGGCATTCTCAGCTTTGTCTCTCAGCAGTGTCACGTCACGCTCGAGCTTCTGCAGTCTCTGAGTTGCATTGTTCAGCTTTAACTCTGCACTGTCCGTCTCTGACTGCACCTTCAAACAACAACATTTCTTCCATGTTAATGAAATCGCCAGTGGCGAGGTTTCCATCATGTTCGTGACAGGCGGCACTCACAGAAGAGAGCAGCTCGTTGGTATTCTGGATGTTGGTTGCGGCCTGTTGGATGGCGCTGCTGGCTGCTATCTGAGCTCTCTGAGCCTCTTCCAAAGCATTCTTCACTTTCTCTGCAGAGTCCTTCACATTGCTTGCTTCCTCACTGACGAAGACAGGAGGAGAAATTTTAAAAAGTGTGATTTTCAGAATATCAATATACTACACAAATGAGCATAAACCAAGCTGATGCTTTTTTTTTAACACGGGTTATTCAAAGGGTTTAAAGACTCTTGTTCAATCCTTCCGCCATCCTTGGGTGAACTTCATGGTCAAAAAGGGCCATGCACAAAAAAATGCTATAAAACCAGTAAAATTTAACATTTTTTTGCTTTTTTTTCATTAATCACTTGAATACACGAGAATTTCCTGCATCTGTCTCCAGCGGGAGACCGGTTGAATCGGGACGAATCCAGTAGAAATGTCAAATATCACAACTTCTCTTCCAGATAAAATGTTGGCATTAAGGACTAAATTATTTTAAACAGTAGTCACGGAAAGGGAAAAATATGTAGTTTTAGTAGACATTAATGGGACATTTTTGGCCACGAAGGTCCCCAGAGGGAGTATCTGATACTACATAAAAAAAATATTAATGCAATCAAATCAGTTTGGCTGCTAATCTTTTACATATCCAGACTCTAATCACCAACAAAGACACATAACCCGACATTCATTAGGTGCAAAATACTTCACGTTTTGTGAGTTTTCTGAACAATAAACAATAATTCCAATAATTAAATTGGCATTTAAAAGGTTAAAATCCTAAAAATTGACTGAATTTTTTGAAGTTTTGAGCAAATCTGAAAGTGTTCAAGTGATTAAACTGAAACTTTATTTATGTATGATTATTTTATAACAATTTATTGTGCATGTACATTTTGGCCTTACAGGCCCAGAGGGAGAACCTGACAATAAATAAAAGTCTAATCCAGTCAAATAAATTTTGTTGCTAATCTTTGACATATCCAAGACTCTCATCACCACCAAAGACTCGTCCCCCTGATATGTTTTATAATTAATATAATTGTAATTAATAGTGCAAAAATGCAAATAATCAAACTGGCATCTAAGGAGGAAAATCTCCAAACTAGTTGAATGCTTGGAAGTTTTTATCAGGCCTGAAACAATTAAGTGATTGATGGAAAAAGAGCATAAAAAATATTAATTTATGCTGATTTTATAGCAGTTTTTGTGTGTGGACATTTTTGCCTCGAAGGTCACCAGAGGGTAGTAAATTTGAAAAGGGCACAAGGGTAAAGCGGATCAGTTCAGTCTGGTTTCTAAAGGAGCCTCTAAGTCTGAATCTGCGTTGGAGTTAGAATGAACCGGTTCTGTGCGGTGGATGAGGACTTGCCTGACTTGACGGGCCTGGTCCAGCAAGTTCTCGGCTTTCAGGATATCATCAGCGCTCTGCTGCAGGATGGTCTCCACGCGTCCCAGCTCTCCCACCTTCTGTCGGATCTCGTCAGTAAGGTTTTGCAGTTGAGACGGGGTGGTTGGCATCTGCATGGCCAGAACCTGATTAGCCACGAGTTCAATGCTCTCCAGGTCTGCAGCATCCTCTGAAACAACACAAACAAGGTGAGAAGAGACCGAAAGTAAAAGAGTCAAGGTAAAGATCCCAACGCTGCCTCTTTTTTTTACATAAGTGATGTAATTAGCACATCATGAGAAATTCAGTCAGAAATCTCGTTTGGTTGGAAGGTCGTTATTCTGCCAGTATCAGGGGCGGTATCAACCAAGTCGTAAGATCTTTGCTCCTTGTCGGACCTGTCTGTAAAATCCGTCTTGTTTACAGAGGGATTTTAGAAGCAGTCCAAATATCTCGAAGTCCTGATATGTAACGAGATTGTTCTTGTGTGACATACGAGTGAGAAAGTCTCTGATCTGTCTTATGAGGCTTCGCAGCTCCTCGTTGCTCTGGTCCACTTTCTGTTTGGTTCTGTTGGTCTTCATCAGGACATTTTGAGCGCTGAGTTTTGCCTCGTCTGCCTGCAGTTTCACCTCCGACACCTGAGGACAAAGTATGGCTGGGAATTCTTCTTCTGAGTTCATTAACCCACCGAACACCTAAACTTGACAAACTTACCATCTTGGAGAGGTTTTCCACTTCCTCCATCGCACTCATGATTTCCTTTTCAGACTCTCTGGCCTTCTTCAGGACACCGTGGGCTGTCATCATGGCGCCATCACACCCTTCTCCTCCACATCTGCTTTGACCCTCCGAGTCTACGCAGCCCAGACCTCCACAGGTGGAGGACCAGCATGAGTCCTGACCAGATGATGGACTACCACAAGTCTGCAAGAATCAGGACATCATCTTATTGAAACACCAGAACCAGTACCATCCACACTGTGTTCCAGCTGTAAATCACGGGTATCAAACTGGCGGTCCGGAGGCAAAACCGGCCACTAGTTGACCTCTGATGCATGAATTATTAAAAACACATGTCATCAAACAATAGTTAACTTCTACAGACATGTACAGTGATGCTTTTCTTTATTTTAATGTTATTTAAATTTTTATTTATAAAATAATCTGTTGTCATTTTTATATAATAGAAATATTCTGTAAAATTTAGCTGTGTCATTTTCAAACAAACTTGTTAATCATAATGTACAGTATATTTATTTATTCCTCGTGTATGTGTAAACGGTTAACATCCGGTTTCACGGGGTGTAACGTCAGGCCTGGTGTGGACATGTGTGTGTCCACTAAAGGCTCATCAAAACCATTCAAAACCACAAACAATTAAAAGCAGGTAAACAAAGTCTGCAAAAAGCTGTAAACACATATTATGGCTCCACCTGTTCATCCCGCTGCATGTACGCAGACCAGCAATGTCCCTACTGAAAGCACAAAACTCTTTGCTGACTGGTTTTACGGTGGATGGACTTGTACTTATACAGCGTTTTCCAGTCAGCTCGACAGGAGAGGCAATGTGGGGTTACGTGTCTGGCCCAAGGACACTTCAACATGTAGTCATGGAAAGCCTGGAATCAATCCACTATCCACGTCCTAAAACACTATTTTCTGCCCGGTTACATGGATCTGATTGGACGAAGACAGGTGTCAAAAATATTTCCTTCTCTAGCACTGATGATTGGTGGGATGAATGTAAACATGGTGACATCAGCGTAATTCTATTGGATCACATGATTAAAATGAGGATCAATCCTGGGAATTGGCCGATCAATGCCGGAGTTACGAGGCATACCAGCCTTACAGAGAGCATTTCCATGTTAATGCACACATCAGCGCCAAGCATGGATCCACGGTTGCAGTGTTTTCATCCACTCTTTAGCTACTCATGGATAAAATCGCTCCCCAGAAGAAGAGCTGGGGATGATCTGAAAGACAGCGGGACAGAGTTGTGTGTCCCGGATTCCTCATGGAAACCACCTAGTTATCTCCTTACTAAATCCTCTGGAACGTTGCTCTGCTTCCCTTCAGCTCTACGAATCTTTGCACAGATGATGTCCACGTGTTGATCCTGCTTTTCTGGAGTGTCTGTCTACTGCAGGAAATCTTCAAAGTTCTAAATACCGTAATATGACAAAAAACGGCAAAAAGAAAGTCTTCCATTTTTCCAACGTTCCATCCTCAGTTACTAGTGACATCTGCAGTCATTCAATATTATGCAAACACAACAAAAGGAGTCTGTCAGCTTCAGCGCACATAAATATGACAGTAGAAATATAACAGGAGCACATGAGTTAGTATTTATGGAGTCCAGATCAGGCCCTGCTATAAGCCAGTTTATCTCCTGCTCTGAAGGCTGCTAGCAGGGACCGAACTCTGATGGGGAACACCGTGATTGTCTTTCTGGGTTGGACAGAATCTCCACCTCTGATGAAATCTCCGCAGCGTCGGTTTTATTTTCATACCAAGACGGTTTACACAAAGTTTGGAATGGTGGAAAAGTAATCTATTCTTTCTGGGTGTCTCATTTTTAAGTAGAAACCCCAAAAAGGCACCAACTAACATCATGATGACTGACACATCAGGCACTTTATAAAATAAAACGACACTGATGAATTAAAACATTTTTATTACTGTTTTTAATTCATTAGTGTTGTTTTATTGTTTTTTTTATAATGTGTAGTTACCAATAATGTTTAGTTTCTTTACCTTCTGCACCTTTTTGTCTTGAATGCTCCGTTTTAAAGTTCGCCACTTGACTCAGGGACACAAGATTTCCAATGTGCCTGTCTTTAACTTGTACAAATGGCAATAAACTCTTTTCTTTTTTATATGTCATACATCCCCAGTTTGCTTCATTTGAGAACCAGGAAAAGACGGAAAAGAGTTTGTGTCCACAGACATCTGCACACTGACCTCTTTGCTAGAACATTCCCGATCTGCGGTAGGAATATAAACAGCAGAGGTTTTGTTCTCCCACCTTATGGCTGATCCCTGATAGGTCCAAAGTTTGCAGCTCCCCTGCCAGATCATCCAGTTCCTGAGCATGCTCAGAGTTTGTCCTCAGGAACTCCTCTCTGGTCTGGTTCAGTCGTTCCTCTGTGAGTTGGCGTAGACCTGCAGAGGTTTCCACCAGGCTGCCAGCACCAACGGTTGAAGCGTTGGCTCGAGCCTCAGCTGCCTGGGACTGCAGGAAGTACTTAGTGACACTGTCTGATGCCCCTAGTAACAAATATGAAACACGTCTTAATTAGAAATATGCTGTATGACTGGATAAAACCAGTACCACGACCAGTACTGATGCTTTAACCTGAAGACTCATTTAGAAGAAGAACGGATGGATTTAAAATATCCCATTTCTCCTCTGACTCAGCTCCGAGAGTTTCTAAAAGTAGAACAGGAAGCAGAACCTTCAGTTCACAACGGGAACATCCAGACGCTTCCTTCACAGCTGGTGATTTCAATCAAGCCCTCCCTCAGCGGCTTTTAGGCGCCACCGTGCATCAGAAACGTCTTCTCGGCTTTATTCCAGCCATAGAGGAGCATTATTTTTCTTCTTTCAGACACACAGAGAACTTTCTGCTCACTGGTTGATC
>JBAMHW010000010.1:8771781-8783397 GCA_037177495.1 Rhadinocentrus ornatus
GTGTTTACTGTCCATACGTCTGTCCTTTGTGTTTACCGCCTGTATGTCTGTCCTGTGTGTTTACCGCCTGTACGTTTACCGTCTGTGTGTTCGTAGCATTTTCTAAAGCAGATGCTGCCGCCTCTTCGGCCTCTTGAAGTGTCTCTCTGTTCTGCTCAGTTTTATTCTTCACATCTTCAGTCTCTGACAGCAGATCATGCGACTGATTCATCAGTTTCGCCTCAATTCCATCAAGTTTATCTCCAACCTTAAACATTACAGAAGAAAAATGTCACTATACAGTCACCCCTCGTCCCAGCTGAACATCTCAGATACTCTTCATGTCTTACATCCTGGATTTTTCTTTTGGTCTCGTCTGTGTCTTGAGGTGCTGTCTCCAAGCTATCATTGGCCTTCGTCTGAGCTTTATCTGCTGCAGAAATGTCTGCTTGGATCTCTTTTGAATTTATTCGTTTTCTCTTCGCCCTGCAAATGAATAAACAATACAACATGGTTTTATTTACAGGGTCTTTTCTTATGATCAGATCAGAACTGTGAAATCACTCTGAACAGTTTCATGTGTGCTTCCTTTGCTCCATCAGTTAATCATGACATGTTTTAAAATCAACACTGACAACATATTTCTTTATAATAAAGGAAAATTAACACCTTCACACACTTCTTTCTTTTTTTTCAGCATATTTATTGTGTGTGTTTGGATAGCCACATATATTTAATTAAAATTGTCTTCTTTTGCTGTTCAGCTTTGTGTTTTTCTTTCATCTTTGTGTTTCAGCTACAGTGATGACGGTAAGTCTGTGTTCTCAGAGACTGACTTTATCTCCTGAGCTTTCTCCAGCAGCTTTTGTGCTGTCTCGGTGTTCTCCTCCAGCTTCTTCAGGTTATCCTGAAACTTGGTGGCATTGCTCAGCAGATTAGCGATGTCTCTGATCATTGATCGGATCTCATCAGCTGACCGTGGTAGATGGATGCTGAGAACAACCTTAGCTAAGTTCTCTACATGTTCTGGAGGAGCCATGTCATCTGTCAGGAAGGAAACATGTTAAATGCTGATCAGAGGTGCTTTCCTGCACACACACACATCACTCTTTCACATTTTAGTGGACAGGAGGTTCAGGTTTAAAGACTGTGTAGCAGAATATTGTTCATTTTATTTCTGAATGTTTCTGACCTGTCATTCATTTCATCCTGGTTGTCATCACTCGCTCACAAATGTTGACTGAAACATCGTGTTTAGAACAGACTTTGTTTACAATGTGTGGATATAAAACACTGACCTGTCAGGTACTGTTTGACTCGCCTCATGAGCTCTTTTGTTTCATTTTTCTCTCTCTCAAAGGATCCAGTGCTGTTGTTTATGCGGTCCTGCAGGTGTCTGGCCTGGTCTTTGGTGTCCAGAGCCAGCTGTCTAAAATCATTGATCTGACACATGATAAAGACTCAGAACACACATATTACTGTCAGATGTCGAGCACAGTTCTTCTAGCATCTCAGCTTAACAGATCACCCTGGGTCCAGCACTGAGGTCCACCAACCTGCAGCTGTATGTTGAGGACAAGCTGTCCATCTGCTAGCTTCAAGGCTGTTGTATCCTCCACAAGAACAGAGAACTTTCTTCTTGTTCTCAAGGCCACCAGAACAAAACAATATCATTTTGTTCTCTCTAAAAACATTTTGCTCTCTGTGAAAACCATGAACAGCAACGAACACGACAGCAGCTAGTATATGTGTGTGGGTGTGTGTGGGTGTGTATGTGTGTGTGCGAGTGTGTCCGTGTGTGTGCGGGTGTGTCTGTGTAGGTGTGTGTACTAAACATTAAGGGTGAGTTGTGCTGAGTGATCATGCAAATACAATCTAACCCCCTACAAAGATCAGAAGCAGACCGAGAGGGCCCCATGCCCCGGCAACCAGCAGCCACCACAGAGACCAGAGCCGAGACCGCCCACCAGGCAGGAACGGCCATGTGTGCAGACAGAAGGAGGCAGAAGAAGGCTGCAGCCAGAGCTTCACTGATGTAAAAGATTCAACAAAGTTGAGCAGATTAGCTGAAAAGGTGAGAAAGTACGGACATCCAAGACGTATAAAGAGATGGCCACCACCACATGCACAACACCGCGCTGCCGTGGACGAAGTTTCTCGTTAAGCATGAAATAACTGGGTCAATTGTACGTTGCACATAAAGACATGGACATCCTTTTGCAAAATCCCGCCCCATCGCAGTGAAGTATGAAATATCTGAGCAAAAAGAACAAAGTTGTTTGTTCTTGAGGAGTATGTAACAGCTTCAGTATTGTCATTGATATTTTAGGTTTTTAATCGTAACCCAATAACGTCTCATCCTTAGTTTGCCAACATTCCAGCTGTAAAGGTAATCTTCCACCAACAGGCCTAGCTCGGCTCAGTGTGGTTTGGTTCAGTAAACCCTTATCCGGTGTGCAGGATTCAGCCCGATAGTGATAGCTGAGTCAGTCTTTGCTGGCAAAAAGCCAAAGAATGTGAATAGGAATCAACTAATAGTAGCTGTTGCTTTTGCTAAGCTAATTTGCACTGTTGACTTTTTCTCAAACAATTGTGTGATAAAAGGGAATAACAGAATTATTTTATTTTGTAATATTGTTGATAATGTTATTTTATATTGTTTACAAACACAAAACCTTATATTAAATAAAATTCAGCTTAATATAAATGTTTTATTTGATAAAGATCATTGTACTGTATTTTATTATGATTATAATCATGATCAACAATTGAAGGCAAAATCATTCAATAATTGTGAATTTTAAGCAAAAGGTATAGGTATTGTATCGGTATTGTATCAGTGTTTTATCGGTATTGTATCTGTGTTTTATCGGCATTGTATCGATATTGTATCAGTGTTTTATCGGTATTGTATCAGTGTTTTATCGGCATTGTATCGATATTGTATCAGTGTTTTATCGGTATTGTATCTGTGTTTTATCGGCATTGTATCGATATTGTATCAGTGTTTTATCGATATTGTATCAGTGTTTTATCTGTATTGTATCAGTGTTTTATCGGTATTGTATCGATATTGTATCAGTGTTTTATCAGTATTGTATCGGTGTTTTATCGGTATTGTATCGGTGTTTTATCGGTGTTTTATCAATATTGTATCAGTGTTTTATCGGTATTGTATCGATATTGTATCGGTGTTTTATCGGTATTGTATCAGTGTTTTTTCGGTATTGTATCAGTGTTTTATTGGTATTGTATCGGTATTGTATCTGTGTTTTATCGGTATTGTATCGGTGTTTTATCAGTATTATATCGGTATTGCATCGGTATTAGTGATATGGATTTATTTGGAATTGGACTGATACCAAAATTTGCAGCATTGCCTAGCGCTACTTTAAACGATAAAAGAAATCAACAATACATTTAAACATGGAGTTGTTGCAGTTTTGCTTTTATTGCTAAGTCACATAGGAAGTGACAATTCTTTCAACAAATCAATGGATTGTGGTTTGTCAAGCTCCTCCCTTTTGGGTTGGATCGGTAAGTTTGGGACCGCAACAGAAGGGACCTAAAAAAATCCGATCCGTCCCATTGACGGAAACTTTATCGATTGATATTCAACTTATACCCCGCCTACCAGGAAACGGTACAGATGGCTGAAGAAGCACAACAGAGAACAGGGTTTACCAAACCAAACCACCCCATACCAAATCAGACCTCTTGGTGGAAATGGGTGTTCTGACAGTTTGGCATACCCTGGTTATTGCACAAGTGTAGCACAGAAAGCCAAAAAATAGGAGTTATATGCCAATATTAAGCTATCAGTTCAGTATACCTCCAACTACTCAATTGCATCAACATTCAGTCGACTGAAAAGCTACTAAAAGTTGGTTTCTGTGTATTAAATAATACATTAAATCAACTTTATTGATTCAAAGAGGGCAATTAATTGGTTAACTGCACATTGCTCAAGTGCATCTCTCGTGAGACTACAGATTGAGCTAAATGAAGGGAATGAAAGTGTACTTATACTGCAGTTTTCTATTTATTTTTTGCTTTTTGTGTTCCCAAAGGCCTTTAAAAAACGTATTGTAACATCCGTTGCCTTCACCCAAATGTAATTGATTGAACATACAGGTAAGTCATTTGATGGCCATAAATATGACCTTCTGGTATGGTATGCCAAGCTGTTGGGTATTTACAAAGATCACATGTCACTGTAACTGACTAGACCTGTCCAAACACCAGTCTCCCAGTGGTGCCAGAGTAAAACCTGCCTGGTTTCTGGTCTCCTCCAGTCTGAATTCAGTATGAAGGTTCTTTATAACCTCCGCCCAGGTTGAAGCTTTTTGACTGACAGGATAAACTCCATCACATGGTGCTTCATCACATTCTGAACAGTTCTCCAGACCTGCTCCTCCACAGACCTGAATCAGAGTATAAAAAACTGCTTAGAGAACATGTCAGATTATTTCATGTAATTATTTTTCCTACCTCACGATTCATCATCAAGAATACAATGTGGCCTTTATTTTAAACATTGACTGAACTTCCGCCACAAATCAAACCAAAGCGTAATACCCTGCATGGCCACCAGATGCTGCTCCAGAACATACGTCCAACAGACTCACATAGAAACAGCTTTTTCTCCTGAAACACTGAATCAGGGCAGTTTCTCATAAATCACCTGGTGTCATCAGCTACAAAACACATTGTAAACACAAAATTTATCTACTCGCCACAGGAAATCCTGATGGGAACACCTGCATATCAGGAAATGTGGAAAAAATAGTGAAATGTGCTCTCACACTTGAGCGTGGGTTCCACCATCGTGCTGCAGTTACTCTTCTGCAGTTACCGCACAAATTCAGCAAAAAGCTCCAGAAATCCAGAAACACGTAATCACAAACCGATCAATCACATGGAGTACTTCTGCATTACTGCGCTGCAAGCACGCAGGGTCTGGAAGAAACGCACATCCTCCGTGGATCTTTGCAAAGCATATTTCTATTCTGCCCTCTGGGAGTCCAATGCCCTCAGGTTGGACCCCATTCCCTTTCTTTGTCGCCATTCAGCCACATTTTTCCAGTCAAAATGACATTGCAATGTCCCTGCTGCAGATCCTGATGGTGTGGATCAGTGAGTGTGCTCGCTCGTTCTTAGTGTACAGCTTGATGTCATGTTTCAGGCCTACGCAGAGCAGCAGCAGGGACAGAGCATCTCCTTGGTGTATGCCACTTTGATGGAGACTAACACACTTGCCTTGAATTTGGCATCAAGGGTGGTCTTCTGCAGCCTCACTGAACAAGCTATGATCAGAAAGGAAGGCAGGAATAAACGAGATAACTCTATCCTGCTCCTTTTTGGAAAACCGTTGTTATTTTAAATCTAAAATACCAAATCCATGAACTCCCTCAGATGTGTGAGCTGATGGTTCCTCTGACAATAATCAGTTCACCACAAAGGTTTTTGCCCGTCAGCTCTCAGGTTTTATTCTTAAGTGGCTCAAGCCAAAGAAACATTTTGACTGAGGACAGTCATTTATAAATACTCACCTTCTGGTTGAGGTGGACCACACTGAGCTCTTTCACCTTCTTCTCCAGCAGCGTCAGATCTGCTCTGCTTCTGCACATGCTCAGTTTGTGTTTTACTTCCTGTCTGGTGTCCATTGATGTTTCCGTGACTTTGCTGGAGTTTCTCACCCTCTTCTCATCTGACATGAAGGCTTTATGAAGCTTCTGGATCTGATCCAACAGCTCTGTAACAGTTCCAGGAAGAGACTGAGGTCAGTAAACACAAAGTTTGCTCTGTGTTGAAGTCAATGTTAGTTTGATTTAAGTTGTTTTAATGACTCCCTATCTCCCCCCCTGAAGGCTTTCTTATGAATGTTTAACAGCTCTTCCAGGTCACTGGTGATCCAGGGCTTGTTGTTGGGAAGCACCTCACTGTTCTTGTTGGGACGATGCTGTCCACACAGAGAGCATCCTCTCAGAGCATCTTTAGCTTCATTAGACCAGCTTTAAACAGCCTGTGTGATGACTGTTTGCTGCTGAACAAAGGGGTTTGTAGGTAAAGGTGAGAAGAAGCAGATTCTGGTCTGATCTTCCTAAAGGAGGCCGGGCAGAGGTTTAACGTTTGCAGCTGACAAACTGTTAAATGTTGGTAATGTAGCAGAGAGGAGGACCTCAACATCTCCAAAGACCGCAAAGAATCTGTTAAAGCAGGGGTGTCAAGCATAGCAGGGGCCACAACCAGGCCACCAGAGGGTCCAGTCTGGCCCTCGGAATAAATATGGTAAATTCAGCACAATCTGATCTCCAGTGGGTCGAACCAGGAAAACAACAGCACGAAAACCTATAAATAGTAAAAACTTTACATTTAATAAACTATCAGAAAACACCTGAAATTTCTGGAAAAAAAGGGGAAGTTTAAATGATATCTTTCCTCAGTTACACATTTATTTATTTAACATTTTTAATACAAATATTTTATATTTGTACAGTATGTAAAAAATAAATAAATAAAATATAAATAAATAAATATATATATATATATTTGGCCCCCCTGTATATATGTTTCTACCCTTTATATTTTCTTTCTTAGTAGATCTGACTTCTTTGTTTTATTACTGGAGCTGAACAAATTGATTTAAAACTGAAATCCTAATTTCAAATGTAAAAAATGAACAAATCACAAGGAGTGTGATTAATATTCATGTTACATGACACCTGATCCGGGTTTCAAACCTGCAGCGTCCATGCTTTTACAAACTCACTCCTTCAGTCGTACTTCCTGTGAAGTCGTGTTACAGTTTCAAACCTGATCATGACTCGGTACCTTCCGCTGGAGCTTCTTCTTTGTTGTTCGGTTTGTTTGCGAGCTTCTCCTGCAGCTTCTTTAACTCCAGATAAATGTTGTCAATTTCCGTGTTCAGGAGTGGAGATGGGTCGACTAAGATCATGTTGGTGTCAAAGGCATCTTTCAACTTCCTGTGATAAAGACAGAGATGCAAACGTTGAACACCTTAAAGCTTAAACCCACACTGATGGAACAATGACCTTGGGTTCTGCTTATGACTCTGGGTGGCTCTGCAGCCACCGCAGACCTAACCTCATCTTCATGTACAGCTTCTCCACCTTCGCCATCTTCAGTGGGGAGTCACCCCTCAGGTTTTCCAGGTTTTCCATCTTGGAGTGCATCTCCAGTATCTGTTGCTGGTGCTGACTGCCCGTGGGTTGCCGGTGGTTGCCATGGCGAGGCACGAGAGTTCTCATCCTTTGGGTCGCTCGCTTTACATCAGTGACATTTTCAGCCCACAAGGTGACGCACGGGTGGCACTTCTCGCAGGCTGGGAATGCTGAGTCAAAGCCAGGGGCGCACTCATCGCAGAAGATACCAGTTACACCAGTCCGGCAGTTACACTCACCAGTTTCAGAGTCACATGATGGACGTTCGGTTCCCTCCAGGTTACAATCACAAGCTGGGAACAAGATGTGCTTTATTTGAATGAAAGAAGGCGGAGCTTACACTGAAAAAGCAAAACACTTTTAGACTTGGCTCAATGTAAACAATTCATTTAATTTAACCTGAAATTTTTAACTTTTGTAAAACTCGTCATTTACTTTATTTCAAATAAAGAATCTGAATCAATTTTATGAAAAATCAGCTTAAAAGATTCAAGTTTTTCCAAACCACATAAAGGATTTATCCACAAGTAACTTATCATAGGCTGGTAGCGGTGGGAGGAACGATCAGAATAACCTTGATTCCAACGCTGGTGTCGATATTGGTCGATACTGGCTACTGACTCGGCTGCTCCAGAAAAACAGCTCTAAGATGAGCAGCATGCATGTACAACAGTAACACAACTAAAAACAGACTTGTCAGCATTAACTTCTTCATCATTTGTTGTGTTTCCGTTTAGCAGGTAGAGAGAAATAAAGTGGCAAAAGTCCCCGTCTGTTATATTTCTACTTCACAGGACAATGAGGGACGGATGATGGGCATAAAAAACTCTTTTTGAACCACAAAATATAAAAGCTTTAGCATTTTTTTTCCAGCAAATCTGATACAGAAATCTGACGTTTGATACTGCTGTTCGTGAAACCTATAAACTAAACTCAAGTGTGCATTCACACCAGGATTGTCCGGGGATCTCGGTCCAATTGGACGGCAAATCCCCCAAAATTTCCACAACTTTTTTTTTAGTTTGGTTTGTTTTTAAACTGTACTTCACTCAAATGGACCAAACCATTCCGAACACGTGTCCTTCCCCCGCATTTTCCAAGGTTTAACATTAAAACTGACCATATTTCAACAACATAGGAGTCTAAATGTAAACAAAACACAGGAAACAAAGCACAGAACTCAAATTTAAATTGTGGCAACAATCAGGGCTTGAATGGCGCTTTCGGGGCGCCTTATTTTCACATGTGCACCGCGACTTTGCATGTAATGTGCACGTACATATATATGAGTCCACGTAGCGCGGTCAAAAATGTAGTTACTATTAAAAAAAAACCTCTGCTACTACTGTTTGCAGCTTGTTTAATCAGAAACAGCGACAGAGAGCTCTTTAACCACATAAAGAAGCACATCAGGTGGTTGTGTGGACGCGCACAGCGCACAACAAACAAACGATGCTGCTGTCCACGGTGCTGAAGGAAACAAAACGGATCATCTGACGCTTGAAAGAGTTTTAGGGCTCCGCCTTAAAGTATCAGATAAATGTCTTTAGGGAAGCTCCTCTGCCTTTCGGGGGAGCCAAGCTCCCCTAAGCTCCCCCATAATTCGAACACTGGCAACAATGAAGCATTAAATTCTTCCTAAATATTCATTTCATTTGAGTCTTTGTGGTCTTTGCACAACTTGAATCTTTTAACTTAATTTTTCCCTTAAATGAGTCATTAAGATTTTTCATTTGAAATAAATTAGATGTTTAAACTAAGTCGACTTGAACAAACTAACAATTCTCTTGATTTCAAGTTGATTAATTGAAATAATAAACGCACGTTTTTATCACCACAAAAGAAATAATTGGCATTTACGCAAAGAAATGTTTCAGATCAACGGCAGCTCAAATGATTTCACTCACAGACACACTGCAGGTCTGGATTCCAAAAGTGATTTTCTCCACATTCATCACACTGTCTTCCTCCAAACTCAGGACGGCATGGACACTGTCCCGACACCTGAACACATCATCATCATCATCAACTCTTCATTAGGTGTAAGATTGAGAATATGCTGTTTAGCCTTGCACGTGTAGCCAGCCGCCCATGTTTTGATTGGAATTGTTCACATATTTGCTTGTGTACCATGCTTGTTAGAGGAGGTTTCTGCTAGGGGGCACGTTAGAGAAACCAGACTGGATACAGTTGCTGAGTTTTTAGGTTGTAAACAAAACGAGAAACATGGCAACAAAAGAGGTTATTGTTCAAAATATTTTAATACTGGTTGAGTGAAATTGTAGTTTGTGTCCATTAATTGTGAAACTTAAATATTAGCTCATTGTTGTAGGATATTATTCTTAGTAGAACACCCCTTAGTGGCACCATCCCCGCTCCATTTCTCCATCATCTTCCTCCGTGCAAAGACATAATGGTCTCAGACTTGTTTTCATTTACTTTTGTTCGTCTCCATAGACGCATTCTAACAGAGAAGTTCTAAGAACGCAGTGGCGTAGACGGCCAAAAGAGATTCGACCTCCTCGTTGGTCCTTTTCTCGCTCGCTTTGTCCATTGTCGTGTTGTTGTCTGTAGCTGAAACCGCAGCGGCACATTTTAAAAATGTTGGGGTCACAAGAAGCGGAAGTAAATAAGCAGAACTCCTGTAAGGGCGTAGCAACGGATGACCAAACACCTACGTCATGAGGGTTGCGATGGAACCACGAAAAGACCCTGCCTCGGAGCAGGAGCTAAAATGGTTCTAGGAACGGAGGGTCTTTAGCCCTAGTTCCTATACGTCGGAATGCGCAAAAAAACGGCCTGGTTCCTGAAAAGGTTTCTAGGAATTGTAAAAGGTTCCTACAGTCGGAAAGGGGCTTATGTCAACTTCTAAAACAGTACTAATCTCAGACCAACTATTTACCCTTTTCTTAATTGGTGCACACTGTATGTCATTCATGCACGAGCATTACTGGTTCTGGAGGGCAGAAAGCATGGTTCTTAAGTGAACTCGGTTATGTGTTCATCTTTACTAAGGAAATTAGAGTGTTGCTGGACAGTTTTTGTCTGTTCCAATAGTCAAGGCAATAAGGGAAAATGTTTTCACTGATTTCCAGCTGGATTTGTGCAATGGTTGATGCAAACTGTAAGGCAATTTCCTGGCATCGGGTCTACTCATCCCGTCTATGGACATGAAGAGGAAGCCAAGAGATGGTGGCCCCAGTAGGAGACAGCATGAGTTCATCACCATGAAATTGTCATGGTATACACCGTCGATTTCGTTCTTGGTCAACAACCTTTATTAAAAAGTTGCTGTCATTTTTAATGTTGGCCCTCTGACCTTACATCTGGTGAAACCGGTCCCTCCACTGCCCCTATTGGTTACATGTATGTTGTAGCTTGCAAACATGTAAAGACCCACACAAACAGACGTCAATATCACGAGACAGTCACAATAATCATGCGTATGTGTGATTAACAACAAGCACATTTTCAGCTTTAGAAAAAATTACTTCATTTCTGCTTTTCCTCATACTGAACAAACTAAAACCAACTCAACCTTGGTCCACTTCCTGTGCTTCTGTTCTACAGTATGAGCTCAGGACAGATTAAAAACAGTCATAGTGTATGTGGATCTCTTGCCTTGTCACAGATGTTAGATACAGAGTTGAGTGGATCACAGCTGCAGGGTTGACATCCTGAAGTCCCGTCCAAGTTCCAGAAACCATCCTCACACTCATCACACAGCTCTCCCACCACCCCTCTCCGACAGGGACACTGTCCCGTCCTCTGATCACAGAAGCAGGGACTTCCTAGAGGACACTTAATCACCTGGGTCCCCTGGCGGTCACAAGAACATTCTGCAGAAAAAGATCACGTACAAAAACTGTCAAGAACACTGTTAAAATTAATTATAATATATATATATATAATATAAATATAATTAATAATGGTTAATTATCAAGCTTTTAAAGATGTGAAGTGGGTATACCACAAGGAGTCTTAAAACCCATTTATATGCAGATGATGCTGTCATTTACATTTTAACATTGCTACAAAGACTGTCTGTCTGTCTGTCTGTCTGTCTGTCTGTCTGTCTCTCTCTCTCTCTCTCTCTCTCTCTGTCTCAGGCTGTCCAGGTTCCACCTCTTGCTGGTGGTCATGTGATCTTTGCATTAACAGATAAAAGCTTAGGTGTTTATTGTGTGTTAATTTATTTACAAACCCATTTCCAAAAAAGTTGGGTCTCTTTGTAAAATATACATAAACTATATATACACTGCTGAAAAGAATAAAGGGAACACTGCCCCCTTTATATATATATGCATATTTATATATATATATATGCCATCCTCACACTCATAGGCCAAAAAAGATCCTAGATCTGAAAGAATGAGCTTTTCTTATTAAACACTTTGTTCTTTACATAGTTGAATGTGCTGACAACAAAATCACACAAAAATTATCAATGGAA
>JBAMHW010000010.1:8829453-8839946 GCA_037177495.1 Rhadinocentrus ornatus
AGACCTTTCCTCCTTTGGGATCCACACACCCTCTGCCTGTCTCCACTGGTCTGCTACCTTGCCCCTCCTCCAGATCATCTTCAGGATCTTCCAGAGCCTATGTAGTTGCCTGGGGCAATTCTTATATACCTTGTAAGGTACTACACTAGGCCTAGGAGCAGAACTTGCCCTTCCCCTCTTGACTATCTCCTGGATCTCTCTCCAACCAGGCTCCTTCCCGTCAAAATCCAGCGTTGGTGCAGGGGTAGCAATCAGGGACCTGGAAGGGTCCAGTTCTTGCTTTCTACATTCATCGCTGTAGGTCTCTCTGAGAGGTCTCTCTGCTAGGAAGGCAGCCCACTTCCTGGATCTGTCCTTCCTCCTCCTCCTGTGCCACTCAGCCTTCCTCAGGATCATCAGTCTCTTGCGGATTATAGTGCGTAGCACTGCCAGAGGTCCCCTCTCCTCTTCACTCCCTACCTTGTACTGCTGCCTCAAACTCCTGTTGGAGCTGATGGATTTTACTAGCTCTGTAGTTCATAGTGTAGGGTGGCTTTGCTGTGCGCCTCTCCTCTAACCCAAACCTCTCTGCGGCTAGGCTGATGATGATCATAGTCATTGTCTTGAGGCAGCGATCAGCTTCCCCGTTGGTGGTTGCTTTCAGAATGGTGTCGGCATCTTCATCGAACCGGGGCCATTCCTTCTCCTTACTAGCTTGGGGCCACTTCACCCAACAATGTTTTGATGTTCTGTGTGCATCTGGTGCCTGTGTCACCTGGAGGCTCCGGGTACTGTAGGGTGACTCCGGGCCAAGCTCCTCCAGCGTCTCACCAGGCATAGTTTCTGCGTGCTGTGACACCAGAACGTTCTGCACACACTTCATCTTGTCCTGGTGGATCCGCAGGCCATGTCGGTTCTTGCATATCTTACCACATATGCATTCCATAGACATTGTCATATTTCCATTTCCATGTGTCAGCATCCTTTGATCCGTCCTGTGATCCGTCCTGTGGGATTTTTAGTCGGTGCCCAAAGCATTGTAGTCTTGTACATGTGTTCAATTCAGTGGCTTTGATGATATTGGTCCCGCTATCTGTGGTGATGCAGACCTGGTGGTCGTCGCTGAGTCCCCAAGAGGCAAGCGCATCTTTAAGTCCGGCTGCAATAGCTTCACCCGTGTGATCCTCAGGAAAATAGACCATATGGAGGCATAAGCTGACAAGCTTCCAGTCTTGGTCAATAAAGTGAACTGTCAGGCTCAACTATGGTTCCGAGGTCCTGCTTGACCACAGGTCAGCTGTTGTCACAAATTTTGACTTTGACTTCAGTTGCTCCTCCACTTTTTCTGTAACTTCACTATAAAGTACAGGTATGGCTGTGTGTGAAAAATATTTCTGGCTGGGGAGCTCGTATCTGTGGTCAAGGACTGACATAATTTTTCAGAACCCCACGTTTTCCACCGTAGTAAACGGCATCATGTCTTTAGCCAAGAAATTTTTAACGGCCTTGGTTACATCTTTATGGCGTTTTGGAGTTCTTATCATAAGGCATGAATACAGAAACCTGCGTTTGCTGCATAGGCTTCTCTTTTGACACAGCTTGAGCTGGGGCTGATGCTTCAGGGACAGAAGGGCTCAAACTTTTATGGTGCTTCTTCTTCTGATTCTCAGCATATTCTATCGAGTGAAAATGCTTTAGATGCTTGAACCGCTGCTAGTTGGCACGACTCTCCAGTACATTTTGCAGCACACTGAAACTTGAAGTTTATCAGATTTTAGGTGGCCAATCCACTTCCATACCATCAAATTAGTCTTTCCTCTCTTATCACGTATTTGGTTTGCTTTCGCTTTGTTTGTGGAAGCTTGTTCAATAACATTTGGATTACTGTTATGAGCGCTCATTTTGGCTAAAACTTGCCGCGTTGGAGCTTAGCCAAGTCTTGCTTTCTACCTCACGCTGAGCACAGCCAACTGCTGCTGGGCTTGGTCGGGCTCATTAGTCGGGTTTTGTGTCTGTGGTGTACGTCATCACTTGCGTAGCCAGTGTGTTCCGTCTCTTTCTGTTCAGCTTTAATGCCAGTCAGTGATAATAACGGTGTAATTATATACTGTATATATATAGAAATATGGGAAATGTGTTTAAAACTCATATTACCGTTATTGAATAAAAGTATATTGCAATATATATTGATATTAAATTCTTGTCCAGCCCTAGTCGAAATAGAAACGCGCCTAAACCTTTCTCCTGGTCTGACACTAAACATGGACTGTGTTGCTACTGATTGGCTACTGATGGATCAGTATCCCATTTGGGGTTAAGTGAACTGGGTGATACCTATTGTGACGGTTTAGCTCAGGTGTAGAAGGTTTACTAAGTTATTTATTTATTTATTTAATTTTCCGGGGTGCCAGTCAGGTCTTTCTCCTGACATACATAATTTTCCTGAGACCTAATAAACACTCCACAAAGGATGTAAGCAACAGTTCATACAAACACCCTAATAACAAAGGAAAAAGTAAACCCAACACCAATTCATAAAGGAACTATACATGTACATATATCACAACCCAAAATAGTTTTATCAGTTCATTTTTAGTTCAGGCCTTCAGAAAGAAGAAAACAAAAAAAGAAAAGAAAAAAAAATTATCATTTCAGTCCAGTTGCAGAATAAATCCGATTTATTAGCCAGATTAAGCTAATTATTGATTGAATTTTGACGTCCCACAAGAATTTTATTAATTTATTTAAATAATTATCAAATGGTATACCCTTATGGTGCAAGTTTGACAAACTTCTGAATATCAGCTATTTTAATATTTTTTTATTGTTATGGTTGTAAACTTTACAAACTGCTGATTCATCAGCCTTTGGAATCACAACCCCTGAACAGTGAAATGTGAGCCATCCAGTCATGTGCATTTTTTAACAATTAAAACTAACAATGTATATTAAAAGTAACCTTCACCAAATATTTGTAGCTTCAAATTAACCATTTGTTAGTGAGATGAAGTAGAAAATTATGTTTACTGTCTAATATTTGGATGTGTATCAGTTTTGTTGGGTGTTTTAATGGTATACTGCAAAGTCACAGCATCCAATTATCCCCTCTTCTTTCCTCCTGGGTGACTGTCTATAGTTCAAGAGGTAGAGCCAGTATCTTTTATTCTAATCATTACTGGTTCATTCTTCAACTTCCGCAGTTCACATATTAAATTATTCTTGGGAAAGTTACTGTTCCCCACATCTCCCCCCTGAATCACCTTAGAAAAAGATGATCTGTTAATAATGTTAATTTATAGGTTTGATGCCCAATCAGCATTGTCAAACATGAATGATATGGAACATGGATGTGGTTAGATGCATAGAAAAACCTGGACTCATTACATAGAGTGACTTAACAAGACATGGAGTGTTAATGTCCTCATTTAGAGATGTATAAAGATGCTAAGTGTCAACCTTATGATGTAAAAGAGCTTTTCCTTTTTACAGTTATTATTGAAAATCTGCAATGTTCTGCTTTGTAAACTGACAGATATTATTTGTGAGATTAGGTTGGCCATATAGTAGGTCACTTTGAAATGTGAAGAAATTAGTTATGGGCTGCACGGTGGTGTGGTGGTTATTGCTGTGGACTCACAGCAAGAAGGTCGCTGGTTTGAGCCCCAGCTGGGGAGAGGTTCGAACAGTGGTCTTTGTATGTGGGAGTTTGCATGTTCTCTGCGTGTATGCGTGGGTTCTCTCCAGGTTCTCTGGCTTCCTCCCACTGTCAAAAGACATTCATGTTAGGTAATTAATGAATGACTAAATAATTGGTTCATCTGGCAATCTTGCTATAAAACTGGACATATTTTCTTGCCAGTTGGAAATTTTTAGATGCTATTAAAATTATTATCAGCCATCTTCAGATGATCATGAGTATCTGTGCCAAATTCTCTGCAGTCAGGCCAGTATATTTGCTTCCTATCATTTTTTTAAAGGACAGATTGGTATACCATTCCACATGCTGTAATGGTCCACTAGTACCCACTTAGCCCTACCTTAATTCAGTCGACACCACACCACCCCATTTTTTTATTGTTCCCATTAGAATTATAGAAGTAGAAGGGCAATTGAGGCAGCTTTCAGTGTGGGTTATCTTAACAAGAAAATATTGTGAAATAATTTGTTTGGAACACACACAGAACAACAATGGAGGACTATGAGCTCGTGATTTAATTGCTGCTTGTTTTAAAGCTCATAATCAGAAAATGGTAAAATGAGCAAACAGAGAGAAGGCTGTTGGCTGCAAGATGCAACACTCAGGGGAAATAAAAAAGAGTTTGGGAAGCCATGCAGCAGTATCAAGCCAAAGACGAGCAGATGAGAAAAATACAGCATAAGAAAGTAAGCGATTGCTAACTTATGTTAGCCCATGCTAGCTAATGCTAGTTTCCTCATATTGTAGCCTTCTTACAATGTTTTTGTTGCTGCTAATGGATATTATATATGCATGTGTGTTTCAGACATCTTTCCTGTCAAGAAATCGTTGCTTCAAACTGTCATGCTGGTCATTTGACTGATCATCCGACAATGAGACTCTATTTTGGTTGGAAAACGTCTGAATGTCTGAAGATAAGAACTTTATATGGGGACATACTGACATATGATATGACGAGTGAAGGGAAACCTTAAAATATTTATATTTCTGTGCAATAAATTACATCCAGCCCGGAGCAACAAGACACTACGTTCCTGGGATGTGTGCCCCTTAAAAAAAAACGAGTGGCTATTGCACTATGGAAGTGTTATGAACCCTTTTTAAATCCAGGGGATTGGGTTCGATAACAAAAACGAGCCGAACCAACTTAAATATATAATCAATAACTTTATTCCAAAACCAGGTCCAAAACAATTTAATCAATGACAGGTGTCCAATATTCGGTATATCTAGTTCGGTAAAAGCAAAAAGAAAACAAATTAACAAAAGGTGTCCTCTATAAAGGTAATAATTAACTTTACAAATTACACTTAACCCTTTACAATTAAAGAAAACAACAAACAATTCTCTCCGCTAATTCAAATGTTTCACTATACAAAAACCAAAACGTACTATAAATACACCAGAGGCATTGGTCCAGGTACTTTAGGACATTACATTCTTAAGGTGTAATGGCCTAAACTCAGACTCAGCTTATATATTGCAGGACTGGCTGTTGAAAACCTTCAATGATACTGGACAACTGACTGAAGAAGAGCAGACGTTCAACAAAAAACTCAGAAAATGCTTTTGGAAGGCTAAAAGGAAGGCGGTGTAGCCTGCTAAAAAGTGCAGAAATGTGTGACAGATGGATCTTTAGTTCTTGTTTTATTTTATTTTTTTGCTTTTACTGAGTCTGCAGTTATATTTCTCAAGATCCCTTAGGGGATGACCTTTATTCTACCACAGTTCTTACTTTTTGCTTCTTTTGTTTCTTAAGATTTTTAGATTTTTTTTTATTATTTATTCTTCTGTGTATATATATAAACACCAGTGTAGAACAGTGACAGCATATCTTAGTTTGCTCTTATGCTGATAATTTCACACATCTTCCCAGAGAATTCTTTGCTAACTTTAAACATCTTGTCAACCCCTTTAGTGAAACCTCTTTGTTGAAAGGTTTAGCTAATTATACTTGCTTACAATATTTAAAAAGATGCTTTTATTGTGAATAAGACTTGCAGATGTCGTAAATGGATAGTGCGAGCATTGTTTCTGAGCATTGATTCAGCATGCCAAAAGTCACGTGATAGACATTCAACATCACAGAAAGGCTTTTTTTCCCCTTTCTTTATATAGTTGTTTTTTAAATAGCCTTGCAAAAAACAGATTTTAAAGTTAATCATAAGCTTCATCCAGGAACATCAGAGTTAATTACAACATATTATTTTGTTTCTTTCAGGTGCAACCTCTCCAAAGCTGGAGAAGTCGAACATTATTGAGAAAATTCTTTTTTTAAAATAAAAATCTATGACACATCACAAAGTTGCCAAAGCATTTTTCTCATAGTACATTTAAAGATTTAAAGTGTTTATTGTCATTTGCCCAGTAAGGAAACCAGTTTCCCTGAACAATGAAATTCTTACTTTGCTGTCCACACTGAATGCCACAAAAGATTATCAAATAAAAACTAAAAAACTTAAAAAAAAAAACTTGATAGAAGATGAAGATAAAAAAGAGTAAATCTTCTATGTACATAAATGTGCAGTGTGCTATAAACTGTTGTCACATTCAACAATAAATGATCAGCTGTGCAAAAAAGGAAAAAAAAGGTAGGACACATGCAATATTTAATATAAATAAACACATAAAACAGTAATCAATTTTAATACAACTGTATAAAATCACTAAGGCAATCACTATCCCCATTGTACAAGCACCTCGTTCCTCATAAGTTCCATTTCCACTGTGAGGAGACTACTGTCATTACAGACTGGTATACTTTCAGTTACACCACAATTTTGGTACTTGGACTAATCTTACCTAATAAACCCTCTTTATAATTTATACGAACAAAAGAAAATCAATATTCACTCACGGTAGAAAAAGTATTTTTTATTGAACAATTATTAATAGATTAAACAGGGATGACGTGCAGTAAGGAAGCCATGTCAACGCTTTCCTTCTGGTGCATCAGACGCCCACAGCCAGCAGATGAGGTCTTTGACCTGGTCAAATGATTCAGAACACTAAGCCATTTTAATGTGTTTGGTCAAAGTTGACTCAATGATTCACGAGGCCTCGGTTTCACTATACCTAAGACCAGACTGGTCCATGCTGGTGTGAACAACAATAAGCTTCGACAGGGAATGACTGTGGTGCTGGAGTATATATGGACGGGGAGAAGAGATTGGGTGCAGATGTGGCTGATGAGCAATCTGGAGACTGACTGCTGTGGTGAAAGACTGGAGTTTATGTGGCAGGGTGAGAAGATTGGGAACAAGTGTGGATGATCAGGGTAGTGATTACTGGGGTGATTGGCTAGGCAGAAGATGACAGGGACTGGTGCATGTGTGACACAACCTACTTTGGCTTTTATTCCATCAAACATTCAATTCACCATGTCTACATTCATGCATACATGCAAACACTGACTGACGTGTCATGTTTCCTTTTCACAAGAAAGTAACGTTAATTTCATTGCCTTTATTTCTAAATAAATTAATCCTGTCTTGATTTAACCTTTTTGATCTGCTTTCCTTTATTTGTCATGGTTCGAGAACTTGTCCATGACAATTTGGTCAATGGTATGATGCCAAAAAATGTCAAAATAGCATCCAATAATTGGTAGGACCAAGGTTTTCCCAAAGCATCAAACTGCTTCTTCTAGCCTGCCTTCTTCCTATAGTCTTTTTTGTTACCATGTCTTCTCCATACTGATCTACATTAAGTAAAAGAAAGCATGATTCATCAGGTTAGGTTACCTTCTTGCATTGCTTGGTGTTCATGTTCTGATGCTCACATCTGCATTGCAGTCACATTCAGTGGTGAGCACAGAAAAGCATGGACATTAACCTGTCTGTAACCATACAGCCCCAAAAACAGCAAACTGTCTATCCCAAACAATATTTTTCAATAATTTGAATTACAGCTGCTCTCCCAATGGATCAGACAACATAGGCCAGTCTTTACTGCATTATTGTAGCAGATAGCTTTGGCTGCCAATAACCCTGTCACTGGTTCAGCTTTTTCATTTCTTTGACTACTTTTTGTAAGTCTGAACATCAACAAACCAGAAAAATCCAATAAGTGACATCTAGGCAGAACAATTTAGCAACTTTGTCGCTATATTTAGCGAGTTTTCACTCTCCTCTAACAACTTTTTTTTTCTTTTTTTTTCTTTTTTTTCAAAAAAAGTGACTAGCAACAAATCTAGCATATTTCTGGTAGTATTGGAGACCTTTGAAGGCTGACATAAATGAACATAGTTTACTCTTCTCAATGAGGAAATGGTAAAATGGTAAATGGTCTGTATTTATACAGCGCTTTTACCCAAAGTGCTTTACAGTATACATCACATTCACCCAATCCCACACTGATGGCGGAGACTGCTATACAAGGTTCTCAACCACAACCCATCAGGGTCTGTGTTCACTCTAGGAAACCTTGACATCAACTCGATTTGGCCAAGAAGCAAACCGAGACGACCGCTCTACCATGCTGAGCCACACCAACCCTGATGGAATGGGTAAGCAGCAGCAGCAGCTCCCAGCTGCCTTTCAGAGCAGACATGTTGCAGACGCCTAATTAAAAAACAAATAACATATAATAAAATTAAACTAAAAATAAAGGAAACATTGACTGAAGAATTTCATTTGACTGTTTTTTTTTCTGTTCTAAACATTTTTACATTGTCTTTTCATCAATTTTTGCCTTTCCTATGACAATCCTTTCCACGGTAGTATCCATTACAACTATATATACTAGGCTATTATGCAAATCAGATGATGAGGTCATTGAGCAACTTCTAGCAACTTTTAGGACAGCCAATAGCTACTTTTCTAATTAAGGAGTTGGCAACAGCACTCAAATATCAACGCTTGCCCATTCTTTGGGCTTCCAGCACATCAACTTTAAAGCCACACTACAGAATCTTTGCTGATTTCTAAGTGACAAAACCTCAAATGACAGCTAATTCAGTATCTATCCTGCATCCTACCTGTACTTTGAGCTGATGTCAAGTCTTGTTTAATCTTTGCTTTGCCCCTTTCTCTCTGTTTTTCCTCCTCTTGCATTTCTTTAAAAAGTCAACCCTGGAGCCCACTCAAAATTGCCAGTGTGATGAAATCTAGTCCTAATGTTTGATGTCGTACATAAAGCAAAACTCAGCTGTAACGTGACGCAGTGTCCTGGAAGCAAATGTTGCAAAGTGTGTTTTTTTCCTTTTATTTAAAAATTTTTAGCCTGGGAACGCTGGAGAGCAAAAACATCTCCAGGAATGTACATAATAAATTTCAATGTGTCATCAAAATGAGTCAGAAATGCATATTTATAATGTCAGAAAAGTATGTGGTGGTTCTTTAAGATATAAGTACAATTTTCTGGAAGTCAAACCTTTATTGCTATTAACATACATCTAATTTTTTGTTTAATCTGATCATAAAATCTTTCTCCAAGAGACTTTTACAATGGTGGTCATCTGCAATCATTAATAGAGCAACAAGTGTGTGTGCATGTGTCAATGAATGAAGGATTTATAGATTTTGTATTGTGTATATAAGTAAGTTTTATATAGTTTTTTAAAGTTTTACTGTATTTTAATGTAGTGTAGAAAAGGTCCAAACCGGGACAGGAGTTGAGAATTAGTTCTGGCAACAAACTCTGAATTAAAATAAATTAATACGTTTTTGGTGCGGGAGCATGAGATGTTTTCCTGGATGGCAGAATCGGTCAATGATCCAACTCACCATGGTTTTATACAAGAGGATTACAGTCCCAGAACAAACTTTAGAGATCACTGTAGGCCGAATGAATGTCATTTTGCACTGCTTCTGTAATAAAGTCTACCTTAAATTGCAAACTAAATTTAAACCTAAAATAATTCTTTTATAAACCCAAATGAGATCATGACGAACCTGATACTTCTCTGGGACCAACTATATTTCTTGAAAATTTGCAACGAAAACAGAGAAGACATACATATATAAAAAAAACATTAAGATGGTCTAATCAAAACACATAGATCAATTAAAGTGTAACCACACCATTTACTTTTTCCATGAAGTTTCCAACCGCCCACTGCCTAATTTGAAAAATGCCTGAAACTGCAAGAGGTGGTGTGGGAGGTGTGGGGTAATCAGCAATGCACAGGCAGAAATGATTGACAGACAGGAGCTCAGCTCACTGGTAAGATGGAAAGCGAGATTCACAAAGCACCTACGCCACAAAGCGGTGAAAGACTATCCCCCTCCAGAATTTCCTCAGCAACACATTAACAAGGTGGTCAACAAGGTTGCGCTAATCTGTCAGCACTCCAGCATCTCTGGAAATCTAAAGTCCGGTGTTACTTTAACACCCCTCAAAAGCACAAATCCATCCCATTGCAGGAACATTTAATCGGAAACTCTGTAAAAGAAGTCTGAAACTAGCAAATCTACACCACACAAGCTCACATCCCTTCATTTGTGTTGGTGGGCGTGTTTTTTTATGTCTGCAAGGCGAGGACCTGCCTATTTTTATCTGCAGGGAGGGGGCTGTGGGGATTTTAAAAATTTCACGTGACATAGAGCTGTATCTATAAAATATAACCTGGTTTTACCCTGTACAGGCTGTTACAAGGTATATAAGAATTGCCCCAGGCTATGGAAGATCCTGAAGGTGATCCAGAGGAAGGGCAAGGTAGCAGACCAGTGGAGAAAAGTCGCAGAACATCAGTCAGAAAAGAGGAACTCTGGAGCACATCCTCAGCTGCTACCCGAGACCCCTGGGTGAAGGGCGCTACCGCTGGAGACATGAACAAGTCCTGAAGGCCGTAGCGGATGCTCTCTGCAGTGGAATC
>JBAMHW010000010.1:8854216-8866792 GCA_037177495.1 Rhadinocentrus ornatus
TCATGTTTTTTAATTGCATTACAGGAAATAAAGAACTTTATCACAATATTCTAATTTTCTGAGACAGTCCTGTAATGGGGCCAAACACCAAACAGAAAGACATTTGGTTAAAATTGATCTTCTCCACAATCTTTAACACTTTATGTCATGTTTGGCCAAAAGAAAAGTTGTTTCATGTAGATAATATAAATTCAGTATAAATAGCAACATCTGCCTCTTCATCGTACTGCAGCTGCCTTGAATGTGGACACATTTGTATCCATGGTCGTGATGCCTGATATCATACATAACACTACACCTAAAACAGGCCGCCTAATGGACTACGTTTAAACTGCCAAGTAGCACAATTTTTAACAGATGTTCTAATTTGGTCAACCACAAAAAAGGGATGTTTTTGTATATACTCCGCTTAAAGCCTGAATTTATTTACAAATATATGAAAACAATGGAAATACATGGAAAAAATTACAAAAATAGAAAGACTCAAATAAAATTAAATATTAAATGAATTATTAACAATAAATAAAGATAAACAATAAATAATTAACATAGAAATAAATACATAAATACAAGTGAGTAAAAGCAAATAGATCAAATTTATCAGCTTGATATAAATAGATCAAATTAAATAAAGACAGGCCAAAAGTGGGTTTGTCGCAAATTTGCAACTTCAAAGGGTTGGACCTGAGAACTGCAGGAAACCTCTGGTGGTTCGGGTGGAAGCCTTTTTTTCCCAGTTATGATGGAGTTTTTTTTTCCTGGTTCTGGTTCTGCTGGAGTTTTTTTTTTTTTCCTGGTTCTGGTTCTGCTGGAGTTTTTTTTTTTTTCCTGGTTCTGGTTCTGCTGGAGTTTTTTTTTCCTGGTTCCGGTTCTATTGGAGTTTTTTTTCCTGGTTCCGGTTCTGTTGGAGTTTTTTTTTCCTGGTTCCGATTCTGTTGGAGTTTTTTTTTTCCTGGTTCCGGTTCTGTTGGAGTTTTTTTTTCCTGGTTCCGGTTCTGCTGGAGTTTTTTTTTCCTGGTTCTGTTGGGAGTTTTTTTTCCTGGTTCCGGTTCTGTTGGAGTTTTTTTTCCTGGTTCTGATTCTGTTGGAGTTTTTTTTCCCTGGTTCTGGTTCTGTTGGAGTTTTTTTTCCTGGTTCCGGTTCTGTTGGAGTTTTTTTTTTTTCCTGGTTCTGGTTCTGCTGGAGTTTTTTTTTTCCTGGTTCCGGTTCTGTTGGGAGTTTTTTTTTCCTGGTTCTGGTTCTATTGGAGTTTTTTTTCCTGGTTCCGGTTCTGTTGGAGTTTTTTTTTCCTGGTTCCGATTCTGTTGGAGTTTCTTTTTCCTGGTTCCGGTTCTGCTGGAGTTTTTTTTTCCTGGTTCTGTTGGGAGTTTTTTTTTTCCTGGTTCTGGTTCTGTTGGAGTTTTTTTTCCTGGTTCCGGTTCTGTTGGAGTTTTTTTTCCTGGTTCTGATTCTGTTGGAGTTTTTTTTTCCTGGTTCCGGTTCTGTTGGGAGTTTTTTTTTCCTGGTTCTGTTGGAGTTTTTTTTCCTGGTTCCGGTTCTGTTGGAGTTTTTTTTCCTGGTTCCGATTCTGTTGGAGTTTTTTTTTCCTGGTTCCGGTTCTGCTGGAGTTTTTTTTTCCTGGTTCCGGTTCTGTTGGAGCTTTTTTTCCTGGTTCCGGTTCTTCTGGAGTTTTTTTTTTCCTGGTTCCGGTTCTGTTGGAGTTTTTTTTCCTGGTTCCGGTTCTGTTGGATTTTTTTCCTGGTTCCGGTCCTGTTGGAGTTTTTTTTTCTGGTTCCAGTCCTGTTGGAGTTTTTTTTCCTGGTTCCGGTTGTGCTGGAGTTTTTTTTTCCTGGTTCTGGTCCTGGCGGAGTTTTTTTTCTGGTTCTGGTTCTGTTGCAGTTGTTTTTTTTTTCCTGGTTCCGGTCCTGTTGGATTTTTTTTCCTGGTTCCGGTCCTGTTGGATTTTTTTTTCCTGGTTCTGGTTCTGTTGGAGTTTTTTTTTTTCCTGGTTCCCGTTCTGTTGGGAGTTTTTTTTTCCTGGTTCCGGTTCTGTTGGAGTTTTTTTTCCTGGTTCCGGTTCTGTTGGAGTTTTTTTTTCCTGGTTCCGATTCTGTTGGAGTTTTTTTTTCCTGGTTCCGGTTCTGCTGGAGTTTTTTTTCCTGGTTCCAGTTCTGCTGGAGTTTTTTTTCCTGGTTCCGGTTCTGTTGGAGTTTTTTTTCCTGGTTCCGGTTCTGTTGGATTTTTTTCCTGGTTCCGGTCCTGTTGGAGTTTTTTTTTTCCTGGTTCCGGTTCTGCTGGAGTTTTTTTTTCTGGTTCCAGTCCTGTTGGAGTTTTTTTTCCTGGTTCCGGTTGTGCTGGAGTTTTTTTTTTCCTGGTTCTGGTCCTGGTGGAGTTTTTTTTCTGGTTTCGGTTCTGTTGCAGTTTTTTTTTTCCTAGTTCCGGTTCTGCTGGAGTTTTTTTTCCTGGTTCTGGTCCTGTTGGAGTTTTTTTTCCTGGTTCCGGTTGTGCTGGAGTTTTTTTTCCTGGTTCTGGTCCTGTTGGAGTTTTTTTTCTGGTTCCAGTTCTGTTGCAGTTGTTTTTTTTTTCCTGGTTCCGGTCCTTTTGGATTTTTTTTCCTGGTTCTGTTCCTGTTGGAGTTTTTTTTCTGGTTCCAGTTCTGTTGCAGTTGTTTTTTTTTTTTCTGGTTCCGGTCCTGTTGGATTTTTTTTCCTGGTTCCGGTCCTGTTGGAGTTTTTTTTTTTCCTGGTTCCGGTTCTGCTGGAGTTTTTTTTTCCTGGTTCTGGTTCTGCTGGAGTTTTTTTCTGGTTCTGGTCCTGTTGGAGTTTTTTTTTCCTGGTTCTGGTCCTGCTGGAGTTTTTTTCTGGTTCCGGTCCCGTTGGAGTTTTTTTTTTACTAGAAAGAAATGCCTAGCGTGGCGTCATACTAGTGCAATGACAACAAACGCTATGCTACAAACAATAATAGAGGCCATTTGTTCTGCCGGGCTTTTGGTTTTGTGTACGAACAATACAGCCGCATCGTACGACCAGACCTTACTGGTGTTTGCAGGCATCCTTTTCCTTTATCTTTTAAAACGTCCAATTGAACCATGAACTGAACGGCAACGTGTATGTTTTGTATTTGCTTTGTTGTAGGCAGTGACGTTTTTCTGTCCGCCAATCAATAGATTTTATTGGTAGATGTCTGTAGCTCCGACTTAACCGTACCGTAGGATTTTCCTATGGACCTAATACAGATGAGGGTCCATAAATGATGCGATATGGTTCGGTTGTATGGGCCACTTTTATAATGGAAAAACACGAACCTACGGCATCACACTGGCCTGAACCGAACTGAACCGCTCAGTGGAAATGGGCCTTTACACAACTAAGATTAAATCTAAATGGGAGAGAGAACTAGATCTACCAATTACTGATAAGACTTGGATATCTATCTTAGAACATGTCCATACCGGCCCTATAAAGGCCAGACATCATTTAATCCAATTCAAAGTCCTACACAGAATCTGTTATTCAAAAGCAAAGTTTTACGAATAAGCTGACTTGTTTTCATCATCTTCACCATCACATCATCATCATCGTTAAAAAAACATCATTACTACTATCGTAAAATGCATTATCCTCATCATTTTCTTCATCATCACCATCATCTTCATCACCATCCTTATCTTCATTATCCTCCTTCATCATCATCACTATCACCTTCATCTTCATCATCTTCATTCTGATCATCATAATCACCGTAATATTTTTTTACCATCACCATTTTCATGATCATCATCACCATCATTATCTCGAAACTAAATCTTTGAGCCCTGAGGAAGACTCCGTCATCTAAACATGTATGGAGACAGAAAGGTGATGAAGATGTTCTCTTAAATCTGTGGAGGGGAAAATGTGAAACAGGAAGCCACATTACTCACTTCCTGCCATTACTGATCGAATAAAATCAATAAACATAGATTAGTTATTAATCTTTTCTAAGAAAAGTGGGTGTGTCTCCTCTTCATCCATGAGGATGAATCACAGAAATGCTGGAAACTAGTAAAGGTACTCTGCTTACTTACTCAGATTACTCACAAATCAGAGAGAAAATGAGAGAAGAAAGAAGAAGGAGTCCCTGCTTTTACCATCTGCCCCCCAGTATGCTTCTGCTGCCGCTGGTTCTGGTGGTCAAACATGGCCGAGTCCAGCGACAACCCCCTCCTGGACCAGTACTTGCTAGAGAACATCATCATGGCCGGCTGCATGGGGGGCGGCGGTTCGGTCCCGCCGTCCTTCATCACATGGGCCGAAGCCATGGGGAACCAGTGGGTGTATGAGTACCAGGGCTCCAGCCTGCCGCTCTGCTGCTGCTGCTGCTGCTGCTGCGGGTCAGAACCACCTGCCTCCACCTAAATACCACCAGAGGAGGGAGGGGAGGAGCTCCACCCACTGCTGCTGCTTATGGCTTATCTGAACAGTGAGGAGGAGGAGCTGTGAGGAGGAGGGGCTATGATGAAGAGAAGCTGTGAGGAGGAAGAGCTGTGAGGAGGAGGAACTAGGAGGAGGAGGAGTTGTGAAAAAGAGGAGCTACAAGGAGGAGGAAATATGAGGAGGAGCTATGAGAAAGAAGAGCTGTGAAGGGGAGGAGCTACAAGGAGGATAAAATGTGAGGAGGAGGAGCTATGAGGAGAAAGAGCTGTGAAAGAGAGGACCTACAAGGAGGAGGAACTATGAGGAGGAGCTATGAGAAAGAAGAGCTGTGAAGGGGAGGAGCTACAAGGAGGAGGAAATATAAGGAGGAGCTATGAAAAAGAGCTGTGAAGGGGAGGAGCTACAAGGAGGAGGAAATATAAGGAGGAGCTATGAAGAAGAGCTGTGAAGGGGAGGAGCTACAAGGAGGAGGAGCTGTGAGGAGGAGGAGCTGTGGAAGTTGAAGATATGATGGAAAAACATGACGAGCACGAGTTTGATGATAAATTTATGATAGATGTTGATTATGATGTTGACGAAGATGATGATGATGATGATGTTGAAAAGAGGCCTGAAGACTTTTTAAAAAGCGGGAAGGGGCTGCCGGCGGGACGATTGAATGAGCCAGTTGACGGGACAAACAACGGTGTGATCGACGAGATGGAAAAACCCACTTGATGGGAGGGTAGACGGGACGATCAAAGGGTGTGATTGGCAGGATGTTTGACGTTCAACAGGACAATCAGTGGACCTGCTAGACAACCGACGAGATGATTAATGGAGGAGCTAGATGGGTGGGTGTTAATGTTTCTTTGGAGGTGGTTTGTGGGAATGGCAGCAGGGTGGGGAGTTAGTTTTGTGCCTGCACTGACCAACACCTTCATGTATCTGGTGAATCCCAGCAGAGAGACTGGTGGAAGGGGGGGATGACGAGGCTGAGGACTGCAACATTGGGGCCGCTTGAAGGGGTGAAGGTGGCGGTGAACCCTCAGACTTGGCAACCGGGGTGCTAGATGGAGACTCTCAGTTAAGCTTCTGCAACAGAGCAAGTATAAAAAGTTCATCATCACTGCATCTTCTAGGATTTAGCTGGCTGGACATCATTGAACATTCACAGACAATAGCACTGGTATACGTTTATTTATAAAGCCGGGTAAACTCCCAGAGTACCTGGGTACCCCTCCTTCTGTTAGCTACCTAGTAGTTTCCATCTGCGCACCTACAAGTGGTTGCTCTTCAATGTTCCCCAGGCTTTGACAGACTTTAATGCACCATGGTCATGGAATAATATAAAAAAAATTTAATTTAAAATCATTCATACCCATTAATGATTTTAGATTTTCATAAAGAAGGCAGTGAAGGAGGAATATCATTGCCTTTCTTGGGAATATTTACAACACGATGTCTAACAATGTTACCTTCAGGAAGGTTGTACAGCATGAAAAGTATTGGTCCAAGTTCAGAGCCCTGTGGAACTCCATGACTTACTCTGATGTGTGAGGAAGACTCGTCAGGAGCAGCCGTTTTGATCCCACAAAATCTGTATAAAAAAAGAAAAAAAGAAAACATGGTGGAAATCTAGTTCTGAACTGGTTTGAATTCTACTTGAAAGACAGGGACTACGTCAAATCAGTTGTATTTACTCCATGAGGAGCTCCCAAGGCTCCATGCTGGGCCCCCTGTTGCTCAGCATCTACATGCTCCCACTAGTTCTGATTATGGAAAACAAAAAGATTTGATCATAATTATGCCGTCCCACCAGGGGACTCTGGTCCCAGACAAAGTTCGTGTCTTGGTCAAATTCAGTATGTGGATGTTCCAGAATGTTCTTCAGTTAAATAAAGATTAAACTAAAATCATTGTATTTCTAAAGATGAGAATCAGACGATTAGTCCCAGCAGATGTTAAAACCAGCGGATCAATCCAGAATCTTGGTCTTGTTTTGACCCATATTAAAGCAGGAACCAGATCAGCTTTTTACCACCTGAAGAATAGATCTGGAACAAGGGGACTGATGGTTCAACATGATTTAGAAAAGACCAGAGAAAGGGAACATATCACATCTCTGCACTGGCTTCCTGTGAGACAATGAATTGGTTTTAAAATGTTTCTGCTGGTGTCCAAGGCTCTGAATGGTTCTGGTCCAGAATATAGATCAATTCTGCCACAGCTACTTCTCAGATCGTCTGGGTTCAGTTTGCTTTCCATCCCGAGAGCTCAAACTAAACATTCAGTTTTTCTGCTTCTGGAACGAACTGCCAGAAAACCTGAAGTCTGGTCCAAACTGGTCTGGTCTGGTTCTGCTGAACATGGTCGGACGTATTTGCCACCACTTTTAATGACGGCAGAGTTTTTCTTTTCCTACTTGAAGATATTTTCCTGCATATGTACATTAACGGTGAAGACAATGATGGCGATGTGTTTCCTGCACACATCTGTTTAAATCATGTGCTTCACTCTATGTTTCTATTGTCTGTTTATTTATTTCTATTATTGCTTTTCTGTTTCTGTTTATTTGACTCTTTTTAGTTTGTTTTAATTCTTATAGTTTTAATGTTTCTTTTGGCCCGTGCAGTAATGCTTTAAATGCTTTACCTAAAGCCCTTTTAGTTTGTGACGTACAACAAACCTGCCTTGCTTAGCCTAGCAGCATCTTCCTCAATTTTATTGATTATTGTAAATAAGGAAGTTGTTTGGAAGATGTTTAACATTTGTTGAGGGAACTCTGTCGGCGGCGCCTGCTTGAGTTTGTTTACAAGAAATAAAATGTCCTTTATGCAGCTTCACATCAACGGGATCTAAACTTTAAATGCCACATTAGACCTCGTCTCTGCCGTTGTTTCCTCTCAGTGAGGATGAGGAGCAGCAGGTCAGCAGGTGAAGGCTGCTGACTGACAGTCACAGACGACTCTTCAATAAGCCTGAGAGCGATAAGCAGCAGCAGCAGCAGCCAGGAGAAACAATTTCCTGCTCAACAGGAAATGAAAGAGGCGTCAGCAGCAGAAAGCTTTGTTCTGACTGATGGCAGCTGATACCTTCATCCATCTGCTGCTCCATTAAATGTCTCCTATCAGAGGAGGAGGAGAAGGTGTCCTTCACTGCATGAAAGCAGCCGGGGGGACGGTGGGAGGAAGCAGGTGGAATTGTGACATTTCAAATTCATGAGATCTAACTGGTTCCAGTCAGCTGATCAATCATCAGCTGGACAAGCATGACACACATGTTGGCAGAAGGCTGATCAGCTGATCAATACTTGCACATTTCAAAGCAGGACTGCGGCTCGATGAAGGGCTAAACCCACGTCACAGCGAGGTCTTCGGGTCTCTCCAGTTCAACAGAATTCCTCATTCCTCATAAAGACATTTGAGAAAATAACCCCTGGAGAAGTTTTTCACCGCGCAGGTGGAGGTGTGGGCATCCTGCGTCCAGCCCGGCGTCACTTGGATGGTTGTAAAACTGCTTTTTAGAGCCTTTGACTCTGCTGTTAACTGCTTCCAGCCACAACCGCAGCATCGATCTTGGTCACTTTTCCTGGCAGATTAAATTTGACTTTTAACCATCAGATCCCAGAAAGTGAGCGTGAACTGTGTTTTTTATTTCACGGGCTCTCCTATCGGAGCCATCCCAGGAACCAACCACCGTGTCTGCAGAAGATTCTGCTATTTCTCTTCTTAGTGACCACGATCCTGATTACGCGCTGATTCTGGATGGCTGTTTGTTGGTGTGAAAGCTTTTATCTGGACGTAAATGCATCACAAACAAAAGAGGTGATGATCAGCTTCCATCAGAAGTCACCACCGTTCCTCCCGTCCAGATCCAAAGCAGCTGAAATGGTGGATCACTGCAAACATCTGGGACCGAGTTTAGACGATAAACTCACATCCACACACTGATGCCGTGTGTACAAAGGTCATCAACACATTTTATTATCGTAAACTCGGCTGTTTTAACGTGGAAACTTTTTCATGCTGCACCATGAAAATCACCATGAAATCACTTCCAAAAATTTAAATGTTTAATTCTTGTTTAATTGAATCAGTTCGAACTTCTCTTTGATCTGCTGACTTGAGGCGCCCACCTTAAAAAACAGGAGAAGGCTGGAACAGATAGGTGCTGCCCAACATAATGACTTGCAAGTCCTGTACCAGGTGAGAGCCTTAAAGAAAGCAGTTAGCATCAAGCCTGACCCGAGCCGTCCTCTGGATGCACGTTAATGTTGCATGCTCAACCCAAGTAGCCCAACATGACATATAAAATTCAAACACTCTGAGACATTTTGCATCACTTTATGGTAAAAACTTTGCTCAAAGTCCTGTTGAACACAATCGGATTCTTGTCTGCTGATAGATACCTGGAAGCAGATTACACTGTAATAATGTTAACATAGCACCTGGTAATAAATACTAAATATTATCCCCCAAAAAACTGACATTTTTTGTTATGTTTTTTTAAAGGGCCAAATAAAGGCTTTATTTATTTATTTATTTTTTTTAAAGACATTTCTTACCATTTTTAATGGGTCGGGTCTTAAAGGGTTAAAGTATTTTTCATTGTATTGTATTTAGGAATGTTTTTTTGTGTGGCATGTTTTTCTTTCTTTGTTTTCAATCAATCAGACTTTATTTATAAAGCACTTTTCATACAACATGAAGTAGCCCAAAGTTACAAAGTTTTGTGGTGTCCTGCTGCTTCCATTAAAACTTGTCATTAACAGCCGAACCCGTCGTGGGACACGGGACGGACGGTCCAGTGGGACCAGAAGACCTGATGGTGGTCGATGGAGGAAAGGATGATCAATGACAACTGACAGAGATGGAGGATGATGAAGATTATATGATAAATGTGATAAATACTAAATAAATGAAGAGGATGATGATGGAAACTAAGACGATAATGATGAAGATGACAAAGTTGATAAAAAAAAAGGTGATGAAGCTGATAAGATGAAGAGCATGAAGACTTGGATGATAAAGCAAAGTTGATGATGGAGACTAAGATGATCAGGATGATGAAGAGGATAAAGAATGGCAATGAAGATGACGAACAGGATGAAGATGACTAAGATGATGAAGATGAAGTTAATGATGAAGCTGATGACGATAATGCTAATGAAGATGACTATAAAAGTAACGATGAAGATGACGGTGATAAAGATGGTGATGATGAAAATGATGAAGATGATGAATATAATGATGGTGAAGATGATGATGATGAAACGGATGCACATGACATTACCTGAAAGCTGTGGACAGGAAGCTGGAGAGACAAAGTTTGTTTCGTAAAACTTTATTGACAACAGCCGACAAACTTTACACTGACAGATGAAACAGGAAGTGATCAGATAATCAGCTGATCGACTGATAACAGAACCAGGTTCTCTGGAGTTCATCAGACCTGATGATGTCACCAGACCTGATGATGTCACCAGACCTGATGATGTCATCAGAGTGTCTGAGCTGAAGAGATCACAGATCCCTTCCTGTCATTGCTGCAGTTTAGAAAACATCAGGAGATGAACAAAGTTACAAAAATAAGATTCTGGATCATCTGAAATCATTTTTACATTCCTCCTCGTCTTCGTCCTCCTCAGACTGTCAGAAGGTGGCGCCGCTCTGCAGACCCAGAGTCAGTCTCTGCTCTAGACTACGATATGAAGGCAACTTTGCAGCTGTTCTGAGGTCTGTTTTCTCTAAAGTGTCCATTGGAGCAAACCTCCGGCAGCGGAGTCGGTCGTGGAGCCGCTGTTGATCCGGATTCTGTCTGGTCGGGTCCACGGTGCTCCGTGTCAAAGCCCAGGATGGCGCTGATGGAGTGAGGCAGGTCCTGAAGATGAGAACCGGGTCAGAATCACAGCACTGAAACATATTACACATAAACACTCTGGAAGGTCTGAGCTGCTTCCTGTGGATCCAAACGGGGCTCATACTGGTCCCGGTTCTCTTCCCGTCATCGTCCAGACTTCCAGAACCTACCTTACAGCTCCGGATCTGCAGACATATGCCTTCAGCTTTCTGGAGGATCTCTTCGATGTCCAGCTTCATGGAGAGCTCGTTGATGTGCTGCAACACAAGCTGTGTTAGTCAGACTTCACCTGGTCAGGTGTGGCTTCCTGTTTCAGACCCAAACAAACTGGACCAGCCAGCAGGTCACATGATCAACCTGCTACACACCTCTTTTCCTCATTGATCAGAAGGCGGAACCTGATCTGGACCAGCTCAGGTTTCAACATCATGTTGCCATGGTGACAAAAACCTTCATGATGTTGAAAATGAGCTGAACCTGAAGTAACCTCAATCAGACCCTGATCCGGTCCAGAGTACAGGCTCCTGGTTACCTTGAGGATCTCGTTGAAGCCGTAGTTCTCCTCCATGATCTTCTGCTTCTCAGAGTCCAGGATAGCACAGCAGACCAGCAGGTGGAAGTTCTGGCAGGGAAGCCCGGTCCACATCACCTGAGGAAGGACCAACAGCCTGTCAGAACAAAGGAGAACCCCCACTGGGTTCCTCATGTTTACCCCCTCAGACCCCAAAACCAGGTGAGAGGACCAAAAACATCTCCACTTCTGGTAGCCATTCTGGGCTTGGAGCCAGAGTTTCCTGACCCGGCATGCGCCATCGGACCAGGACTCTGATATGAAGTGAAGAGAAGGGATGAGGTTGACCTGTTCTGAAGAGCAAGGAGCTGTACCGGACCTCAGAGGCCAGAGAGCAAGGAGGTCCTTGGAATGGAAGGGGTCTGCCAAGTCCAGCTGGGACAGGTCTCGGACACCAGATCCAGATGAGACTGGATGACTGGAAGGTTTTACTTCCTGTCTGTGGTGGAACGACTGAAGGCTGATCATCTTATTGACTCAGAAACAGGTTTGTCTGCTTGTTTGTGGGTGAAAACGAACTCCAGTAAACACGTTCCTGTTTCTCTCTGCTGATGTTCATTTCCTGAAGAACGTGCACACTCACAGATGCTGAACGTGCACAGTTTCAGACTGGTTGACAGACTAAGATGTTTTAAAGGATCGGGTTCCTGGTGGTTCTGACCCATCCTGGCCCGGAAGAGTAAGGATGACCAATAAAACCTGAATTTCCCGTTTCACACAGACAGAGCTGATGAAGACCTCAGATTATCTGCGGTTACATGGCAGCAGAAAGGCTGATGATGTCATCGATCATGTGATGGTGGATGAACTGATCAGCTCATTGATCCCTGATAACAGTGATTTGGATCACTGAAGGTTTCAGTCCGACCCATTGTCTCTTAGACGGCGTCATGTTCCAGACCGGAACCGGGCCTGTAAATAGACTGACCTCCCAGAGCCGGAGGACGTCCTGGAAGCTGAGCTCCCTCTTGAACCGGATCAGCAGCCAGCGGAAGCAGAAGTACAGAAAACCCGAGTCCTGAGATTCTGAAAGAGGAGAAGAACTTTAAACACAGAACCGTCTGAGTTCTAACCTGGTCTGCTGACTATGACGTTATCATCATACCAAGGTAGTTCCAAAACGTCAGATCCAGTAGTCTGAGCAGCGTGCTGAGCTGGATCAACTGGGTTTTCATCCCCTGCATCTGCTCCTCGAAGTTCTGGTGCTGCAACACACAATCAGCAGTCTGGATGGTTATCCGACCCGACCCAAACCCCGGGTGTGCAAGGTGATTGGCTGGTTCATAACACCGATAATATGTCAATAAAAACAAGACTCTGGAGTCCGACTTCACTTTCAGGACCAGAACCTGCTACGCCTGTGCACAGGTAAAGCGCAGAGGCTGGAGACGGTTCTGTTTCGGTCCAACAGCACAAACAACAACTTTGTTGGGTTTTCTCACCATCTGATCCATGAAGGAGACAAAACACCAGAAGGCATCCACCTCGTTCTCCATGACGAAGAGGATGGGTGACAGCAGGTCGCTCATGCCCTGAACGTAACCTGAGGACGGACAAACAGCAGGGCTTAGTACAGAACCACACAGGCCCAACAAGGTTCTGACTGGATGGAGCACAAGGATCTAAAAGGACAAAGCCACAAAGTTCTAACTGGACAGAACCACAAGTATCTGTTGAGAAGGAACAACAAGGATCTGATGGGACAGAACCATGAGGTTCTAAAGGGACGGAACAACGAGGATCTGATGGGACAGAACCATGAGGTTCTAA
>JBAMHW010000010.1:8988412-8999017 GCA_037177495.1 Rhadinocentrus ornatus
ATTACTTTACTCATTCCTAGGATTACTTTACTCATTCCTAAGATTACTTTACTCATTCCTAGGACTACTTTACTCATTCCTAGGACTACTTTACTCATGCCTAAGATTACTTCACTCATTCCTAGGACTACTTTATTCATTCCTAGGACTACTTTACTCATGCCTAAGATTACTTTACTCATTCCTAAGATTACTTTACTCATTCCTAGGATTAGGATTCCTAGAAAGTAATGTGGTATTAATATTTTCTACTGCGTTCCAGGTGAAATGACTCTGACACAGTGACACACATGTTGATTCTGACATGTCTGTAGAAATCTCGCACGTCTCAGCTTTCTGTAGAGACCAGATTATACATACAGCCCTTGTAGTTGTGAAGATGTGCTTTATTTTTTTCTGACAGGACGTTTTGGTGAGTCTTGTGAAGAAGAGGTTAAAGTTGTGGGGGTAGAGTTCCTCTTAGCTTCTCTTTGGGTAAGACAGTTGACTTGTTTCCCTTGACCTGTCTCAGCTACAGTGCTGTTTTTAGCAGGCATCACAGTTTTAGTCCGTCTTCAGGACGAAAATACTTATTAGTTTTAGTTGACAAAAACTCAAAGGTTTTAGTCTAGTTATAGTCAAATAGAAAAGGTATTAGTCTTTTAACAAATTCATTTAGGTCAATAATATGTATTAAAAGGTGGATTCAAGTTATAACAAGTTAACCTTCATGCTTCTGCAAAACAACCAGATCCTTTACCAAACAGCTTTAGCCCAGACTTTCCCATCAACGGGAATGCAACGTTGCCGTGCTGTACTTCACTGCTGTTGGGCAGAAACCTTTTAGTTCTAGATTGCAGCTTTTTCATGAGCCGGTGCCCTGCTCATCAAAATAGCAGATCTATGAGTTCAACGTGCAGCAACGTTGTGAGCTTGTTTGGTTATTTTCATCAATAACTACTAAATGAAAAGGATGTTTTAGACTTAGAAGGTTTCCGACCAGCAGCAGATACTTTCTGATCTACTCAGGGTTCTGCATCCACAGATAAAGTGCTAACTGTGGAATCAGTTTCTCTAAAAAAGCAAAGGGCAGCAACATCCTGACGTTGGTAACCATGGCTTCATTTCTGAGTTTTCTGAAGTGTGAAACTCCACCCTGAACACACACCTGCCCAGAATATGAGCCATGGACGAGGAACACTCAGCTCAGCTTGACCTGGTCTGCCGGTGGAATTATGATGGATTATAGTTAAATCCTCTCTTCCGACCACCAAACCCTTCGTCGACATTGATTCATCTATGGATGAATATACTGCATGCCAGGTGGTGGGCGTGGCCAAGGCGCAGCAGCATTGCTGACGGACAGATTCGCTCACAATAGGCAGAAATGTTGTTTTTAATGTCGGACAATCAGCCTTGAACATTTTCTTCTTGTCAACGAAATCTCACGAACGTCTCGTCATGTTTTCGTCATCAGGGAGCCATTTTTAGCTCGTCACCCTCTCATTATCATGAAGAAGAATCTCCGTCAACAAAAAAATTCTTCATCATTGACGACAACGATACTGCTCAGCTACTTCCTATAGCCTGTAGAAAAGCTCACGATGCTGCTGTTAAGTGACGTATTGGCTGTTATTTCACGTTATTAAACCCCTTCAAAGAGCTTTTTCAGGTCCAAGGATCCTTTCCAGGAATCTTGTCCTTTTTTTTCTCTTTGTTCTCAAAGCACCTACAACCCCTAGGAAAGGTGATGCAGATGAATTCTGGATATTTACTGTTACCATGACAACTTGTGCATCGTTTGTTCATCAAAGGACAGCACTGTAAATATGTCTGTCAGTCAGCTGTTGTATTTGTCCGGTTTAGGCCAGGCTGTGGCATCGGCATGTTGAGGACGGCGCTGATGATGCCGGCCACCAGGTGCTGATCAATAACATCTTTATAGGCTGAAGCACGAATCAGAACAGTTTCCATAGTTACTCGGATGTCATCAGTTTCACACCTTCTGATTGGTCTGCTGATTAAAAAAATAAAAATCAGTGTAGTGCCACTTTTCAACGTAACCGTCCACTTCAGGTCCATTTGTGGTTCTGGTTCCAAAAGTCCAGATGAGTGGATGCTGCTTCAGGTAGGACAAGGAGATCCATCATCACAGGAAGGATCAGTCTGATTAGCTCCTCCCCCCCTCCCTGAAACACACCCTGGTTTGTGTTGGTAAATGTAGATGTCGTACTCAAGTGTGTGTGTTGCTACTCTGTGTGTCTGCAGGTATCTTTGCCTTCAAATGTTCCAGAGCTGAGGAGATCTTCAACATGCTGCAGGAGGTGATGCACAGTCACAGTATCAACGTGGTGGAGGAGGCGGTGCTGGACCCCAACCAGCAGGCGGCGCTCACCCCTGCAGGTACGTACGCAGTCTGTCCATCATGCCAGACGGAGCAGCAGCTGCTGGGATCCATGTAGTTATTGATTACCTCTTTCTCTGTGTGCAGCTCTGGGATACTCTGTGCCGTCGGTCCCCAACGGGGTGACCAGGATGCCCTCTGTGGGTGAGGCTCCGTCTCACCCCTCCACACGTCACCCCTCCGTGGCCAGCACCCGCCTGCCGTCTGTGGGGGAGGAGTCAACTCACCCGCTGCTGGTGGCTGATGAGGCGGTAAGATCAGACACAGGTCACATGTACTGATGGCGATGATGAAGATTATGAGGATGATAATGATGGTGATTATGATCCACAGGTCCACACCTACGTGAACACCACAGGTCTCCTGGAGGACCAACCCAGCCCACTGACCGCCACCACACCTCTGGAGAGCCCCACCTCTCCCCAGTCCCAGTGTCCTCCCACCCCCCCGCCTCCTCCCAGGGTCCGCACTGAGCCTTTGGCCCCGCCAACCCAGCTGGAGCCCCAGGTGCTACTGGAGCCTCAGGGTGTGCGCTTCGTTCTGGGTCCCACCCCCGTTCAGAGGCAACTGATGGAGAAGAGGCAGCAGGAGCTGAAGGAGGCCCAGGAGCCCCAAGAGACTAACGGTCCCGCCGAGGGCCCTGCAGAGCTGGCCCCCCCGCACTCCAACGGCTCTTCCTCCAACTCATCTGCCGCTCCTCGCCGCCACCGGCCACCCCCCCTCACCCCTGATCTGCAGAATGTCAACAACTCGGCCCAGCGGCGCACTGCCCTGCTGGACTACGAGAACCTGCCGGCGCTGCCGCCAGTGTGGGAGGCCAGGAAGCCGAGCTCGGAGGAGGAGGGCGGCGGCCTAAAGACGCCGTCGCTCAACGGCTACAACCATCATCCCCCCCACAGCCTGCTGCACCACTCCTACTCCCACCCGCTGTCCGCCACGCTCGAGCCTTCGCACAACTATGTCAACACTGAGAATGTGACGGCGCCGCTCAGTGCGCACCGGCCCGACACGGCCCGTCGCCGTGCCGACGGACCCACCATCTTTAACTTTGACTTCCGCCGGCTGCCGGGCCACCCGGAGCCACACAAAACCCTGAACTACATCGAGGTGGAGATGGACAGCAGCGCTGGGAACAAGGGCGCCTCAGATGGCAGCAACCCTCACACACCTCGCACCCCCACCTCACCGCTGCCTCCCGTCACGCCCACGCGGCGCACTGAACTATACGCCCTCATTGACATTGAGCGCACCGCCGCCATGTCCAGCCTGCAGAAGGCGCGGCCGCGAGACGACGGCACGTCACGAAAGACGAGACACAACAGCACGGAGCTGCCCACCAAGAGCACGGCGTGACTTCCTGTTCACGGAGCCGTGCACGGACTGCACAGTGCTTGGCTTCCTGTTACGGACTCTAACTGACCAATCAGATGAAAGATAGGACTTCCTGTGTGCTCACCTGTGCAGGTGTGCCACAGCAGATAAACTGGTACTATAGCAGACATAATACCTCTGACGGAGGCGGATGATGATGATGATGATGTAACAGACTGCATTTCTTATATGGTACAGATCAGTATTACTGAAGCATTCCATTTAGCTTTTTGTACGAGTCACTGCTGCTGAAAGTCTGTGTTCCAACATGTACGGTAGATCTGACCCAATAAAGCCCGGTTCTATTTGTACGCCTCCTCTCCTTCCTCTGATACCTTCATCGTGATGAAGATGGTGGTCAACCTGGTACAAAGAAAAAAGCACATTATTTTATGGGACGGTGTGTAGCTCGGTGCAGCCAGCCCAGGTTCGAATCCCGGCCTGGAGCCCTTTGCTGGAGGTCTTGCCCTGCTCTCTCCGACCCACCCTTCCTGTCCAGCTGCTGTTAAATAAAGACCACTAGAGCCCCCAAAAATCTTTTAAAATCAAATATTTTATCTCTGGTTCTACTGAATCTGTCCGAGGTTCATGGTCCATCCATCAGATTACGTCCTGACTTAGAACGTCGGCACCAAACTGGAGAGCTGGTCCTGCCACACGGAGTCGTCTGTCGAACCAATAAAGACCACAATTAAGAAGCCGGTCCCAGACAACCAGTCGGATTGCGATCAAGAAGCAGGTCCCGGAGAAGAACTTGAGTCGGACCCCGATCAAGAAGCCGATAGATTTTGTGACACCAGTACAAAATGTAATATATCGCATGTTGGCCCGTTTCCGGTGCAATGACGTCATGGCGCCTTGTCTTGTGCAGCATAGACGAGCCCAGCTGAAACATGGCTAAGCCTAGCAGCGTAGAGTACGGCTGATCCATATCCAGAATGATGATTTCAGATACAATCGAAAGTGACTCGGTTAGAAAATTCCTAATAAAAACATCTTGCCGTGACTCGCTCTATTTTGTCACGTGTTCTGGAAGACACGCCCACTTCTGATTATTGTTCAGACAAGTCTTTAAAGGGGGACCTTTATGACACGTTTTATTTACAATACCTACAAGTTTGCAGGTATGATAGGAATTATTTTGCTTCCACATAGAGGAGTCTAATAACTGGTGGATCTAGTAATGTGCAGGCAGGTGGGACCTCACCCGTAATGGTAAAGAAAAAAAGTACATGAAGTAAATAGTAATATTTTCCACTAATCTGTGTTGAAAATGCATTTTCAGCATGACTCTACATATTTAGTATAACATTGTAACATTAAGTAAAAATCGCAGAATTGGGAGTATTTCCTGATCAAATCCAGGGCAGAAACCCGAGTGAGGCTGTGGCGAGCTGCGTCTAACCTCTGACTGCGCAATCCAATAAAAGCTGGGCTGCATGAAGCGTTTCTGTTCCTCAGCATATCGCCAATATGAACTTCACAGAAATATGTACCATGACTCTCTACAGTGTGCGTAATGTCTTTAATGTGTGTGAGAGAGAATTATTCCTGCTGATCGTACAATAAAGTGCAGAGAAAAGTCAGCAGGTGAGGCAGGCAGTACTCTGCCTCACCTCAATGGGGCGTAGCTGCATGCTGGTGGATGAATAGTGAAATAAAAAGCTCTTGTCAGTTCTTACAATAGTAAATCTGACTCCAGAGCAGTCAGTGCTTCACCAGCCATGAACCTCACCACACGTCACTGGATGGATCGTTCTACTTATCGAACCTCCAGTAAACCTGCCGTCTGAGAGAGAAGCTCTGTTAGGAAACTCTGGGGATCTCTGAGATCTGGTTGTGGAGGAGCAAGAGCTGGGGGTGTGTGAATACTTTACAGGTTTCAGGTTGTTGGTTTAAATCTGCTCATTAGTAATTTTCAGAGCTTTGAACTATGGAATCAAACACCTGAGTTTCAGGTGAGGCAGAAGCATTTATCAGAAGATGTCTGATAAAGTTTCACCTGAATGAGCCGAGATGAAGCTGGAAGCGGTGGTCTTCCTCTGAGTCCGGCTGCAGGAGAGACAAGGTAAATCTTCAGCCTGAAGCTGACTGACCGAAGCCACCAGTAGCAGAGGAGGGAGGGCAGCCATTTCTGTCCGTCTGGGTCCAGCCGTGCTTGCTAGGCTGCCTCTGGGCTCCATCAGATGACCTGTAGATCTGTTACTGCGCTGCCTTGATGACGATAAAGATGGTTGCCTGGTGCACCCTGGCTGGTGGGGCAACCCTTTACTTCTTATTTGATCTTATTTCTACTTCTTTATTGAGGTAATTAGGATCTTATTATTAAATAATCATTGTTTCTTCCTGGCTTTACTCCCCAGTGTAAAAACTGTATACCAGCTTGGTGTCATCTTTTTAACCAAACAGGAACCTGCTTCTTCTCTGGTTGCTGCTCTCATTTTGTTTTTCCTCCTCACAGTAGAAGGTGAGTGCAGTGGTCCAGTCTGGCTTTCAGACAGCAGCCTTCTGGCTAACGTCTTGTTCTCCACCTGGACCACTGCAACCAGTCCTCTGTCCATCGTCTCCAGTTTGTCCAAAATGCATCTGACTGGTATGAAGCTGAAGGAGGACATAACACGGATGTTATCGTCTCTTCTCTGGTTCTTATCACCTACTGGATCCGGTTTAAAATGTTATTTTTAGGTAACTTAACCCTTGTTAAAGGTACACACAGTTTCTGAGACCTTTTGCATGACTTCATGGTAAAAACTTGCCTCAGATCCTCGTTCTTCTGCCCCCTGATGGACACCTTTTGCACTACAGTAAACGTAAATACACAAAAATCTTTTAAATATTTGAAGTAAAGACTTCATTTTTCCATCTTTCTGAGCTGCTGCTTATTTATGCCCCATTAGAAGCACAAGGTCCAGTTTCTGAGGACGAAGCTAGAGTCTGGAGGTGGCTCTGGAAAAATCTGCCCTACATATCAGATCTGAACAAATCACTTGAAACTGAAGAAGCACGAGTTGACTGAAACATTTATTGTCTTTCATTGCTTTTATTGTCTTTAGGCTTGTTTTTATCGTATTTCCTGCACGACGGTCACGTTTTTATTCATTTTAGTTGTTTTTTAGATTGTAAGGCTTTTCATGGCACGAGTTGTAGGAAATGTGCTGTATGAATAAATCCAACCTTCACCTTGCTGCGTTTTCAGCTTCAGGCTCGGACCAAATGGCTTCCAGGTCAGAGGAGGACCTCTGCTGTCTGGTCTGTCAGCTTCTGTAGAGCTGGTGGACACAGAAACCAGGACATGAGGGTCCCGTTTGTAAGAGAAGGTGATCTAAGGATGTTCCACCTTTAAACCTGGTGTTGAAGAGTCCGTACAGGTGAGAGATGGTCTCTGCCGTCTGCACCCTGAGAAACTCAAACTCGTCTGTCTGGACCATCTGCAGCTGGTGTGTCTCATCAGATTCTGATCAGATCAGAGCTCCAGAGGGAAGTTCAGAAGAAGTGTGACACAGCCGAACACATTAAGATCCAGGTCCGACACACTGATAGGCTGAGTAAGGAGTAGTTCAAGAAACTTTATCAGTTTCTAGCAGAGGAAGAGGAGGCCTGGCTGGCTACACTGGGGGAGGAAGAGGAGCAGAAGGAGAAGATGGAGAGATAGCAGCTCTTATAGACGCAGTCACAACCACAGAAGAAGAGTTAGAAGCTGCAGATGTCTCCTTCCTGGACAACTACAAGGCTTCAGTGGAAAGCGTCCAAAGTTGTCCCCTGCCGGATGATCCACAGCTGCACCCAGGAGCTCTGACAGACCAGGCCAAACACCTGGGCAACCAGGCCTTCAACATCTGGAACAGCAGGACCTGGTCTGCTACACTCCTCTAATTCTGGACCCAAACACTGCTGGGCCACATTTGCTCCTGTCTGAAGATCTGACTGGTGTGAGAGGAGGAGTGGACCAGAACCTTCATGATAATCCAGGGATAATTGGTTGTTAGTCCGGTTGTGTCCTGAGTTCTATTGGTTCTCACTCAGGAACCCACAGCTGGGACGCCGAGGTTGGAGTCTGTAAACAGAAAGAGAAAAACCTGGTCTGGGTTTTGGGGAATATGTTTGTTTGGAGGCCAAAACTCTGCAGTGTCTCCAGGCTCTGACGTTTATCTCTGAGTTCAGAAGAAGCTGCAGAGGATCAGAGTGAATCTGGACCAGAACAGAAGAAAACTGTCCTTCTCTGATCCTGATACTAACACACACATACACACCTTCACACACAGGATGTTTCATCCACAGATGATGAAATAAAGCTTTTACCTGTGAAAGTGTTGGTGATGAATCCAAGTTTTCAGCCTGGTTTTAACCCATTGATGCCTTTTCTTGCAACTTTGTGATTTTAATCATTTTGTATTATTTACTATTTATATTTAAATTCATCATTTAATTTTTATTAATTTAACATCATTCGGCCATTTTCAGATTTCCTCTCGTGTTTTTGTCATTTCTGCTGATGCGAAAGATTCAAGGAGGAAGGTTTGGTGGTCGGAGCGGTGAGGAGGTACCGGTCTGTCCAGGACATGATGCGGGACAGACAGACCGCCACGCTCAGCAAAGCCCTGCTGGGTCGTCATTTTAGGAAGTTGTGATGTGCAGCCGTTAACGTGGCTGACATCACTATCCAGCCGATGCCCCGCCTACCAGGCAAGGGTACGGTTGCTGTGGACACCGCCTCATCCTGGACCCCTTAGAGGAAACGGGACTTTAGAAAACCAGGATGTGGTGCGGATTTCAAAGACTCAGGTCAAGACGAAAGAACCTCGGACTGAAAACCGCGTCAAATATTTAATGTTCACCTGAAATCATGAAGCTAATAAAAGGGGAACGTTTTAGTTCCCGCAATGAACGAAGATCGGTTTTCTGAAACGTTCTGATGGAAAACGTTGCTCGCTCCGGGTTTTGGTCTCGGATTGAAATTTTTCCCGTCACATTCACCGTCTGAAAACAGCTCTACCTCAGTTTCCATGGTAACAGGGCAACTGATCATTGGCTGCTTTTACAGGTCACCGGTGACCTCAAGCGGATGGCGCAGCGCCCTCCGAAGTCCGATCCGGTTCAGTCTGGACTACACCTCTTTCAAAAATAAAACCTTTTATTTTTTTTTAAGGGTTTGAGGATCATGTGACCTCATCTGTTGAGTTCATGTTCTGTAAAGAGGAAGTTTAACTCCAAATATGCAAATGAGCCTGATGACATCACAGTTCAGTTCCTGTATGAAAGAAACGAGTCGACTAGACCTTAAAAAAAACCAACTTTAATTTAGCAGATTTACAGATGAAAAAAGAACAAATAGAAAACTGATCATGTGATCCATCAGATGGCGGCGACTCGTCGCTGAGCGCCGAGCCTCAGGCTGGTCATCTGTCGAACCACTCCGTGATATTCGTCCAGTTTGTCCCGAATTTTGCTGTGAAGCTAAAAAGTAACGATGATGAGACTCTGACACATAATGACATCACCGATGTAAACATGTAAACAGGAAGTGACTCACGCTGCTGTGGGTCTGCGTCTCGCTCAGAGCGTTCAGCAGCTGATCGATGGAGGTGTACGGCAGCCAGGTGGGCGGAGACGTGGCAGACAGCGGCCTCTGAAACAAACAAACACACACACACACAGTGTTCAATACGCTGCTGTGTGCATGTGTGTGCACGTGAGCGTGTGCGTACCTCTACTCCAAAGTACTGATGACCTCGACCCAAAACAGCGTCAACGTATTCCAACACGAGCTCGGCTGCAGGTTCCAGCAGGTCAAAGTTCAGGAAGAGACGCAGCAGAGACGCAGCGTCCACACGCTGTAAACAACAACAACAAACCCGTCAACAAACAAAGCTCGGACACAGAACCGGGCTCCTCGTCTCTATCTGTAAACAAACATCGGAGCTTCCCAGCGTTGTGGCGCCATTTTCTACTCCGGGTGTAGCCCCGCCTACGCTCACCTTGAAAGACTGCAGCAGCCAATCAGGAGGAGGAACCCCGTGTGACAGCAGCTTGTGGATAACGTGATGATGGTGCTGCCCGTTGGTGGAAGGGTACCTCTCCAGGTAGGAACCCAGCAGCCGCCACGCCTCATCTGCGGCGCTGAGAGCAGAAGAAACGGGTCAGAATACGGTTTTTAACAGTTTCTGATCAGATTCTGATTGGGTTACACAGCGGATCACAGACAAACGTCACACCTGGACTCTTTGGTGTTGACTACTGACAGCTGATTGGCAGCCAACCAGCTCCAAGCTTCATTCTGTGACTCCTCCCCCCCAAACTGCAGCTGGATGCATCTGCACATCATCAGGACCAGGAAAAAGTCACAAACATCACCAAGGTCAGTTCAAAGATCAGCAAATACTTGATTGGTGTATTCTGTGCTGTATGCTAAGGAGAACCAGACAGCTCAACTCCCCAAGACCCTCCCCGACTCGGCTCCTGACGGAGGTCTTCCTCCCCCGACTCGGCTCCTCACGGAGGTCTTCCTCCCCGACATGACTATTCCTCCCCAACTCGGCTCCTGACGGAGGTCTTCCTCCCCCGACTCGGCTCCTGACGGAGGTCTTCCTCCCCCGACTCGGCTCCTCACGGAGGTCTTCCTCCCCGACATGACTCTTCCTCCCCGACTCGGCTCCTCACGGAGGTCTTCCTCCCCGACTCGGCTCCTCACGGAGGTCTTTCTCCTGACTCGGCTCCTCACGGAGGTCTTTCTCCTGACTCGGCTCCTCACGGAGGTCTTCCTCCCCCGACTCGGCTCCTCACGGAGGTCTTCCTCCCCGACTCGGCTCCTCACGGAGGTCTTCCTCCCCGACATGACTCTTCCTCCCCGACTC
>JBAMHW010000010.1:8999117-9014636 GCA_037177495.1 Rhadinocentrus ornatus
CGGAGGTCTTCCTCCCCGACTCGGCTCCTCACGGAGGTCTTCCTCCCCGACTCGGCTCCTCACGGAGGTCTTCCTCCCCGACTCGGCTCCTCACGGAGGTCTTCCTCCTGACTCGGCTCCTCACGGAGGTCTTCCTCCCTGGCTAGGCTCCTGACGGAGGTTTTCCTCCCTGACCCTGTTTCAGATGAAGGACTTTCTTCCTGGTTCCGGTAAATAAAAACTAGCTTATTTGCATTATTAATTAATAGACCAAAAGGTTTCACAAATCAACCAGAATTTATGAGCTCTGTGGAATGACTTAGTCCAGATCTGACAATCTCAAGTCTCAGAGTTGGTTTTTTTAGCAGGACCTGGTCTAATATTGTCCCCTAAGAAACAAGAGGTGGACTGTCCCTTGCTGCACATCACGGATCAGAAGCCAACTTCAGTGATGTCAGGCCGACGTATCTGGACATTTTTTCCATCCTTGCTCAGCTACACCCCCCGAACACACACACACACACACAGGTGAGCGCAGAGTGTGTAAGATGATATGTGGCATCAAGCGTGTGTATGTGTGCTGTTCTGAACTCACTTGAAGGTCAGACCCTCGAAGACCGGATTCAGGTTCAGTCTAAAGGTCTGACACAGAGCCAGAGCCGAGTCAAAGAGTCCGGTTTGGACCAGCAGGGTGATGAGCTCCGGCGCCGACGCACTGCCTGCTCGCACACACACACACACGCACACACACACACACACACACACACACACACAGTAGATGTGTTTAAACACCACCTGGACTGATGGACACACTCCATCAGAATTAATGGATGGATCCGATTCCCCACTGACACCACATGTTGAAGGAACCAGAACCAAACTGGACACAAATGATTCTGGGCTGAAACCAGAACCTGATTTATCTGGACTCGTGTCAGGCAGGGTGAACATGTACCTGCGATGGCCGCAGATGGCGGGTGGTGCTGAGCCAGTGTTAGCCGGGCCCGGGACAGGAAGTACTCCTTCTCCAGGTCGTGCAGTTCCAGGATGTCCACTTGACGTCTGCCTGCAGCTGAGAACAGAGCCAGAACCATAATACATGAGGTGTTCCCACATCTGTTTATAGACACAAGCACCAAGTTCTGGTCTGGTTCAAACGCTCCGAGTTTAGGTTGGGTTCTAAGGGGAAGGTTCTCTTCAGGCTCTCGGATCAGCTGGAACCAGTTCAGACAGGAAGTGAACGAACCTGCTTCTGCAGGAAACTCTCCATCAGAATTCCTCTTCGGTGACGCTCCGGGTCGCTCGTACTGCAGCAGAAACACTCAGTCACAACCAGCACATACCTGTGTGTGTGTGTGTGTGTGTAACTGTGTGTGTGTGTACACGTGTGTGTGTGTACACGTGTGTGTGCGCACCGTGCTCCCGCAGGTGGGTTGGACGATCCAGGCGTACTCGGGTCTGATGAGGCGAAGACAGTTCAGAGCAGCCAGGTAACAGTTCACCTGTTTCTGGAGGCCCAGTCGGGTCCGAACCTCCCGACCGAGCCGCATCCCAAACTCGAACATGACGGTTCCCGCTGCGCGCACACACAGAGACACACGCGCAGTCAGGAGCAGCAACACATACACCCACCAGTGATTGTCTGAGAGTGAAGGCTTACCTTTCCGGTAGTTGTGGCGGGCGATGTGGAACGAGTACAGCAGGTCGTAGTAGTTATGGGTCAGCAGGTCCAGACCCCGAGCTCGAGACTCGATGATACTGACCACCTGGAGGTCACATGACCAGTCTGAGATAAACACACTGACCACCTGGAGGTCACATGACCAGTCTGAGATAAACACACCGACCACCTGGGGGTCACATGACCAGTCTGAGACCTTAATGTGACCTATCAGGACAAACGGGAAAGAAACCTGCTGACTGATCAGACAGAAGCTTATAGACCTGCTGAAGCAGATCAATGTGATAATTGCTCAGCAGAAAGAAGCTGTGATCAATACCAGAGTCTATCAATCAGGTGGAAATCTGCATCATGGACGTCAGTCAATCTGATCTGTTATCAATCAGTTCAGCTAAAAATGATCCTGGATAAATGTTCATGTTTAACATCTGCAGACATGTCAATGGTCACGCGGAGGTCAAGAGTGAGATGGATGTCAGTGATCAGCTCTCACCTCATCGTGCAGGTTCACGTAAGGAAACTGGACTAAATCCTGAAGCTGGGAGCGTTCACACAGAACCACCACCAGCTGACGGAGGCAATCCAGCTGCCTGAGAACACACACACACAGGAACGCACGTGCACAGATAAACTGACATGAGTTTAAATCCAGCTTATTTAGCAAAAACTAAAAATCCAGAAGAGATTTTCACCAGAGGGTCACATGATCAAAGTTTACAGTGCAGGTGGAAAGCAGCTGTAAACCTGCAGGTGTGTGTGTGAGTGTATGTACATGCTGCTGTCTGGGTTCTGTGTCAGAGCTTCGTAGGCTTCACTGTTGTGTCCCAGATCCAGATGGTGCTTGAAGATCCGAGTCCACAGAGCCGCCTGCAGACACGGTGTTTGTTGTTTACTTGTTTATCTGCTCAAAGACAACAACCTGCCTGCAGAGACGTTTGTTTACCTGACTGTTGACGTCACCGCCGGCCTCCGTCACAGCCAGAGAGGCGAGCTGGATGACGAGCTCGGGCAGACCCACGTCCTCCAGCAGCCGCAGCACCTGCACGAGTGCAGCGTTAGACTCACCTGCAGCTCCGGACAGGTAACGGCGGGGCCGTACAGGTGAGCGTACCTTGTTGTAGAACTGCAACCTGGGGCTGGAAGCTGGCTCCTCTTCCTCGCTGCCTGTCAGCTTCATCAGAAACTCCTCCTTCTCCACCTCCGTCGCTGCCTCCTGGAAGCACTGCAGAGCCTGAAACAGGAAATTACACACGCATGAAACTATCATGCAGGACACCGTGTCCCTATTTCAGCAGAGTGGATCAGCATCGCCCGCAGACCCACCTTCTGACCCTCTCCGTTGGCCAGGTAAGACTGAGCCAGCATGAAGCGACAGGAGCCGATGTTCACCTGACACCACGGACCAATCAGACGCACGTATTCCTGCACACAGACACACAGGTAAGACAGGTAAGGTGATCAAAGGTCCTCTGAGCTGGTAGGAAACTTACCTGCAGCTGAGTGTACTGACAGTTGGCCATCAGAACCTCCGGGAACTGGAAACCAGGGTTACTGGGCCAACTGGGTCACAGAGGTTAAGACAAACAGGAAGTGGCTGCATCTTTAAACCCCTCCCCCCTCAGACCATGAAGGATACAGCAGCTGAGCCAGCAGCTGAACCACGTTGGAGATCATGTGACTCCAGAGGAGCTGAGAGTCGCTCTGCTGATGAGAAAACATCTGAGAGATGATGATCCTCCTGGCAGACGTCTGGTAGAAGAGCTCCACTACCGTCTGAGGACTCAGAGCTGCAGGACAGAAAGAAGCCTACTAGTGAGCTAGTGGCGTTTTAAGGGTTAATTCACTGTTTTCATAAAGTTGATGTGTGACCTCTGACCTGAGCGGGAGCAAACAGCCGGTGTGTCCGACAGCTCCAGAGCCGTTAGGTGCTGCAGGTTCATGTCTCTGAAATCAAGTACAGGACACTTACACCTGAACACACACTCATCTGTGCACGCGTGTGTTCCTTTACTCACATGGTGTCCATGGGGACGGAGGAGGCGAGGCTCTGACTGATGCGTTTGAGGAGGTGATAGGAGGAGAGGAGGTGGGAGGTCCGGGGGATCAGATCCTGCTGGAGCTGCAGCAGCTGGGCCCCCCCACCCAGAAACACCTGGACACACACAGACAGGTTAAAACCCGCCCAGCTGATGATGTCACATGCAGGCAGTGATGGACTCTTGTATTCCTGTCACAGTCCAGTCAGGATGATACCATCACACCCTCTGACCATGATTTCAGGTTAGGACAGCTCAGTCCATGCCGTCCTATCACCATGGAAACTAACGTTGAAGACAATCACTCCAGTTTCCACCAGGTGGCACCAAACTTACCTGTTCACGCTTTTCTGCCATGATGGACCAGAACCTGATTAAACCAACTTCCTGTATGACATCATCTCTGCTGAACCAGTGCACACAGGGATACGTTTGTGTGTGTGTACGTACGTTGTCTCCGAAGCGCAGGTAGAGTTTCTGCAGGATCAGCAGGTCCCTGCAGAACACAGCCCGGGTCAAGGTCATGTGACAGACGGCCTGACAGACCACGGAGACGGCGGTGCTGCTGCTGTACAGCTGAGACAGGCCGATCCGGACGTTCAGAGTTGGACCTGCAGACACACGGAGCAGCAGAGTCGCGGCTGTAGAAGAAAGTCTTAACAGTTTTTCTTAACGTCTGTGCTGGAGTTACCTGCTGTTGCTGGAGCGTCTCCACCGAGCTCAGAGTCCGTCTCCAGGTCCAGCTCCCTCAGCAGAACCATCATGGCTGCCATCGGGTTCCGGACGTCCTGCAGTTTGTTCTGGATGTCCACGATCACGTTATCGCTGCAGAAGGTTCACAAGTTATTTCACAAACATCACTGACAAGCTGGGCTCACAACAAACCTTCCTCAGACTAAAAGCGGAAGTCTTTAGGAAATCTTAGGAGTCTGACTGGAGTCCCAGCGCTCCCGTCATCTCCATCGTTGGGTTTTAGCTGGTAATCTGCGCTGTTTCATGTCAATCTTTCCCTAGTCTCGGGTCTGTGACAAACAGGTTAGATATCATGGCAAGTCGCAGTGACGAAACACGATCAACAACCAACAGATGAGCTCTGAGAAAAGCAGAAACAGGAATCCTGACAGAACACCGGCTAAAAACCGAAGCGGTGATGAAACGTAGGTGGACGTCCAGAAAGAGGAGCGGATGGTTAAGAAGCGAATGTCTGCTGTGGATCGTTTATGTGTTACAGTTTAATGATCTAACAGATGAGAGAAGAACAGAAACTCAGTCATCCCTCCAGGTGCCGATGAGTCGGCGTAACACCTGGTGGAGATGCAGAGCCACACGTAGTACTGATCCTGGAGGGAAACTCTCCCCGTGTTTGCTTTGCTGTGCAGACCTGGTCCAGATCAGCTGTCCAGCATATCACAAAGAATCATTTTAGTCTGTAAATAGTGATTCAGTCTTTGTTAAATCTCAGTCTGAGACTTAAAACTCTAAACATTTGTCTCTAGATGTGAGCTGCTAGTTTTCTAGAGCCTTTTGCAAATCTTTCCAGTCTTCTGATGCAAATCCAGCATAAACAGGACAGGTGTGGACAGGTGAGGTCTTACTTGTCGTTACACAGCATGTTTTCCAGCACGAGCTCGGCGGCTCTCTCAGGTGTCTGCAGGTATTCCAGAGCGTTCTCCATCTCATACGCCATCTCCGTGGAAACGGCGTCACTGACCAGCCGTAGACACTGGACCAGCTGCAGGATGTCTCGGCCCACGTCAGGGTCTGAGGACAGAACAGAAACCAAAACGGTGGACCAGTCTGAGCTCATATCGCTGTCCATCAGGTGTGGGCGGGGTTCTGTCAGGTGACCAGTTAAAGGTGCATCGTTACCCTCAGCGATGGGCGTGGCCTCTTCAGACACCAGGTACTGGTCGTTGGACAGGTAGAGGTGATCCACAGCAAAACAAGGCAGCAGAAACGATATAAAGCCCTGGCGTTTAAATAAAGATTAAATTAAATTTAAACCAAGTTTCACTGCGTCTGTCAGTTTAAATAATGTTTGTTTTGACACCTACAGGCTCCGCCTCATCGCTCACCTTCCGGAGCAGACACACCATGCCGGTGTGCTGGTCGACGGTCAGACCCAGCGGACATGACTGGGCCTCCTGGTACTGGAGACAGCAGGAGTAGAACCGGGACCAGAACTCCACCTGCAGCTGACGGTACTCCTCCTGAGAAAACTCAAACTCCGTGACGCTGCTCTGGAGCTGGAGGACCGTGAGAGATGGAGAGTACAGGTGAGAAAGACACCCGTCTGTTTTCCTGATCCAGCAACATCAAAGTTTCTGTCTGAAAACCTTCAGACTCACTTCCCTACAGGAAGTCCGTCATGTGGAACTTCCTGTTCAGGCTGCATTATTTAGCTCCACCCCAAGACGCAGCGTGAACAAGGACACACACACCTACCTCGTTCTCCACAGCCAAAGTCACTTCCTTCTTCAGTGTCTCCCAGGATAGATCAGAGGTCCAATCAGAACCACGACGGAAGATCTGAACACAGAGCACACAGAAGTCACACACACACACACACACACACACATCAGAAACACACATACAGACAGGTGGACTCACCTGCAGAGCTTTAATGATGGCGGAGGCGGTGAAACGGAGCGGAGAGAACAGATTCTCCAGGTAAGTTTCCTGGACAAAGATCAGAGACTTTACATCATCATAATTATACTCATCCCCATCTTCATCTTCCTAATCCTCATCAACATCATTCTAATCCCCATTCTCATCCTGTAGTTCTGGCGTGTAGTGATTCTACCCTGGGGTCCAGATCTACTCCGATGGGGACCTCTTCCTCAGGTAGAGGCTGAACAAACACATGGTTCCACTGTCCTGCTGCGTTGCTGTAAGACACAAAACAGTTTGGATCAGAACCACGGTCCAGAGACAGGCTGACCTGTGAGCAGCTCAGGTTTGAATCCAGGTTCTGGTTCTGTTCTTACTGTTCAAAGTTGATGTATTTGACCACAGTCGTGTTCGAGTCGTCCACCCACAGAGCCCAGACATCTGAGGAGGTCAGGGCAAAGTCCACCAGAGTCTCCTGGTGGGTCAGTCACCAGGCGGATCATGGAACAAACACAGAACCGATCTGAGCCTCATCAGAAACAACCATCTGTTCATTTATTATTTCATGCCATTCAGTCCCTGAGGGACCAGTTAGATGCTCTGAAACTGGGTTCTGAACCAGATTGGACCTGTGAGTCCAAGTTGTGGTGGCTTACCTGCGTGCTGAACAGCGATGAGATGTGGTCCAGGCTGTAGCGATTGTTGTCCGTAGCAACCAGCTGCAGGACGGTGAACTGTCCTCTCCGGGGGATGGCCAGGTAGACCCCCAGGCAGAGTCCGGTGGTGGAGGAGAAGGCCAGGCGGAGGCGGTGCCCCTGACCCGACAGACGCTTCACGCCTCGACAAGCCGGCATGTAGTCCAACATGTCCGCCTCCAGCAGACAGGCCTGGTTCTGATGGGGGACAACAGAACCCGGATCAGACAGGTTCTTTGATTATCTTACAGTTTGTGTTCTGAGTGGATCCAGAACCGACCTTGAGGGACCACATCCGCAGCCTGTGATCCTGACACAGGGCAAAGATGAAGGAGTCTTCCTCCAGCTCCCTGACAGCTAGACTGAGGACCAGGTCCGCTGGACTCTGCTCCCCCCGGATGGCTGTGGGCATCCACCCAGAGAGCCTACTCATCACAGAGCTCCGCCTCAGTTCCACCATCGTCACACCGTCTGTAAACATCGACAGTTATATCTTCATCATCATCATCATCATCAGGTCACATGGTCCCTGGCGGCGTTTACCCTGCATGTCCTGAGGCGGCAGCGTCACCACAGTGATTCCTCCAGCCGGTGAAGCCATGGCGAAGTGAGCCTCCCCCTGAAAGCTGAGCCAGGCTGCAGAGGTGCTGGGACTTCCTGTGTGGCCCCCTGGGATGAGGGCGCTGTGGGGAGGGTCCTGCAGACTCAGCTTCCCCACATCAGTGAAGATGGACTGCATGTGCAGCTCTGTGACCAGCTCCTGGCATACAAACATCAGAGACATGGTCACGTGATTGAACGTCACGTGATTGAACGTCACATGATTGAACGTCACGTGACATCACGCGACCAGACTGATACTCACGCTGCGGTACATCCTGGTGGGGTGTGGCAGCGTCACCCTGTGGACGCTCTGATTGGTGCAGATCAGGATGACGACATGGTTCAGGGTCTCCTGGATCTGGACTCCTCCGGGCAGAATCGAGCAGTGGGGAAACCGGATTCTGACGCTGTTGTTAAGCAGGTTGGTGTCCAGAGACTCCTCCACCAGCTGGACTGTGTCCCCAGACGTGGACCTGAAACCAGTTGGGATGGGTCAGAACTGCCAGAACCGACCCGGCAGCAGATTCCTGTGGACGTCTACTCACCAGTGGATGAATCTGTTGCTGGTGACCGACAGCAGCTTCCCGCTCTCCTCATAATGAAAAGCTCCGGCTCCGTCTGCAAATTTTACTCCACCTGGAAGAGGACTCACACCTGCAGACAGCAAATACAGGTGTCTAATTCAGAACCTGGACTCGCCATCACCTCCACCTGGAACTGCTGCTGTTCCCACTTCCTGTTTGCATCCTTTAAATCAGGGCTACTCCATCTGGTCGTATGATGGCTGCAATCCAGCAGGTTTCAAAGTATTCTTGCTTTCTTATAGTTTCCTTTTGCATTTTTACTAAAACTTGTTTCAAGCAGCTGGATCTGTGAATTTCTCTTGAAGATGAATAAAGCATCTATCTAACACCTTAATTAAATTAAATGGATCCAACAGCCTATCAAGTTCTGCACAATTACTCCTTAATTTCAGTCAGGTGTGTTGGAGCAGGAATACATGAGAAAGCCGAATTGCGGCCCTGTTTACACACTGGGTCTAGCTAGAGATGTCACCTGTACCAGGAAATAAAACAAAGGTAAACAGCGTGTTGCAGCTTGCGTTGCTTTCGTGTTTTCATGGTAAAGTACGGCAGAGGTAAGTTATAATATTTAATGTTTGGTTCAAGATTAACCTGTTGTACAAGTGATCGAACAGCTGAAGCAACAGAACGAGGCTGTCGCGAGACGTTACTTCGTCAGGAGAGTTTGTGTGCGAAAGCAAAACACGAAAGTGTTAGCATCTCGCTAGCTGCAGCTAGCATTTGCAAACTAGAAGCGCGGGTTCCGAGAGAAGTTTGCTTCGGTACCACTTACCCAGATTCACGGTCACTTCTCGGAACCGGCGCGCCGCTTCTCGTTCAAACCCGCAGATCTCGATAAAACTACGCTCCAACGCCAGCGCCGCCATCTTGTCCTCGTGCCGGGCTGCGCGCGCTGCTCTTTCAAACCGCCTCCTCCTTATTCTGCTGCTGGTATTACATAGCATGTGACGTGCGGTCCAGAGACTAGGCGCCCCCTGCCGGACTGAGCCGGTATAGTTTTAACACACGTTAAATTCTGCTGAATCTTATAATCCTGATGTCCTAAACGCTATTGTTTCTCTTGTTTGTTTATATCGTGTGTGTGTGTGTGTGTGTGTGTGTACAAACTCTTCCCTCACCCATCCTCCCATCTCTCCTGGGTAGGCTGGGTAGCAGTCCATTTCAAGCTTGGGTCGTCTACCTGTGGAGCTTGAGGGTCATAGATGAAATGTCCAAGCGTCATGAATACAACAGGAAGATGAAGCACTGAGTGAGTGTCTCAGACAATGGAGCCTGGAGAAGAATGAAATGGGAGAACTATCATGGAAGGACAAGTCCCTGCATGGGATGTACTATCGACAGATAGCTGAGGTGGTGGATATGAATAAGACCTAACAATAGCTAGAAAGGGCTGGACTGAAGGAAACCACAGAGGTGCTAATCATGGCAGCACAGGAGCAAGCCTTGAGTCCCAGGGTAATCGAGGTCTAGGTCTACCACTGATGGGAGCAAAATATGTCCTGGTGTTTATATCTCTTGAGTGGACACAGGGACATATGTCCTGTCCCTGCATGGAAGCACTGATTGACTGGTTTTCTGAATGTTGTCAGTAAAGAAAGAAGCAAACTCATTCCAGACCCAGCTGGATAGAAGTTCTGGTGGTACTGACCCAGGAGAACTAGTTAGCTTGTCAACAGTAACGAAAAGGTACGATCATTATTGCTGTTCTTAGCAATGATGCCAGAAAGAAAGATGGTCTTTCATTTCTCAGCTCCAGATTATAAATCCTGTTTCTCTTTATAGACCTCACAGTGAACCTGCAGCTTGGTTTTCCTCCACCCAGAAACATTTCAGTGGTATGTTCACCGATGTACCGTTTCCTGATCACCTCTGTTTGGGCTTTTTGTTGACAGTAACAGTATCTCAAAGAAAACACAGGAATGATCAGACAGAGCAGCATCCATCACCACAACACTGGAAATATTCAGACCTTTAGAGAAGACTAGATCCAGTCGGTGTCCTCTGTTCCACATGCAGAGTTAGACCAAAGTTATCCAGAACACAATGTCCTGAGGGTTTCCAGCTTAAATGTTGAAATCACCAACATTAACTACGCAGATGATTGACAGGAACTCAGCAAAGTCATCAGAATACGTAGCGCAGTATTTCGGTGGTCGATAAATGTCAAGGTACAGCGCGCACGAGGGAGCGATCACCTGGAGAGCCACATATTCCAACGAGGTAAAGTTTTTATATCTGCAGCATTGGAGGGAGCCATTAAACAAAACAGCCACCAGCTTTTTTTTCATTTAAAGTATTTATTTCATTCTAAACAAGAACTTAAATGAACAAAACATTTAATGCAACATTTTCCAAGACCTGAATGAAAAGAAGCAGAAGAAAATCTTATCTGCCCCTCTCACAAAATAATTAAACCAATAATAATTCACATTAATGTAATAATAAAACTTAACCAAGCAGCTGCAGGCCAACATGCCGCTGCTTTCCTACACATTTTACACTTTATTATCTACAAAGCAGAACACTACAAATGAACCTCTTTGTCTTCTCAGTCTGTGAAATATGCATGTACAGCGCTTTATAAATAAAGTTTGGTTGGATTTGTTTTAACAACAAACACAAAAACTGATTTTGTTTCTTTGGTTTCTTTACCCAGATTGTTCCACAAACTGTCTCCGTACACTGAAACACATCGCTCCAACACTTTATTTCTAAATCTTGTTTTTAAAATTTTTCATATCTTTTTAAATTATGATGACTTTCTCTTTTTTCACATTTTATTTTTTTTATATTGTTTGACAAACACTCACTGTGAGCTTCATACATTAGCTAGAAAATGCCGCAGTTTCAAAAGTTGTAACTTGCCGACTATCGGACTGGATGGATCTGTATCTACTTCAACTAATAATTCCTCTTGCTTTTTTCTGTAAATTGAAAACTGGATTGATGCATGTTTTGCATGTAGTTCCCATGTTCAGTACAATACGTCCAATATGGAACAAAGAATTATATAATAAATATGGAGCATATGTCATACAGCCGAAGTTTGGAGGGGTCACTTCAACAAGAACATTTTCTCTGTCCAACCAGGTTTCTGTTAAAAACAAGAAACTAAGTTTGTGTTCGGTAATAAAATAATTTGGCCAAAGATCTGACATTTAGCAAAGCTAGCTTCAGTGTGCTAAAAACGTTCTGTGCAGGTTTTGTTCTGGGCAGGATGAGGCTGAGCAGGAAAGAACACAAGTTTATAGAATGTGTTGGATGAATTTGGCTTTTCTTTTGTTGTTGCCTATTAAAACCGGGAAAAAGGAAACTTCTTGCATTTTGGGCCCTGGCTCATTCTGGAGAGAGACATGAGTACCTACATAGCTGCAGCCTGGACCCAGCAGGTATCAGTCAGATGCTGGGCTGTTATCAGGCTGGAGACGGACGAGGAGTTTGGGTCTGTGGTGGAGGGGGGGTCAGAGGTCGCTGGGGAACTGGTGGGGGAGGAAAGATGAAAAGATGGGGACTGGGGCATGAGGGTCAGTTTGGTGGCAATGGTGACCAGCTCCTTCTGGGAGGTGAAGTCCAGGAGGGGTAGGGAAGATGGGGAGAGGGAGGGTGACCTGGATTATCCTTGCCTGACCCACGTCTTGCCTCAAGTCTCTCTGGTAATCTGACCCTGCCTGAAACGACCACCAATTCTCACCTGCCTGGTTAGGTAACCTCATTCCTGCCTCTCTGTTTCTGACCTCTGCCTTCCCTCTGGACTTCGGATCTTGGATTTTGGATTCATACCTTGATGTTTCGGAGTTTTGCAGATTCCTGTATGCCACAGTCTGCCTGGACCCGTCCACCTCCGTCCGTAGGCTTGTGTTTCTGTCAGAACGGGACAGTTTAATGAGGTGAACGCCACCAATTTAGAGCTGTATTCACCACAGCTCCAGCTGCATGAGCTACTGTCCACAGATTTCATCCTACCCATCGAGGTGTCACCTATGCTTTCTGTGCATGTGCACAGCGTGAGAACATCATAGCTGCAGCATGTTGGTTGGTCCACATCCATAAAATCCTGCTACCTTCGACTCCATGTTTGAACAGCTGGACCTGCTTGGTCAGTTCAGTACTTGGTGCTATGTTGATAAGCCAAACTGGGCCAGTTCGGTCCACAGCTGCAGAACAGAGCCCAGTTTCACAAGACATGGGGTCCTCACAGAGATGGAAGAATGGACGAATGTGTTGCTGGCTCAAAAACATGTTTTATCCAGAGAAAAAAAGAAGTTCATCAGACAATGAAACTCTGTGTGTGTGACATACCACTCTCACAGCTTCCAGGAAATCAGGATGTGATCTAACTGGGATTTTCATTTGCAGACTTCTGGGAAACCTGGAGCTTGGAGGGAGGGAGAGATGGGGGATGCACTTCACTCTCAGACTGCAGGGTTACTGGTGGTTCCTAGAGGTTCTACAAGTAGAACTTTCAGTTATCACACCCCTCTCTGTGGAACCAGCTTCCAGGTTGGCTTCAGGAATGTGGTAGAAATCTGAAATAAAGGTTGTGAGCATTAGCACAGCTTTGCAAAGGGAGGAGACGGATACAAAAGCCACGAGGTCTGTGTGTATCTGATTGAGTCGACATTACCGTTGTTCCAGGCCAGAGTCAGATTCGTACCACATGCAGAATCTGACGTTTAACCACATCATGAGCTTGTAGATATAAGACACAAGCGATTAACAAATCTTGGGAGTGCATCCCGTCACTTCCTTTTTCTCAGGAAAGCTCTCAGCGAAGACATTAAAGCTACAGTCAAACATACACTCTTAGAAAAAAGTGCTGCCTCTAACCATATAAGGTTCTTGTCCTCGTAGGAGAACCCTCTGTAAGGGGTTTAACTGAAACCTTTTCAGAAGGTTCCGACTGGAACCTATGATAAAGGGTTACACCCGGAACATTAGTAGCAGGTTCTACCCAGAACCTCTTATGAGAGGTTCCACACTGACCCCTGAAATTATGTAGTGGTTCAGCTAATAGCCCTTACTGGGGGTTAAAGCCAGATTCCTTTTATGTCTCCAAGGTTTCATCTAGATCCCACACTGGGTTCCACTGAGAACCCTTTTATAATAGAATAGTTTTATTTACAGCCCACATAGACATCTTTTATGAGGGTTTCACCAATAACTCCTCTTGTCTTTTAATGGTTATGGAAGAATGTAAAACTATTAAATAACATACACATTGCATATCATGTCCAAACAAAGTTGTTGAGATTCAACTTCATTCAAATATTTTTTTTATTAAAAAGTCTACACAATGATGGATGAAGAGAGGCTATGTTGGTCCTGTGGGGAATAAAGGGGAGCATAGGCCGGTGAAACCAGTGATGTTACAGACAGACAAGCCAGACACTGCAGGATGTCCTCGTCAGGTGGATGAATATCATCTCTAGCAGAGGTGAAGGACAGAAAAGTTATTAGCATCCATATAAGACATAAATACAGCACCAGATGAGTTAGCAACAGTAATGGATGGTCCAGTGAGAATCTGAGAATAGGAACAGAGACCGCTTCTCCTCCTGCAACTCAAACCTCCATTCGCAGACAGAAGTGAAATTCAAGATGTTTTAGATATCTTCTTTGTGTTGTGGTGACTCTCACCCAAAAAGGCAGCAAAAACCCTGCCAGTGGGACACATCATGTTTGGTCTATAACTTATCTGTAAGAAAATACATATAACTGTTCCTATTAAGATAATCTACATTCCCCATTAAAAGTCCTTAGCTAGTCATACTTTGCTAACTAAAATATTTAACTCACCTTGACTCTCTGAGGTTTCTGAAGTTCTCACACTTAACCCAGCTTCTAATCCTAGTTCACATGAGTAAATAGTAATCACCACTAACATGTCACCCGTCTTGTCAAGAATCCATACGCCCCTCAACCTAATCCCATTCAAAGTTAATTTTGCATTAGACAGACTAACCAATGAAAATAGTTTTGGTTTGTAGCAAAGGGACCCCACATTTGACTATTTAACCATTTTGATATATCCGTACTGGTGAAATGTATCATTTCATTCAACATATTTCTTTGGATGTGAGAGGGCTCAGTGGTACACCTGTCTTACCTTGATTTGATTGAACTGGGTATGTTGAAGGTTTAGTGGATTGCTGAATTCTGGAAGCTGGAGTCTGTCCCAGCAGTAAACAGGCGAGAAGCAGGCTCACCTGGACAGGTCGCCAGTCCATCGCAAGGCTTGTTTGTCTCTTGGCTCATTAATTCGTTTATTCAATCTGCTTTGATTAAATGCCTGGATGGATGGTAAAAATGAGCTTTGCTACACGGAAATCTGGATGGATTTGTTTTAAATGGAGAATTCAACAGAGGTAAAAGCGTACTGTGAGGCGTTGGGACCACATGATGTCCACCGACATCCGCGCCACGGCCCAGTTGTTTCAGTACTCTCTTAGGTATCACCAAACACACCTTAAAGTGATGATAAGCTACTACGCATGATCCCTGAGGGTGGGTGTGGAGTTGCAGCCACATGTGTCGCTGTCGTCAGTGGGGATATTTTCAGGGGGCAGGACTCTGTGGGTTTGCCTCAGACAAGGAGCATTGCAGTCTGTATGAAAGTCAGACTTTGCCAGCACAATTTTCCCAAATGCTGATTGGTGGATGTCCTGACATGCTCATGCTAAAGTATGTGGTGTACATGGAGGTATAATAAAACCTAGAGACATGGTGGAAATTCTGTCCCCATTAGTTTCCATTGCCAATGATAGACAAACAAATTCAGGCCAACAAAAGGCGCATCCATGTTTTAAGACGGCTGCTAATGGGGCTGATTTCTAGAATAATTTTTATGTCAGCCAATCTGCAACCAGCATTGAACTCATGCCAGACCACACACTTCAGCGTGAATCATAACATCCACCAATCAACATTCAGAGAAATGGTGCTTAAGTATCAGCGGCTAAATGCTAACTGGCTGAAGCAAACCCCTAAAGTTTTGTACCCCTGGCACGAGCTGCAATGTGTATTCCTGTGTCATCTACAGTGTGGCTGCTGATTGGCTCTACTGTCAGCCACATGGGTAAACTCTTTAGCTGATTGGTCAACACAGTTGTCTGTCATGGAGACTGGAACACTTATGCAAAAGGCGCAATACATTTAGCTAGACAATGACATGACATTTCAGACTTTGGCAGAAATGGTAAAATAAATTGGTAAAGCTTCCCAGACATAGGCACTGCTCAAAAAACTAAAGGAAACACTAAAATAACATCCTAGATCTGAATGAATGAACTATTCTTATTAAACACTTTGTTCTTTACATAGTTGAATGT
>JBAMHW010000010.1:9022742-9036025 GCA_037177495.1 Rhadinocentrus ornatus
CTAACTGGTCCTAGAACACTAACCAATCCCAGAACACTAACGGGTCCTAGAACATTTCCCAAATCCCAGAACACTAAGTGGTCCTAGAACACTAACCAATCGCAGAACACTAAGTGGTCCTAGAACACTAACCGATATCTGTTTTGTCTCCGTTCTGTTTGTCTCACCTGTCCTTCAACAGACTATGCGAAGTGCAGGTAAACACAGCATCATCTACTTCGTCCTCGTCTTCTTCCCCCCATGTTTCATCCTGCTCAGTATCATCGTGGCAGTGGTTGCCATGGAGCAAGTGGAGCGTGAAAAGGCCAATGCTGCCAAAGCCAGACAGAGAGACGAGGAGTTCAGTCGGATTGTGGAGGTCCTGAGGAGAAGAGAGGAGGAGGAGGAGGAAGAGGAGAGATCTTCAATGGTCAGTGAAACTGATGGTTGTGGAGGTCAGGCTAAAAGAAGGTGAAGGAACAGGTAGAAGACACCTCCAAGATTGAGACCTGAGAACTTTGAGGAGAAAATTAAATGTCCATCCCAGTCTTTCTGAAAAAAGGTTAAGGAAGTTGCTAACTTTATCACTGGTTCAGCAGAACTACTTTTCCCAAATGAACTTTAACAGAGAACCTGGGAACCTTTTTAACTTCCCATGTTCATGATGGACTGACATGGATAAACGGGAAAATGGATCTGTTATCGAGGATCTCTCTTAGAACCTTTGTAGAGCAGTTGAATAATGTTAGTTTAAACATTTCCACCTGCGGGGTGATGTGCTCCATCAACTGAAGGTTGCTGGTTCTAATTCCGGGTGGTTGTTTTTGTTAGGGTTCTCTCCAGATTCTCCAGCTTCTGTTCTGAGGACTGACTCCAGTCTGTATGTGAAGCTGAATTTTTTTTTTTTTGGCTGACAGGAATCCAGGAGGGCAGGACTCTCTGGAGAACAAGACTTAACAGCCGCACAGACCCAGAAACCGGTACCTGTCTCTGTGGCAGGTAAACATGTCTTCTCCTTCAGTGATCTTCAATGTGTGAAATCAGGTTTTCTGAGGACCTTCAGGAAGCTGGAGGTCTGTCTGAGCTCAATGTGTTGCAGATGGTGAGGAAGACCACCAGCCCTCCCGTTGCTCCTTCGCTGATGCCATCTTGAAGGGGGAATGTTGTGGTTGCTGTCGGTGGCTCAAACGGCAACTCCGCCCCTTCGCCCTGAGTCCATTCTTTGACCTGGGGATCTCCATCTGCATTATTCTCAATATTGCCTTCATGGCTGCAGACAATTATGCAATGTCCCCCAACATGGAGAAGGTGCTGGCCGTCTCACATCGGGTCAGTGAGGAGACACAGCCGTCCACTTCACCAGTCCTGTTCACATGGCAGAGACACAACTGACCTCTTACCTCTGACCTCCTTTGCAGGTGTTCACGGCAATCTTCGCAGCTGAAATGGTCCTCAAACTTGTGGCTTTGGGCCTGCATGAATACTTCAAGGTTAGACTTGTTTGTCACCAAAGACACCAGACAGGTGGACGTTACTATGGCAATGTTATCGGTCAGTCCGTGGACCTTGCAACTATGAGTTTAGAGCGGTTCGACATAACTTTTATTTATTTATTTTTAGGTAAAAGATCTGACCCTACACTTACCCAGAAACATTCCCGTTGGACAGCAGCTTGTCAATCACCCCATAGCCCCGCCCACTTTATTTTCCTCAGAGTGATTGTTAAACTCACCAGGACAAGATAAATAACACTTATAGAGAATTTTATAAAACATTATTTAAATCACAACTAAACACAACAGATGAGAATATTGATCAATTTCTTAGTAATATTAATCTTCCTAAATTAAAACATGAAAAAAAAATTCTCCAGTTCTGTACAGGTGTAGCAGCTGGTTGGTGTTATGTTGGATTGAAGCTCGTTGCTTCTATCTGCTGAATCTTTGTCTCCTCTTCCTTTTTTTCTGTTTTCCTTTTTATTTCTTTTCATTTTTCTAAATTTTTCTGTCCCCTCCAGTCGGGTCCAGCACGATTACATAAATTCCAAAATTCAAAATAAATAAATAAGATTAAAAATAAAATCACATTATTGAGAGGAGCCTTATACCCATAAAGCTCCCCTTGGCAAAGCAAATTTGTTGGGCGCAACACAGCAGCCAGGCCCTCATTTTGCTGCTATCATGCTGGACAGGACAAGTTAAAAACAAAAAACTAATCAGGTCAACGTGTCGCCTCTTGCTGGCCACTAAACAGCTCATGTGTGTTTGTTTCATTCCATCTGTGTTTACTAGCCCAGGGATGCTGCTGTTGCCATGGAAATGGTTGTGCATGTTCTGTTTCTATGGTTATAGGTGAGCAGGAACATCTTTGACTTCGTCCTGGTGATCCTCAGTCTGTTGGATCTGGGGCTGGCTGACATTGAGGGGCTAAGTGTGCTACTAGCCATGCACCTGGTCAGTGTAGCGATGATCATCATCTTTCTGCTAATTACAGATTTTACCAGGCTGTCAGTGTGACTCTCTGCCATGTTTCCTGTTTCCCTGTTAAGCTGCGAGCCCTGAGGCTGGAGCGTTGGTGGCCGGACCTCCACCTGCTGATGAAGACTGTCTGGACCTCGATCGGGAGCCTCAGCCTGGTTCTGACCTTCATGGTGTTTCTGTTCAGTGTGGTCGGAATGCAGCTGTTCCAAGAAGGAAACTACTGCCTTCTCCACCACAGCACACAAGACTTCACGCTTACTCGCTGGCACATGGCCGACTTCTTCCACAGCTTCCTCCTCATATTCCGAGTCCTGTCTGGACAGTGGATCGAACCTCTGTGGGACTGCATGAGGGTCTCCAATGAAGGGATGTGTGTGATCTTTTTCATGAAAGTCCTGATCATCGGAAGGCTGCTGGTGAGTCTGAAGGTCCTTCCAGTATTATCAGACATACAGACAGAACCAGACCAGAACAGACAAGGCGAGTCCAGACCAGACCAGACTAGAATTGACAAGACCAGAACAGGTGAGTCCATGCAAGACAAGACCAAAACAGACAAGTCGAAACCAGATCTGACCAGACAAGCCAAGACAAGACCAGGCAAGGCTAGACCAGACCAGGAAAATAAGGCCAGACCAGATCAGAAAAGTTAAGATCCGACCAGGTGAGTCCAATCTAGATTGGACAAGACAAGGCAAGGCCAGAACTAGTGAATCCAGAACTGACCAGAAACAAACAGGATTCTTAAATGTGGCCAAGACCTTCTGGTGTTTTAACTGATTCCATGGTTCCTTGTTTCTTTATCTGTGGTCCTTGAATGCTGCCGTCCGGCAGGTCTGTCTAGATCAGGAGTGTCAAACTCCGGTAAAAAAACAGACTCAGGTCCTGTTCCCGAAGGGAAACATCTAAAACCAGCAGGAACAGCCTGTGGCCTTGTCCCTGACTGGTCCAGGTTTAACTAATTCTTCTGGGACTTTATTATTCTCCTGTTTATGGTTTCAGATCTTGAGCCTGTTTCTAAATCTGCTTCTGAGCTCCTTTTGTAACTCTAAACTGGCGACTTCATCCGGAAAAGAAACCAGCAATCTGCAGACCATTGGAAACCAGACAGGGACCTGGATCAGGTGGCAGATCAGTACCAATACTGACGCTGGACACAAAGGTGGGTTCGTTTAATTTTTCTGGTTCTCAGTATTTTTGCTGTTTTCTGGGATTTTGTGTTGCTAGTTAGTAAATAAGGATCATGTTACAGATGCTGAAGACAGGAAGGATTGCCTGGCCTTAACCCCCATCACCTGTGATGATCCAGCTAAAGAATCCAGTGAGGCGGCGCCCAGTGGGGCCCCTGCCGCTGATCCCGACGTCATTTTACAGATTCCTGAAAAACGCAAAGAGGAGGTAAAACCCAAAGTGAAGTTAATTCACGGCCAAGTGAAAACCAGGTTTTAACAGAACCAGAACTTTTCTGCTGGTTCAGTTCAAACAGAACGATCCGGAATGTCAGAACCTGATGGAGAGGAGGTTCAGAGTGGTCATGTGTTCCTCTGCTGAATGTGTTTCTGCAGCCGGCACTTCCAGAAGCCGAAAATCAAACTGGAAACACACCTGAAGACTGCTGCTGTGACGGTACGTGCATGCGCACACACTGTACTGATCCCTAATCCGGTTTCACGGGGATCATTGAAAATCAGACGTTGATGATCAAACTTCCATCATCAAACACGTTAAATAGTCATGTCATTATCTGTACCGCTTATTCCATGATGGGTCGCGGGGTGAGCCTATCCCAGCAGTGTTTTAGGTGAGAGGCAGGTACACCTGGACAGGTCACCAGTCCATCGCAGGGCCAACATAGACAGGGACAAACAACCATTCACACACACACTCATTCCCAGGGAGAATTTAGAGTCATCAAGTAACCTAACATGCATGTGTTTGGACGATGGGAGGAAGCCGGAGAACCCACGCATACACGGGGAGAACATGCAAACTCCACACAGAAAGGCCACCAGCCCTCCACATTCAGGTCCCCCTGGCTCGAACCAGCGACCTTCTTACTGTGAGGCTGTGGTGCTAACCACCACACCACCGTGCAGCACATTGGAAACCAGAAATGTTTAATATAAAATAAAAAATACAGCCAGCCATGTCATAAAGTAGATCCAGATGTTCTACGTGGTCTCACGCAGACTTTTATCAGTTTCTGTAAACTGCTCAGCAACTGTTCTGATTTCAGGATGTTACCGCTGCTGTGCCATCCTGGACCCACCCCTGGGTGCAGGGAAGGTCTGGTATATGTTCAGAAGAGCCTGTTTCCTCATCGTACAGCACAAAGTGTTCGAGGTCTTCATCATCTTCATCATTCTGCTGAGCTGTGCTGTTCTGGTAAACATGCTAACACACCGTTGTCACTAAACATGAACTCTGTTGTATCGAGACCTGAAGCTGAAGCTCATCCGGTGCATACGGGAAACAAGAGGGAAAAAAGGACTTTCTTCATGTTGGTATTCCAAACAAACTTACTGTTTGTCACTAACGGTAGCAAATGCTGTAATATGCAAGTAAACCTTAAATATTTAAGAATTTTCCATTTGAATGTAGTTTTTCTGTGAAAATGATAAATTATACAGAGTTTTTACTATTTATTTTATTAATCATTTTCTCACTTATTGTATTTTAATAAAATAAATCTTAAATTTTTTACCCCTCCGGATCATAACTGTTGAGGGGAAAGAAATCCTAGTGGATGGAAATTTATTGTCACATACTCTGCCCCTGTGTTTAGACGGAAGGCAGGTTCACACAACTGTGAAATTATTACTGCTCCCTTGTTTTCTTACCCGCAATGGTCATTCTTCTGGTTCGTATTTGGTCCGTTTCAGCAGGGGAAGCACATCAAACTGCCGTTAATACAACACCGGAAACATGGACTATGCTGCTTTAACCAGTGATGCTGATGCTGTGTTTTGGGGGCATTTGTACTTACTTTTTGTAGCCTTAGTTTAATGTTCATTGTTACCAACTGATTTTATGACAAAGATATAACAAAAACAATGTTGCAGAAACAGAGAAACTGTGACAGCAGCTCTGACAATTTTAATTTTTTTAGCTACTAGTGTCTGTAACACGAAGCAGATCTTTACACTCTGCCTTTCTACTGGAGTTTTCTAATGTTCTACAAAACATAGACTGTACAACACGTAGGCTAGAGAAGTCTTATTCTGGTTCTCATGTCTTGCTGGTTTTCCCAGATGTTCAGAGGCTTGTGCAGAAGCTGATCAGATGTTGGATCAATTAAGTTTAAAGAAAGTATTTTTGAAGCAGGGAAACGTCCAAATCCAGAAGACCAGTGCAGGACACCGGCCCTGAAGGACGCTAGCTGGACATTACTGATGTAGACCCTACTGGCATTTCATCACCCGGGAAAAACACAGCAGCAGGTTAACCCCTTAATGCCTGAATTTATTTACATTTATATAAAAACAAAATAAATAAATAAAAAACTGAAAAAAAAATATAAAAAGAAAAAGACTGGAATAGAAAAAATACAAATGAATGAATTAATAAATACCTGCAAGAAGGTCGCTGGCTTCCTCCCACCATCCAAAGATGTGCATGTTAGGGTTATTGGTCTCCCTAAATTCTCTCTGGGGATGTGTGTGAGTGGTTGTTTGTCTCTCTGTGTTGGCCCTGCGATGGACTGGTGACCTGTCCTGGTGTACCTGCCTCTCACCTGCTAAATGCTGGGTTAAGCTCTAGCTTCCCTGCGACCCTTAAGAGACGAAGCGGTACAGATAACGAATGAATTAAGATAAAGAATAAACAAATAATATAAAAATAAATTTGTGTGAATAAAATGAAATACATAGATTAAATAAATAAAGTTAGATGAAAAGAAAAAAAAAAGAAAAGGCTAGAAGCGGTTTGTTGCACCTTTGCAGCAGAAGGCATCAAGGGGTTAACAATGATTTAATTTGCATAAAAGGAATTTTGGCTAGGAGGTTAATGAGGGGCCAAACAGTCAACATAAACAGCTGATCTTTATAAACATTGTTTCACGAGGAGAATCGGATTAAGCTTAATATTTCCATCGCGTTGATTCAGCTACAGTAAACAGCGGATCTCCGTGAACAGACGCATACGTGTAAACTATCTGTGGGTATCTATCAACAGATGCTCGTTTGTTTGTGTCTGTAAAGAGCAGCTTGATTTCTCTATCGGTGCATGTAAACATGTTTGTGTTTGTAAACAGGTGTTTGAGGACATCTACCTGGAGCAGCGGCCCATCTTGCAGAAGGTTCTGGACAAAGCCAACCTGGTGTTCACTTATGTGTTCTTGGTGGAGATGTTCCTCAAGTGGATCGCCCTTGGATTGAAAAAGTACTTCAGTAACTTTTGGTGCTGGCTCGACTTCCTCATCCTAGATGTAAGAATACCATCAATAATTGTAACATATTAATAACTGTGACAGGAGGCCACTTGCATGTCTCCATCCAAGCTTCAGTCTTCCGTGTTTGGATCATTAAGATTGGGATCCCAATGAAAGGGTCTTAAAAAGTGGGATGGTTCAGAGTTCACATTTTGGATATTTTTTCCAGGCTTTGCCTGGACACAAAGAATAATGTGCCAAGCTGGACTACTTTAGGCTTTGTTTTACCTTCAGAGCTCAGAATTGGTGACCAGCTGGTAACCATGGTACGCAACTGAAATAAACAGAGTTGTTTACCCAGACCTTGTGGAAACATGACTTATTTTTTTCAGTCTAGGCAAGGCAAATTCATTTGTATAGCACACTTCGTGTACAATACAATTCAAAAAGTGCTTTACACAAAACAAAAACATTACAGCTGGTGCAGAATACACCTAATGATAGAAGTCAAGATGGCAAATAGCTGATGTCATAAAAACAGGCAGGGGTGTCGGCTTTGTGCTTCCTAAAGATAAAATCTTAGTTAACAACTGACACCTCACATACGAGACGTTGTCCACTGTCCTCTCTCAGCTTTCCTGAGACGACGTTTGTTCTGCATAAAGTTCTGGTTCCTCTGACAATCAAGGATTACTGCTTTGATCCAAACCCCATCAGAGAATCATCAATACATTCAACATTATTTCTCAGTAGCAGATTTTATGTGATTCATTAAAGTCACCAGCAATTGTATAAACAGCATCAAGTGGCTGATCTTCAATTCTGGTGTCTTGTAGGAGAGAGCGCAATGCTAGTGTTAGCATCAGGTGGAATGTAGACAGCCATGATGACCATCACCACTGCTAGCTCTTCTCTTAGTAGACGAACTGAACCAAAGTGTGACTTATCTTCCAGGTGACTCTGGTCAGTCTGACGGCCAACATGATGGGATATTCCACCCAACCTCTGAGGGCCCTGGGGGCCCTGAGGACCCTGAGGACCCCAGCTCGCTTTAAAGGCATGAAGGTGAGACCTGGCTGAAACTGGGTTTGAGTTCTTTTCCTGATAAGTTACCTGATAAGTGTCCTGTGTGTCCCTGCAGGTAGTGCTTCGGGCTATGGTTTTGAACCTCCCAGCCATGTTCAGAGCTCTGCTAGTGTCTCTCTTTGTCTGGCTGCTCTTCGCCATCTGGGGAATGAATCTGTTTGCAGGAAAGTTTTTTCACTGTTACAACGAGACGTCGGGGGAGTATTTTGCCCAGGATGAGGTCCACAACAAAACCGAGTGTTTACATCTCATCATGTTGAACTTCACGGAGGCCCACTGGAGGAACATAATGTTTAACTTTGATAACGTGGGGATGAGTTTCCTGTCGCTGCTCATTATGGTTAGTGTCTCCTACTCTGCTGCCCAACCACATGGCCAAGGTAGCGCACTTCGTGCTGGAACAACCTACACTTCTGGGGGTGTAGTTTTAACCCATGGTGCTGAAGCCAGGTGGGTGTCAAAATCAGGAGAATAGACAATGATATCATCCAGATAGTTTAAAAGAAAATCATTGACCTGGTCCCCTGAGCAGCTCTGCATAAGGCGCTGGAATGTTGCAGGAGCATTGCATAACCCAAAGGGCATCTACTACACCACTGGTACAGGCCCATTGGTGTAGTAAAAGTGGTCTTTTCTTTGTCGCATGAGTAAACCTTAACCTGCCAGTGGCCACTGGCCATGTCAAGGGTCAAATACCCCATAGCTTGCGTTAACCCAGTCAAAGACTCATCAATCCGAGGAAGGGAAAACGCATCCTTATGTGTGACTGCATTAAGCATTTCGCAGCGTAGATTGAAACACAGCCAGAACTGGGTGTCCATCCTGGAAAAGCGCCCCCACCAATGACATAACGTTCATGCCTAAAATCCCATATTTTGACTGAAGACACCGGTCCTCATCTATTACTACCCCAGTCCAGAATGGCATAGCCAATGTATGGCAGATTCAGCCCAATGGCAGCTCTTCCTTTTCCTCTTCCTGCAAAAAAAAGAATTTTTGCAGCCCCACAGACCTGTTTTTGCTCCACATGGTGCTAAAACAGGGACTCACTAAATAAAGTTACCTGAGAAACTGTGTCTAAAACACAAGGAATGGCACTACCTTGCACTTTTACTTCTACCTCTGGACACTGGCCAATCAATGCAGGTTTAAGAGAAGTCCCCCTAAGGTCTCTTCTTCAGCCACTTGTCCCTCAGTGGAAGAGGCAGTCAAAAATCCTGAGGTGGAGCTTGGCTTGGGGGGCCATCTCTCTGCAGGTGCCCAGGGCGGCCACACCGCAAACAAATAGGCCACCCTTGGTCATCCCACCGCAATACCCTGCATCAAAGATCTTATCAGGGGTGTCACAATCTGGAAGTAGTAATACCCCCCGTCTGGATTTCCCCTGTAAAGTACTTAAGACAAAATCTATTTTTTGAGCCAGGTTAAGATTCTGGGCCCTAATAAAAAGTCTGAAAACCGAATCGGTTTCTCTTTTTCTCCAAACTTGGGAACCCAGGGAGCCACCAACAGCCAGAGCATTAACAATAAATTACTGGTGCCCACACCTTCCCGTGCCTCATCGTCTGCCATGTTGTCTGTGCTTAGAGAGTATCCTGCCGGCAACGCCAAAATTATGTTGCGGTTCAGTCACCAGATTCTCCCAAGCAATAAACACGTAGTCGTAATAAAAATCTTAAACAAAAATCCTGTACTGGTTAGTCCACCTGTAAACCACAGTTCCATACTCACAGTATAAAAGGGCTTCAGGGACTTAGTCCCACCTCCGTCTTGACCTGCATCCACAAAGGGGAATCCACATCGAATGACGTCCAACTCTGCAGGGGATTCTCCACAACCGCAGCGCCGGACTTCCGAAAGAAATCCAAGGTAATGTTGGGGTCTACAGAGGCTGCCACCTGATGTTCAGTACTCAGGATCTGCCCGCTGTCACTGAAGCATCGGAAAGGAATCACAGATCTCCTACATTGACCCTCATCCTCGCCGAAATGTCCCCCGTGGATTTCAAGCGGACTGCCACAGCTGTCAGACAAAACAGGAAGTCTCAGTGAACAATAGCCACAGCGAAGCAGAGTAGCATCCACACATCCCCATCGCTAGGCAAGCATACGTTCCTTCAGAATATACTTAGCGTGCATTGGATTACTCCTTCTGGAGCCAGCCGCCACCATGCGGTCGCCAAACTTCTCCCCATCTGAAAAACTCCCAACTCGGCCTGCTGCCGTTGTCTCCGTCCCCCATTCCTGCAGACTGCTTAAGTAGGACTTATCCAATGCCATCCCTCGTGGTTTGTTAATTGAATGTCTTAATCATCGGATTGCTCACACCTGGCTGTCACTAACCAGCAATTTCCAGTTTCCAGGTCAAGAGTCCGCACAGGAATTTAACAACAAAACCAAACTGAAAGAAAAAATAAAGAAATCCCAACCAAGGTCCATGCCAGTCTAAGACAAACACACAGCTTCCATTTTACTTTTTATGACACAATAGCTGGCCATCCATGAATCATATCCCAAATGACAGATGTATGATGGTGGAGGTGTGACGGAGGTATGATGGTGGAGGTGTGATGAAGGTATGATGGGGAAAGTGTGATGGAGGTATGATGGAGGAGGTGTGATGAATGTATGATGGGGAAAGTGTGATGAAGGTATGATGGTGGAGGTGTGTTCTTGCTACAATCCCAAATTTAACTTTATTTAATGTAAATCTATATGACCTTAAATTTAGTGTTTGCTAATGAAATTCTGTGCTGATGATTCAGGCGACATCATCTGGCTGGTTGGACATCTTCTATGCATCTGTGGACTCTACAGAGGTCCGTTCACACGCTGACATCATTGCTTCTGGTTCTGGTTCAACGGCTTCTGGTTCTGATGCTGGTGTGTGCATGTGTGTGTAGGTGGAGGGTCAGCCTGTCTATGAAAGGAACTTGTACATGAGCCTGTACCTGATTTTGTTTTGGATCTTTGGCTGCTTCTTTACCTTGAACCTCTTCATCAGAGTCTTCATCGACTCCCTCCACTGGCAGAGAAACCAGATAAGTCCACAGACCAGATGTTTACCTTGACGACAGTTTCTAGTGTAGCGTTTCTGTCAGTTAATTTTCTTCACTGTTCCCTTCTTCACTTAGGAAAGAAACATGTTTTCATGACGGAGGAACAGCAGAAATATTCCCAGACTATGATGGAAAAGTTCTCTAGCAAACCTGAGCAAGTTGTTCCGCGGCCACAGGTGGGATCGGACCAGAACCTCAGCTCAAGTGTGTGTGTGATGGAGAAATTTGTGATCCAGCTGTTTTTCTTCTGTGTCCTTCCAGAACTGCTGCCTGGCTCCTCTCTTTGACCTGGTGACCGCGCCTTGGTTTGAGATCATCATGGTGATGGTGATCTGTATGAACATGCTGCTTTTGATGCTGGAGACTGATGACCAGAGCAGTGAAACCGAAGAGGTCCTGCACTGGCTCCACTTTGCCATTTTGATCGTCTTCCTCATTGAGTTTATTCTGAAGGTCATTGCACTCAGGAAGCACTACTTCAGCTCCTGCTTGAACATCCTGGATTTTGTGGTCCTCTTTATGTCTATCATAGGTGAGTAACATCATCCTCTGATGCCAAGACATTCTGATATCTAATTAGAAATTCTGCTCTAAGTTGATGTGTTGTATGTTTGTGTGTTTGTGGCAGGTTTAGCAGTTGTTGACCTGCTTACCATCTATTTGTTTGGTCCAAGTGTCTTCTCGGTATTCCGATTGGGTCGTGTCATCAGAATCCTCCTGAACATTCGCTGGGCCAAAGGGATCAGGAAGTTGCTTTTGGGCTTCATGATGTCACTTCCTGCCCTCCGCAACATTGGCCTCCTTTTCTTCCTTGTTCTGTTCACTTACTCTTATATTGGTATGTGTAGCTTTGCCCACGTGAGGGGGGCAATGATTGACAACATGTTTAACTTTGAGACGTTTGGAAACAGCATGATCAGTATGATTCTGGTCAGTACAACCTCCTCGTGGGAAGGTTTCCTGCGTCCCATCATGAGTCTGCCTCCAGACTGTGAACCTATCATAGGAGACTGTGGAAGCCCAACGGCAGGTATCATCTTCTTCTCTTCCTACATCCTCCTCTACATTCTACTTGTGGTCCACATCTTCATCACCGTCATCCTCGAGAGCTTCAACAGCAGCAACCTGGAGGGTGATGAGCTGCTCAGTGAAAAACATCTTCAGATGTTCTATGACACATGGAGGAAGTTTGACCCTGATGCCTCGCAGGTTATGCAGTACAGGTGAGTCCTCAGGTAGCCGACTGTAACAGATAAAAGCCCATTTATGCTTGACTCAAAAGACGGACAGTTTCGTTATACATCGATGCATCTTTTACGTTTCCGTGGGTAATATGTCAGTTTATCCACAAGTGGGCAATGCCGAGTTTTAGAGTTGACTTTCACGTTTTGACCCCGGTTGGCGGCGGTAATGCACCACCTATGTAAAGATCTGCACCGGGAAACATTGATGGTAACAATGGAAACTAACTGTAACAGACTGTGATGGATGGTAACGGACTGTAAAGGACAGTATCCATCTGTAACCAACAGCAACAAGTAACATTGGCAGGAGAAAACGGAAACAATCTATATCAGACGGTAACAAACTGTAACAGATAGTAATGGACACAATGTACTATAACGGATAGTAACTCACTGCAATGAACCGTTACGGACTGTAACTGACGGAAACGGACGCTAACGGACTGCAATGTTTTCAACAGGGAGCTGTCCGACTTCTACGATGCCCTTCAGGACCCTCTGAGGATTCCCAAATCAAATACCATCAGATTGATCCTCATGGACGTTCCCCTGCTTCCAGGAGAACAGGTTTGCTGTCTGGATGTCCTGCATGCAGTCATGGAACAGGTAAGCATCCCGATCACTTGTAGTTGTGTGTTGTCGGTGTCTGTTGGTCTACAGACACTTTAATACCTGCATCAGGAAAAAAACTTCAGGGACCGTTACTTCCGCTTCTCCGTCAAAATAACAGCTGTCAGTACATGATGCTGAACATCAGCAACATCTTTTCATCACTTGAATGACAAGGAACAGAATTTCAATCAAAATGTTATGCCTCATCAGCTTCAATCAATTTCTAATTAAGCTGTCAGACTCAAGTTTCACATTATTTAGTTTATTAATGTTGTTATTAATGTTGTTATTAATGTTGTTTGTGCAGCTGTTTGGTGGATCAATACAGAGAGATGCTCTCAAAGCCAGACTGGAGGAAAGGTTCACCGTCATCAACCCATCCAAGGTTCTGTTCTCTCCTCTCCTCTCCTCTCCTCTCCTCTCCTCTCCTCTCCTCTCCTCTCCTCTCCTCTCCT
>JBAMHW010000010.1:9047482-9058421 GCA_037177495.1 Rhadinocentrus ornatus
CTGCACTCATAGGAACGACCCATGAAGTTCCTGTCCTCGTAGAAGACGACCTAAGGGGAGAGGGATTGAATGAAGAAACAACTGATGAGGAGGCTGAGGCTTCCTCACACCCGGAGATAAGGTCACATGAAAGCCAGGTTGTTCAGCTAGTTTGGAGGTGGTTCCGGTTTGATCATCATGAGGAAAGTTTGTCAGATTTTTTTGTGAGAAACAGCTGATCTGCTTACTGGTGATGATTTCAGACCTGATGCTGTTCAGCTGTCAGTCATTAGATCTGACAACTGATCCAGTTCAACCTGACCGGGAATTATCCGATCAATAATCATGTCTGTGGTGTGTGTGTGTGTGTAAAAAGAGACCAGGCAGAGAGCAGTGATGCATGCTGGGACTCACCCTGCTCATCATGTTCATGTCGGTGGCAGACATCTTGTTGGCTGGTGGCGGCTGCGTTGCTCTGAGCTGGCGGTGGCGGTCTGTGCTCCTACCCGTGAGCTCGCAGCTTTTATACACCTGAGTGTTGCTCACTGCTTTGTGTGTCAGAGTGCTGAGTCAGCACATGTTTTCTGTCACGCACACACAAAGCCTCTTTGAAAGGGTTAACAATGACCACAGAGGCCTTCAGCTGCTGCGTGATCAGCACTTTCACCAGAAAAACAGACTACCTGTCTCCATCTTCAGACCTTCACGTCACTGCTGCTGGAATGTCCTGAGACGGTCCATCACCGTCCTCACACAGCAGTCTGACCTGAAGCCTTCATCCATCATCGTTTTTCCTGGTGAAACACAGTCAGAGTCCGAACCTGAGTCGGTCCGGTTCTCACTTCAAAGTGAGAAGAGGGTCTGTCATCAAACCTCTAGGTCAGAAGGAGCAATGTGGTTATTGTTCTGGTCGTGGACCAGCAGACCAGCTCTACACCCCTAGCAGAGTCCTGGAGGGTGCATCGAAGTTCACCCAACTAGTCTACATGTGCTTTGTAGACCAAATTCCCAGAATTCTTTTGGAGGTTTCTCCGGGAGTATGGCGTACTGGACCCTCTTGTATGGACTGTTTGGCCCCTGTACAACCGCTGTCAGACATGGGGAATCCCGGTCCTTGGGGCCGCACTGCTGTAGGTTTTAGATGTTTCCCTGCTGCACCACATCTGATTCTAACAGTGACTCTGTCTTTTAAATCAGGTCTGTTGGAGCAGAGAAACATCTGAAACGACCAATGTTCCCCACCGCTGTGTTGGACCGTGTTCCCAGGAGAGTCTTCAGGAGTTTTCACTGTGCAGAGCCTGCACCGGAAAATCTAACTAGTTTGCTTTACTAAAGAAAAACTACAAACTTCTTGCCTCAAAAAACAAGTTTTCATTAACTTGAAGAAGTTTATCCCTTAAAAACAGTTAGAATTTTATACCTTCACAGTATTGTTCAGGTCACTTTTTACCCGGGCCAGAAATCTCCTAATAGGGACTGTTAAGAAAAAATTTAACTTTAGATCCATTCAGAAAAGTAGTTTATCTCACATTAATAAATGTATGATTAATCCTAAATCAGTGTTTTAGTAAGTGAGAAGAAATATTTACCTGGATTTCCTCAATGATGAACACGAAAAGACAGACACCTATAGAATGTATGTCATAGATAAATATGTTGATGTGAATAAAAAGAGGTTCATATGCACATTTAGATTTTTCCCGGAAGTTTTTTCTCTTTTTTTTTTACGTGGTCCTGAAGCTTTGACGAGCTCCAGGACCAGGACTCGGGGACAAGCTCCTCCCGCCTGCTGCACCTTCAGCCATAAAACAAGCGTCTCTCCGTACAAGCATACTGGTCTTGGTTTCACTTCCCTGTTCGGGTGCAGAGAAACTTCCTCCTGCCTGCCCTTTTCTGTCAGGACCGTGTTCCGTGTTGTCGGACTATCTAAGACCTCTTCTGAGTTTGAGGGTCTCACCGAGAACCTAGGCCAGAATCAACTAAAGCTGGACTCTGAAGATGAAGCACAACCTTCTGAGCTCTGGATCTGCTCTGATTCCTCTGGTTGTGGATCACCTGTGAGGCTCTGATGGCAGAGCTAAAGATGGACCGTGAAGACCCGAGTCAGACCCCAGGTTCGGTTATTTGTGGTGCAGCTGTGTTGTGTTGATCTTTTCTTGCTGGTAAAAGAGCAGCTCATGTGTTTGTCACCTGGCCTGTTGGTCCGTCTCTAAGTCACAGCCTTTAAAGGTTAGCACCACCTAGTGGAGGAGGAGGAGACAGCCATGAATGATGAGTTTAAGTTCAGCTCACTGAGATTAACTGAAGGCCTTACATGCAGCAAGAACTGTGTCTGGACGAGGTCTTTAGGAACTCCTGATGATTGACAGCTTAGTTTACCTGTAAAATTAGTAGAAAATTCTCAGCTGTGTTTCTGTACAGGTGGAGCAGCTGGTTGTCTGGTGTTGGGTTGGATTGAAGCTTGTTGCTTCTATCTGCTGGATCTTTGTCTCCTCTTCCTTCTTTCTACTTTCCTTTTTACTATTCTGCTTTTTTTCTGTCCCCTCCAGTCTGGTCCAGCAAGATTACATAAATTCCATAATTCAAAATAAATAAATAAGATTAAAAATAAAATCACATTATCGAGTGGAGCCTTATACCCATAAAGCTCCTTGGCAAAGCAAATTTGTTCGGCGTAACACAGCAGCCAGACCATCAGGCCACCATGCTTACAGGACAAGGTAAAATAACAAAAAGGTTTATTGTTACAACAAAGAAATAATCCAGCAAACACTGGTTTACTGACCGGTTCCGGTCCATTTAGGTTCTATTAAACCCAGTGTGATCATTTATAGCTTATTTCTTGAATGTGTTTCCTCAAACTTCATCAGAAACCATCAGACATCTGGTTTTTAGTGCAATCCCGGATCTTTGTGATGGTTCCTTTCTTCCAGACTCAACAGAAATCACTGAGGTGTGTGTGTGTGTGTGTGTTAGGTGTACTCCCCAGCTGTTCCAGTTTAACCACTAAGGAGCTGCAGCAGAACTGGAGGCAGGAGAAGCAGAGAGAGCGACCAGTCCGGCTGCTGTTTGAGATCCCGTCTACTCGGATTGTAGAACAGCATCTGAGCAAATATGTGGTGAGACGCTGACACATAGAACCAGCACCTCCTTCATCAGGGCATACTCCTCCATCATCATCAGTAAGACTGATACTGAAGGAAAGGTCCAGAATCCAGAGTTCCCTGTTCCCTGACTATGTTTCACTCTATTCCAGTTTATGTTCTGGATTCTGTATCCAGACTCTCTTCCCTCACCCTGTCCTCTGACTCCTATTCTGACTCATCCAGATTCTGTTCCGTGACTGTTCCCCTCTTTTCCAGATTCCCTTCCTTCGCTTTTTCAGATTCCATTAGTGACTCCGTTCCCGACAGCTGAAGTTTTATCCCATTTCCAAGAGATAACAAAACAAAATATAACGAACTTCCTGTCTGTCTCCAGCTGTATGTCGTCGTGGTGACAGAGCTCTAACGTACTGCTGTCTGTTTCCAGCTGTATGTTGCCATGGTAACGGAGCTTTAATGTACTTCCTCTCTGTCTCCAGCTGTATGTCGTCGTGGTGATCCGCTCCGGCAGCTTTGATTCCCGCCGTGTTTCCGTAGAGCGCCGCTACAGCGACTTCTTTCACTTCCACCAGAAACTTCTGGGGGAGTTCGAGGAGAAGCTGGAGGAGGTTCTTCTGCCCCGGAAACTTCTGACAGGGAACTTTAACCCTGAGAACATCTCTGAGCGTCGGCTGGCCCTCCAGGACTACCTGGCGAAGCTGTACGCCGTCCATTGTGTCAGAAACTCCCCTCACTTCTCAGAGTTCTTCACCGACCAGGAGCTGAGGCGGGCCCACGTGCTGCTCAGAGCAGGTCAGTTTCCAGCAGCTCAGCAGCTGCTGCAGACGGTTCTGGAGATCCAGGAGAAGCTGTTACCATGGCAGAAGCCCACGCTGATCGTACCAACACTGTGTGCCCTCAGTGTGTGTTACCGGGACCTGGATGAACCGGAGCAGGCGTTCGCCACCGCTCAGAGAGCCCTGCCTCCGGTGAGGCGCTACAAGCTCCAGGTCTACAGAGCGGCTCTGCTGGAGCTGCTGGTGGACCTGGGGTACCAGCTGGGCCGACCAGTGGCCCAGCTCCAGGATGAGCTGACCACCCTCAGAGATGCTGAGAGGGGAGAGGTCTCCCTCCGCTCCCTGAAGGAGGTGGTGATCCATGAGTTCATCTGAACTTCACACAGAGACTAAAGCAGACAGACAGACTGGAAACAGCATCTGAAAGTCAGACTGATAGTTGGAACAAGGTGCTCCAGATGTTACCAGGAGATGATGAGGACACCTGTCTCCACAGGTCAACAGCTGCTGTGGGGAATGGAGACGAAGGTTCTGGTAAGGATGAATGAGGTTGGAGAGGAGCTGAGGAGGAACGACATGGAGGAACCAGGAGGAGGAGGAGGATAGTTCTACATTTGAAACTGGACTGGGAGCCTGTTCAGGATTTTGTTGGGTAAACCAAACCGGACTCAATTTTGGACTGGATCACAGCCTGGTGGAGTCCAGTTCTGCAAGATATCCACCAACATGTTTCTGTAAAGGTGAATCGGATCAGATGGACTCAGACTCAATGAACAGCTGATTCAGTTTCTGATCAACTTCCAGAAGCAGGTGGGTAGTTAATCCAGTCACACGGGATAGTTAGTGAAAACCAGGCAGAGGAACCGGTTTCACCACACATTGCTCAACACAAACTGAGGAAGTTCCGCTTTTCTGCTGCAGGGAGTTTACTGGTAATGATCCTAAAAACACTGCCAGGACTCAGAATTCATTTCTGGACAGAGAGGAGATTACACAAGATACAGCTCAGGGAGCAAGTTATATTTTCTTTCTTTTTTTATTTAAGCAGAAAAAATCCCACTAAGATTTAAACCTATTTCTCAGGGTCCTGGCCAAGACAGTTACAAAATGACACACTAAAACACACATAAGGCAGAAAACACACATCACATGGGTTACGGTGACGAATGACTGCTTCATATGTTGTGTTTGATGGAGTCCATCTTCTGTTTCCTGCCTCCTTCATTCTGAGCGGAGCATGTTGGAGAAAAACTAGCTATTAGTAATCCCAACCGAACCTTTCCTCCATCAGACGTCACCCTTGTTTCTCTGCAGGTTTACAAAGATCCAGATTCTCAATGTTCTTGAAGAAATGCCTCGAAGTTTCACATGAACCTGAGAGGGTGTAAAATGTTTATTGTCTGCTCACGGTTTTTATTCATTTTATTCATGTGGAATAAAAAATTAACTCTGCTTTTAAATGAAACCACCCAACCCTTGTGATCATCAATGTGTCTATCAGAGGTAAATAAACTGTAAACCAGGGAAAGAAAATCTCTGTCTTGAGTGAAGCTGGAGCAGTTTGGACAAACTGTGATCAGTTAATCTCTGTGTGTTTGTGTTGCAGAAGACAGAGATAAAACCAAGTGTTGCTGGGAATAAGGCAAGCTTATCCCAAAACAATGAAGTTTTTACTATATGATTTATAGTTATTAGGAAATATAATTTTGAGAGGGGAAATAAAACTTAACATTGGTTAAATGAATTAAAATAATTGCTCTATGCACAATGATTGACAGGTAAAATAAAAAGTGTCCAGAATCTTAAGAAAGCATGTGGCTTATAGGATTTCCACCACGGTGTAGGTATTTACAAGAGATTTCTTTGAGAAAGAGATTAAATCAAATTTTGCCCAGGAACTGAATAAATAACCTGCAACAATGCAACCTGTGTAATGCGTAACTGCGAGTGATTAATAATTATATCAGTCTAGTAAAGAAGAGAAGAACCTCTATACTGTATATCTGAGACACATGGGTTAAAGAGTAAAATATCACTAACTGAAGAAGACTGGTTTAAAATATGTTCAGCGAACCACCACCGACTCAGCGAACCACCACCGACTCAGCGAACCACCACCGACTCAGCGAACCACCACCAGCTCCAGGACACGGAACGAGTTTTTCTGGTCAAAAGTTCATTACTCCTAAAACTAAAAACAAACATTGATACACCAAACATGCTGGAGACAGTCCGGGGAGCAGAATTGAGATCATTCTCATGTTTTTAAGAATGTACTGAAGTAAAAAATTACTGGAACGATGTATAGGTTATACGTTAGAAAAATACTGGGTTATAAATGGTCATTGTCAACCCGTCAGAGAACTATACAGAGAGAGAACAGATATCTGGTTTAAAAAAAAAAAGAAACAACTTCCAATTTGAGGGACTGGATGGACACAGTTGAGATTTCCAACTTGGAAGGACGCGCATATTGAGACTACTGAGCGACGACTAATGGACATCTACTTCACAGAAAACTGAGGGGGATATTAGAACTTATTTGATGTCTTTATTCTTTTATTCTGTGCGTGCTGATTAATATATTTCTAAGAGCTATAAAGATCGGAGTACCACCAGATTTTACTGGTTATTTACAGCAGAAATGGGTTCAATTGCTCCTAAAAACCTTTCTGCGCTCGATTAGTTGGACTGCTAACTGCTAGCCGCTAAGTGCTAGCTGTTCGGTTGTTTCAGACTGCAGCTGCGTGTAGCGCGTGTAGCCCCAGCTCGTAGTGTTAGCTTGGCGTCTAATTCTGAAACTAACATCCAGAAGCTTATTTCGGGCAGTTAGTTATCTTGGTTAGTTAGTGATCTTGTATAGTTTGTTATCTGTTAACCGGTTAAAGATGGCAGGCGACGCTGTGAAACTCTCCAAAAACCTGCTGCGGATGAAGGTTGGTGTTAGCTAATTCTGTTAGCTTTCTGAGCTGTCAGCGCCGAACTTCATTGATAAATCCTGTAAATTAGACGTTTCCGCTGTAAAAGAGTGTGTTATGTGATTCACTTGGCAAAAAAATGAAATGGTTACGTCGGGTCTAAATTGGTCATTAATTCGGAATAAATGAAAAAGCAGAACTGCCTTTTTAAATAAGTGTTTGCTAATATTGTTGTTATTCAGATAATAACGGCAGAACTTTAATCATGTACGATGGCACGAGTGTTATTTTTGTGCTATAAGGAGATTTCAATTGTTACTAATTATTTTAGTTTTTACAGTTATTGCTGGTATTGATCATGATAATGTACAGCTGATTGATGACAGTCAAAGTGAATCGTTATGCTGATTTTTTAATCAAACTAATTGTCTTTCTGCTTCTTGTTGCAGTTCATGCAGAGAGGTCTGGATGCTGAGACAAAGAAGCAGCTGGAGGAAGATGAGAAGAAGATCATCAGTGATGAACATTGGTACCTGGACCTGCCGGAGCTCAAAGCTAAAGAGTAGGTGTCTAAACGTGCAGCTTTGAGCTGAGCAGGTAACGTCTGCTCAGGTAAATGAGGTTCAGATGGATGAAGAAGATGTGTTTCCTCTGTCAGGAACCTGATCATGGAGGAGAAGAGTTTTGGACCTTGTGAGGACCTGTTATTTGGCCGGCTGTCGTTCAGAGGCTTTAACCCAGAAGTGGAGGTCAGTGGGTCTTCGTCAGTTCTGATCCATTTGGTTTGTGAGTTATTGGTCTGCTTTTTATAAACTGACAGCTGATGGATTTGTTCATCAGCCCTGTTTTGACTTTTAAAATAAAGTTGAACTTGTGAAAAAATCCCGCGATGGTGGTGATCTCTGAGGAGAGCCGGAGTCTCTGTATGTTTTAGCTGTTTGCTTGTCGCTTGCAGAAACTGATGGCTCTGTTCAATCCAAAAGCTGAAGAGGAGGAAGAAGAGGAAGATGTGAGGCGGATGCAGACGGATGTCACAGATGAAGAGATGGCTCTGAGGTAACTACAGGTCATCACAGGAAGGAGGGGAAAAAGATCCTACATGTTTCCTGATGTTCTACAGAACCAGACCTCAGGATATCTCCAGTTTCTTAAATTATATTGATATTTTACCGGAGATATGTGATTAGACAACATTTATTTAGATTTATATTCGGGGTTGAAAGTATTCCAGCATCGTGCCGGATCTCCGGCGTTTTTGTGGATAAAAAATCATTTAATAACTTTGTGTGTGCGAGTTCGTCTCCCAGTGGTATGAGAGGAACACAGCTTTGCTCCCAGCTAAATGCATCACTACCAATCAGAAGCTGAGCGAAGCTTGGAACGTGATTGGGGGAGAGACCCAGCTGCAGTCTGGACTGATGCAAAAGCGAACATACGATGGGTCAGAGACGTTGAGCAGCTGTAGACGTGGACTAGGCTACATCAGGTTTGCTGCTCAGTAATTGCTGGCCAGTCGCATTGCTGAAGTTAGTTTCTGATCTGTGATGTACATACAGGGGATTCCACTGCTTTTTGGAGCCCACATTAGACCAGGTCCTGGTAAAAAAAAACTACAACATGATGTTCAGATCTGAACTGAATTAGTCTACAGAGCTCATTCATTCATTAACACACAGTTATAATAATTATAAACATTTTATTTTATTTTTGAAAATGTAAAAGAAGCTCATTTTATTTATTTAACGTTTTAAATTTTTTTATATATTTTTTATTTTGGTGGCATCTAGACCACATCAGACCATGTCCAGTTTCAGATTGTATGCAGAGTCCTTTAACAACCTTCTGACCTTTGTTGCTTTCAGTGTCTGGCAGGAAAACCATGATGGATAGTTGCTATGAAACAGCGGCTGTCACGTAAAAAGGAAATAACTATCCTCTGACCTTCTGGTGGCTGATGGAGGCTGTTCTGGGTTTCTGACGATGCACATCAGCCAGTGGATTCTCAGCCTGATGCTTCACCAGAAACAGATTATTTAGACCTACTTCCGGGAGTATTTCCTAATCTTTTGGACAACGTAGGAGTTTCTGTCGGCCTCTAGGCAGCCGCTGAACATCTGCGGAAGACTTGATGTTCAGGTGGAGTCACACAGACGGGAGTCAGATCGCTTCCCTCCCGTCTTGCTTTTCTTCTTCATTGGGCTCAGAGACCAGATCACAGCCCCATATGAGCAAATTCCACCGTTTTACAACTGGTTTCATTTAATTCTGTGATTCCAACTTCGTTCTTCATCGTACCAGAGGCCTGATGTGCTGATCCGAGGAGAGAAGCCATCCTTTCTCAGCTTTAATTAGCCTGTTATCAGAGACATTCTTCCCGGAAAGGGAGTTGAAGTTCTACGCCTGGACCTGAGAAACGTTAGGAGCAGCGACCAAGAAAAAAATCGTTAGTCGCGATCAACAAACTGTTTCAACTCTCATCCAGATTTACTTGGTCCGGTTCAGAGACAGTGAACAACCGGCTCACACCCACGTACGAACAAATCCCGCCGTTTTCCAGCTGATTCTAGTTTCATTGTTCTGTTTTCCAGGTACGAGAGTTTAGTTGGAAGCATGAAGAAGAAGTTCGCCAAGAAACGCGAGAGAACGTTGATGGAGGACGTGAACGACAACATGACGGAGAGGAAGAGGACGTTCGTGAAGCCTCAGGACTGAAGAGTGTGTGTTTTCACGGTTTGTGTGTCAGGATTAAAGTCCAGCTGGTCTCTCTCCGTCCGGGTCCAGATAAACGGACCAATCCGCTTTGATGATGATGAGACGGATTTAATGATGAAGATGTGGGTCATCACAGACGTCTGAACTTCTCATATTCAGTCCTCTTCACCAGACTGGATGTAAATGTGCAGGTCTACGTCCACCAAGGAGCCTGACCTGGAACAGGACTCAGAACTCTGGACTGGTTCATGGAGGTCCTTACAGAACCAAACAGTTCCCACATCGTTCCCAAGATCTGTTTTTTAATTTTTTATTCATAACGTAAGTTTTCAGACTTTTTCAAAATAAACCGGTTTCAGGTTCTGAGTTTGTCTCGTGAAAACATATCTCTGGTGTCCACATACATCCAGAAGAAAGAAAATAAACAAAAATCATGCAGGAAAATCATAAATACGACGGTGAAGGAGAAAAGGATTCAAATAAATGTACACAAGCAGCCTTAAAAAGAAAAGAATTCTTAGTTGTGATGCCAGTAAGAACTGATAAGTAAAAAATGGACCATGGGGGCAGGATCAGGTAGCTGATGGGGGAGGATGCTACCGCAACACCAGCCGCCATCATCCGAACGCCACATTTCACCTCCCTTTGAATTGTTTTTCTCTTTTTATCCTGGAATTGTGAGGTGCATTAAAAGATGGCCCAGTGTGCAGCCTGAAGGCCGAACCGGAGGCACAACAAGCAGAGAAACCGAGTCCAGCTGACTCTTCAAACCAGACTAAGTGCAACATTTGAGCTGCAAATGTTGGACATAATTTAAAAGATGGCAAGAAAATAAATAAGCTGGCAGTTAAATGGTTAAAATCCTAAAATTGTTTGGATGTTTTGAGCAGCTCTGAAGTTTAAATGATTGATGACAAAAAGTAAAAGATATTGATGATTTTATAGCTGTTTTATGTGTGTGGCCATGAAGGGAAACATCGACGGAGTATAAAAGGCTGCAGAAACAGCCAAATCATCATGAACAAAAAGTTCAGAAAAAAGTTTTTTTTTCAAATAAAAAGACAGAATGGTTAGTAAAACTCTAGTTTATCTCCTAACTGGTTGTCTAGAACTGAAGTTTAACTCCACTAACCACATCAGCTCGTCCCAGAACCACAGATAGTCTTTAGTTCCAGCTTCTAGAGACCAGAACCAGAATCTCGGCCCAGGTCGCTCATTTCTGTTTTTCCTCTTTTATACACCGGAAAAAAAATCAATTGTTCCTGATAACTCCACAAGCCATTTTAATCCCAGTATAAACCAGTCTGCAGCAGCTTTAATCCCAGTATAAACCAGTCTACAGCAGCTTTAATCCCAGTATAAACCAGTCTGTTGCAGCTTTAATCCCAGTATAAACCAGTCTGTAGCAGCTTTAATCCCAGTATAAACCAGTCTGCAGCAGCTTTAATCC
>JBAMHW010000010.1:9077027-9098580 GCA_037177495.1 Rhadinocentrus ornatus
CACACACCTGGACGTCAGGTGGACACACACACCTGGACGTCAGGTGGACACACACACCTGGACGTCAGGTGGACACAACCCCCACATAGAAACTTTGGGTTTCAGGTGAGACTCTCCAGTCCTGATTCTGCTCAACGTGGAGAATGAACTCGCTGAGCAGTTTATTTAAATGTTCAACGTGAGCTTTGAGGCGTCACCACTTTCCTGTTTACAGCCAGAAATACCACAACTTCCTGCATCTGCCTACAATCTGAAACCAGTTTAATCTGGTGGAATCCAGTAAAAAATCCCAAATCACTGGTAAGTTAGTTAAAAAAAAGTCCGTTTATCCGGTTCCTCCGTTGCAGGCAGTGATAAAAAAGACCCACCTTGGAGGCGATGATGAACAGGGTGGTCTCCGGGTTGAGTTGAGCCAGCGTCTTAGCCAGGTGAGTCCCGTCGATGTTGGAGACGAACCAGACGTTCGGACCTCCGGCCGAGTACGGCTTCAAAGCTTCCGTCACCATCAGAGGTCCCTGAACGCACCACGGAAACAGTCACATGGCCGCAGACAGGTTTTATTTCCTCTGTGTGTGTGTGTGTGTTCTCACCAGGTCGGATCCTCCAATGCCGATGTTCACCACGTCGGTGATGCTACGCCCACTGAAGCCTTTCCACTCACCACTGCGGACTTTCTGTAAACACACACACACATCAGGACGTCCCTCACACACACAACTCTGTAAACCACACACACACCTGACAGAAGGCCTTCATCTTGTCCAGAACCCGGTTGACCTCGGGCATGACGTCTTTGCCGTCAACGAGAATCGGCGTGTTGGAGCGGTTCCGCAGAGCGATGTGAAGGACGGCGCGGCCCTAAAACACACACATGCAGTCACATGACCCGGCAGCAGTCGGAGATTCTGCTCAGTTCTGGTGAAACACTTTGGGTTCATAAATGTGATATTCCGGTGAATGTGTACTATAGTCAGACTAATTCTCCCCTGAATTATTTCATTTGAAACAGAGTTGGTGGAATTTTCTGGAAAAACTAAAACATCTCTGTAGTTGCTACATGGAAGCCAGTCAGTTGGGTCTGAAAAACACGGGGTATTAACCTCATCCATCCAGTGAGTGCTACATCTTCCCCCTCTGGACCAGACAGCATCCACCTGCAGCACCAACGGAAGAGCGATGTCTGTCTCTTCCCAGCAGCACCTGTCTTTGTCTCCTCATCATAACCTCTGCTTCTGTGCTCTGATTGGTTCTCAGGTATAGTTTAGCTTATTTCCACTGTGTTCATGGAAATAATAATATTTAAAATGAGAATCAGCTCCAGTATATTAATAGTATCATTTTATTCTGTACACAGCGGAGAAACACGAGGCCCAGACCCCGGAGTAGATACGGCCCTGGTCCAGGCTTGCAGAGAGCGGAGGAGGGAAAATACAACTGGTTGTTAAAACTAACTTCACAGACTCAGAAGCACCCAGAATGTGGATCAGAACCAGTCTGAGCTGCTCCTGGTCTGAGACAGAAACTAAAAAGTCCTCAGAGAGCTCCCACCACGAAAAAGACAGCAGCTGGCTCTGATCAGCTCCTGTAGAACCGCCTGCTGAATGTGGACCGTCTTTACTTCTCTAAAACCAAAACGATAAAAAAAGTTAAAAGAACTGAAACCAATCAGCTGATCCATACATCTGTGTGTTTTGAACCAGGATTAATAATCTTATGAGGACCAGAATATTCTCCCGGACCCACTGGGACATGTTGAAACCTAAACGTTGGGACACAGGAAGTGTGTGTGTGTGTGTAAAATGTGCTTGTTCTGCTACTTTTAGGAGGACCGCCATCATTTTTCAACCTTTGAAATGAGGGAATTTTTGCAAAGTGAGGACATTTTGGCTGTTAGCGCTGCAATGTCCTCCAGAGGTTATTTACTGGCTTCTCTCTAAGTTTCAGACAGGTCCTCCGGTTTTAGAATGAAAAAAAGCAGCTACATATCAAACGTGTGAATATACAAACATCTATGGGTGAAGAGTTTAACACACTGTACTCAGTGTGTGTGTGTGTGTGTGTGTGCGTGCGTGTGAACACTGCACGATCCAGATCAGTACCTCGGTGAAGTTGATCTTCTCTCCAGAGAACATCTTGTCTCGGGCCTCCCTCACTCCCCTGGACTTGGCCTGAACAAACACAAACAGTGTAAATAATGTTTATGAACTGAGCCTGGTTCAGATAATCCAGGTTTCTGACTGAGCTCAGCTCACTCATGGACCCGATGAGGTCTGGTTCCTCTGCGGTGTGAGGAGGAAGGAGTGTGTTATCAGGAGTGTGTGGACAGACCTGATGTTGACACTGTCTCAACACATGTGTTGTAATCTTCCTGTTTAACTGGAACTTTGAGCAACAGATTTCATGTTGACCCAGCAGCTCCTGGTCCAGGTCTGGACCAGATAAGGCACGCCAGACCAGGCCCGACTCCTCACCTCACAGCTCCGCCCCCTGCAGGGTCACATAGGGGACACTCACCATAGCGAGCAGCATGGACAAAATGTCCTCGGTGATGAGGTTCTTGGAAAAGTCCACCAGGATTTCCCCGTCGTCCGTCTTCAGAGTGGTGCTGTCAACATCCAGAGAGACTTTCATCAAACTTCATTTAAAGCAACATTCGCTGACAATACAATCCAACATGAGGACAGAGCTGTCCAGAGGCCCATTAGCACAACCAGGCCAGAACACTAACGAGAAACTTTTGGTCCAAACAAGTTCAGTTCTGTCTCTACTCAGTCACGTGATCCCATCACCTGCTGCACATGCTCAGTGGTCCTAAACATGTTTCATTAACTGTACTGGATGTTTCTGTCAATCTCACTCAGTTTTTAAAACTGATAACCAGGAGGTATTCCTCAGGGTTCTGTGATTGGCCCGGCCAGATAGCGTCCTACTGAATTGCTGGTTGGAAAGGCTGATTAGTCACCAGGGCCGGCCCAAGCTTTTTTGGGGCCCTAAGCAGGTATGGATTTAAAATCATAAGATATGGCCTTACACCAGGGGTGTCGAACTCTGGTCCTCAAGGTCCACTATCCTGCAGGTTTTAGTTATTTCCTTACTCCAACACACCCGAATAAAATCAAATGAATCCAACAGCTTCTTGTCAACTTACCCAAATAACCCACTAATTTCAGTCAGGTATGTTAGATCAGGGAAACAATGAAAACCTGCAGGATAGCGGCCCTCGAGGAGCGGAGTTTGAATTCCCTGCCTTACAGCATCTTCATCAGTCACGTCTGCCCAACATCCGCATCCAGTCCGGCTGTGCCGCTGCGCACGTATCCGCCGTGATGGACCTCATCTGCGGTCAGCCGACACGTCGCCTCGAGCACGCTGTCTGCGTCAGAGCAGCCTCACGGTGACCGCCGTCCGCTTTCATGTCCAGGACACTGTGCTCAAAATGTCAGGGTCTGTCTGCGTGCATTATCAGCCAGAGTCGTGTCCAACAGGTCTTTAGCGCGATGCTAACAGCAGTTAGCAGCTCCAAAACCTTAGAGGAAACAGGTGGAAGGTGCGGATCGGCTTTACTGTCAATGAATGACTTCAAAGATAATCTTGCTGACGTTATAATAAGCACTAAAACAACTGCTGTTGGACACAGGTAACTAAAACATTAAGACACCTACACGTCAGGAGTTTGAATGAAACAGAAATCTGTGACAAAAAAAGTCCCTTGTCCGATAATAGGTGTTGTGCCATTAGCACACAGGCTAGCGTTAGCTTGAACACTGAAGTCGGAACCAGCGGGCCTGCCGCCCGATCCAGCTGAGTCATGGCAGGGGTATGGTAAGATTTCCCACCGACAGGTGAGAGCTGGAGGAAAAACTCCTGCTGGTATGTTCCCTGTGGAGGTAAAGAACGACCTGGAGAAATGACCTTGTGACTGACAGAGAGGAAGACGACTCGAATCAATAACCGGAACTACCGGGATCAATCGGCACCGTTAAACGCTAACGTGTAATGATAAAGCTCCGGGTCTGTGCTAAGGAACTTAGGCCATGTATACGTACATTCTCGATGTCAGAACCGGACCTTTGGCCGTATCACGCCCACTTCTTCCCCCTCCATCTTCATTTTTCCCAGGCGCGAGCCCTTACCTGAACTTGCTGAAGCGCTCCTTGTCCCCGTCGAACATGTCCCTCATGTTCAGGCTGCCGCCATTGGCTCGATACCACTGCTCAAGTTTCTGGAAGTTTGGATCGGCTGTCAGAGCCATGATGCCTGTGGTAGTGACGGAGCTCGAGGATGAGAAACGGACTCTTGCCCCCTCGTGAAGCTACCGTCTGCGGCCGCTGCTAGACAGGGGCGGAGTTGAGCAGTTCCCTCAACCAATCATAGAATAGGCATAGCTGTATTGGCCCCACCCACTCAGATGCTCCAATCAGAGACGAGAGTCCCTGTCATTGCGATATGGGCGGGTAATAAGTACCCAAAATGATGCTACCCCTGGCCATTTGTTCAACTGTTTACTGTCCAGAACAGAGCCGGACTGGGACAAAAAGTCAGGTTGGGGGTCATAATCTCCCCCAGACCACCCAAACTGCACGCATATGCTCAGACTTGTTCTAGTGTGCCTATACAGGTTATCACAAAAGCTACATTACATGTAGACCCACATTCACACAAAACTGTCACCAGTCCAGTTCTCTTCTTTCCCCTACAGTCACCGAAAGGCCCAACACAACAGTCCCAACAGGAATCCTATAATAAGAGGGGTTCCGAAATTTTTTCAGGCAGTAACCAACCGGTGGAGATGTTTGGTAGCAATTATTCATAACTGGCCATAAAGAGGCCAATCAGTTCCACTTGGGGCTCAGGCCACCGGGAATTATCCTGCTCCTTCCATGGACCAGTCTGAGCCTGGTCCAGAGTCCTGGTTACAAATGAACCAGTCACAGTTTTACCCGACCTTCAGGTCCAAACAATTATATTCTGAACTCTGAATCTCAGTTAAATCCAAACATTTTCAAACGGCCATTAAAGAACTTCTGAAGCAAAGAAAGAATCAGACATTTCTGCAAAATGAATTTAGTGTTTTTATTTTTTTACAATGCATCATTTAAAAGCTCGCTTTGCTTCTGGGTCCTGATCATACCGAGGAGCCGCAACAGAACACACTTCACGTGTCTGCTCGCCACGCACACGCCTAAAACTTCAACTTTTTAGTGCCTCGAAGTGAAGAAGCTGCTTCTGCAACAGGCAGGAACATACGTGGTTCTGTTGGACTTGTGGCGTGCAACACTGGACCTTACATTTGCGGTTTGGTTAGTGAACTATAACGGGGGATGAGGAGGGGGGGTCAGACGCTGCCTTTAAGGTGGGTCGTCCGGTTCCTGAGCGCAGGTTAAAGGTGGTTCTGCGTGTCGGATCATGATAGCTGCTCTGGAAGCAGGTGTTGTTGAAGGAAAGAAAACAAACCAGAACCGGGTCAAACTGCTCAACAAACTGGGATTGGGTGAGCTTTGGGGGTTATGTTTGGCCCAGGTCTGAGGAACAACCTGCCTGAATCCAGTCGGGAGGGGGGGTGTTAGCTGAACAGAACCTCAACACAGGAGACTCAGAACCAGACAGGAGCCACCATCAGAATCCAATTCCTTCTCAGCCACAGGAGATTTGCTCATATACATTTCCACAGCTGTCTGCTTCAATTCTCTCTCTATATATATGACATCACTTCCTGCAACGTTGCGGGATGTTAGTGGATTACGAAGACTAAACCGGATCAGGATGAAGACGGCTTCCAGGAGACCACCCACAGGCGAAGTATGGAAGACCCAAAGAGGCATGATTAAACCGTGTCGGGAATTTAAAGTTTGTTCAGGATTTCCAACTCCTTGATGGAAGATTTAAAAGTCCGACGGGGGTGTGTGTGTGTGTGTTCCGATTTCAGAGTCTGACGGGGGTTTAAACGTGCTGCAGTTTCAGGCTGATCTCCATCTGAAACAGATTCTGTGCAGTTCAGCAGAAAAAAAAACATTAACTCAAATATTCATTTTACACTCATTTAGGTATTTCCAGTGTTCCCAGTGTTCCATGGTTATACCCAGTTGTCCATCGTTCAACTGTTCTTTAGTTAAATAGTGTCCTACATTAACTCCACAAAAACAGCTTTTTCCCTGATTGAGATAATAAAGAGAGAGAATTTAAATGAGTTATTTTCCAGATATCACCCCCACGATGCTGGAAAACAAACTTATCTAGTGGTGATTTCTGACTCCAGCTGGTCTCATTCTGCAGGATTAGACTGGATCACCACTGGTTTTCACTTCCTGTCCATTTTCTCCTGTAAATTTCTCTTCAATTCAGAAAACCTGAAGATTTTTTTTTCATCATCTTTGTTAAAGCAGAAAGTTTTTTTTTTAATACAATTTATTTATGTCTTTTAAATTTTTGACCAAATTCTAAAATGTGGATGTGTTTAGTATTAAGGTTGTTTTCCAGAAGCAAAGATTCTTTATTACAACAAAAACATTTCACTATTTGGTTCAGGAGCTTTTTGGGGGGTAAATTTCAGATTTATTTTTGCTAATTTCAGAATGAATTTCTGACACTTTTCCCAAAAATGCCAAATTTAAATGTTCCTTACTAAACCCAGAGATACAGAGTCAAAGTCTGAGATGTTTCCTCCATCCTGAAAGATTCGCGATCCCTGTCGGACGTCTTTAATCCCAGCTCTCCAGGTCTTCCATAACTGGTAATGAAAAATTTAAAGGACAAACGAGACCTTTGACATCCGCGTGTGAACTATGACGACCACGAGGAGCAGAAAACTGACGCTCGTCGCCGGAAACGAACGTCAGAATCGATGTGCAGAAACGGCGTCAAACCGTCGACACGGAAAGCAGCAGCTGGAAGAGGAAGACGTCGGGTCAGAGTCACGAGAACTGGGAGTGAGGATGAGGAGGAAGGATGTCAAGTGGGCCGGCCATGTGACAGGATGCAAACAGAAAGGTGAGCGACACCACCCTCACCCTGATAAAGCTACGTCAGTGAACATCAGTTCAGTTTAGCCTCCTGGAATCTTCTAGGCAACAAATTTCTCAGACAAACTGCATCATCATCGTCGTCGTCGTCGTCATGGTCTCAGTCGCTGACAGATATGGAAAGTTAAGCTGCATCCAAGCGGTGGAGCCCAGTGCTGGTGACAAATATACAACTAATAACAATCTTCATTATTTTAGTCACAAAATAGAAAGCAGAACTTTCTCCACCCGTCCGGAAATCTTCGTCCTGGTGGACTACGCGGACACTTTGTTATCCTTCTGGAAGGAAACACAGAGGAAGAGGCAGCTTAGGACACTTTGTAAAAAAGAAAAAAAAAATGAAAAGGAACCCTAGAATTTCACTTCAATCTGGAGGCACTAATGTAAAACAGGATCGGATGTGGTCTAGATGCCAGCAAGCAAGCAAGCAAGCAAGCAAACAAACAAACAAACAAACAAACAAACAAATACAGCCGTAGGCAAATTTTCAAAAATTATAAAACTGTTAAAATATCTACAAGCGCTGATGAAAATTTTAGTCCAGATGTAAACATCTTGCAGTTTTTCAGAAGGACCTGGTCTAATGAGCTCTGGATGCCACAAAATCTAAAATGACCCTTTAGCCGCATTTTCACAAGTAGAAAAGGTTTCCTGGCACAGAACTTCAGAGACTGGTAACTAGTTAACTCGGCCTCGGTTTTCCTTATTCTTACATCTTAAACCTCATATTTTCCTCATGTTTCATTTTTTACCAGGATAGTTGTAAACAGTATTTTTCTTTTCCATTCTGTTCGTATTTATTAATTCTGTATCATATACTTAATTTAATATTCATTCTTTTCTTCTATAATGCTGCTGTAACATTGGAATTTTCCAGTCTGGGATTGATAAAGAACGTCTGATCCACAAATTAAAAACGCCTGCATCTGTCACATGACCCATCTGAACATTTCTGATTGGCAGGATCAGTTTGGATCCAGTAAGCTGAGTGCAGTAACTCCACCACTCCACCGGGGGGGAGAAAGAAAGTCCACAGCTCTTTAACGGCTTCGTTAAACCATGCTCCCTTACAGCAACGGCATATAGCCGTCCTCATGCGTCCTCCATGTGTCTTTTGCGTAGCCATGGTTGATAAGTCAATTCCTCCACTAGTGGGCAGAGTTCACTCCCATGAGCCGCTGTCAGTTTCAGACCTCGGTTGGAGGCGGTAATGCGTCGCTACAAAGTTGTTTCCAACTGCCCAATACGCCCTTAACACTCACATTCAGTCTTTCTTCAAAAGCTTGCGCAATTTCTATAGTGGTTGTCCTAGTCTTCGTTCTTCTTCTTCTCTGGTTTGGTTCTTTCCCTGGTCCCATGTCAGCTATTCTGCTCAGCACTGCCCCCGTGATTTCCGGTGGTATTGCTCTGTTTTTTGTGTCAAGCAACGGATAGCTAAGCTACCGGAAAATGGACCAAATTAGGCATGTAACCGACGCAGGAGACGGACGAAACTGTCCATCCGTCTGCATATCCGTCTTCTGCGTCGAGCATAAATGTGCCTTTACTCAGATCAATACCTTAATCCAGGATCACCAAATCCAGTCCTTGAGTGAGGTATCCTGCAGGTAAATGCTTGGGTCATTAGCAGACTGGTGCTAATAGAGATCTGCAGAACACCGGCCCTCGAGGACTGGATTTGGTGTTCCCCGCCAGAAGAAAACTGACCAGTCTGATCAGCCCAGCGTCTGACTGGTCCCACCTTAGTCAGTTTCATCTTAGTCAAAGAATTCTTATGTCTGCAGGTATGAACGTGATCTGATTGGCTGATTGAAATGTGTTCTTTTAGCCAATCAGATGTAACCTGTGTGTGAGAAATCACAGCGTTGTTTTTGGTCTGCCCTCTCTGGTCTTTGTGGTGTTCCGAACCAGTTCTGGATTTTATTTGTTTAGTTAAATAAACAAACCGTCTCTCAGTAAATAAAACGGAGCTCCTTCAGTCTGCTGCGATCCTGTTTTTAAGCTTTTAGTTCTGTTAGCGTCTCATTTGTTAGCACGTTAATGGAGATTTCAGCTGTTTGTTAGCATCAAGCTAAAAGACTGCTGACAGAGGTGCTCAGGGATCACAGTCTGAGGTATTATGGGATGTTTTTCCAGTTTCTGTTGTAATGAAAATGAACAACAAGGAAGAAAAAATATCTTTACCCTGTAAGGTAGGTCAGCAAACTCCCGCCCAGCCTGGTTTCCTCGGTATCCTCCCCTGAAGCCGCCTCCTCCCTGTGGGGGCCCGAAGGATCCTCGGCTGGCCGAACGACCCCGCCCCCCACGGAAGCCCATCCCCCCGCGGCCTCGGAAACCACCGCGGCCTCGATTCTGACGCAGAGGGATGCCGAACGTCTCAGCGTTCATCCTTCTTTCCTCGGCCCAGGTCTGCCTGCGCTCTCTGAGGAGGAAGAGGTGGTGAGGAAGAGTATTGTTTTCAACCTGTTGCATGACTGACATCCTCTTACTCCAACTTAATCTGGTTAAAGGTTCATGTTTAATCTGCTTCATCTATACCAGGTCCTCCTGGTCGACGGGGAACCAGGAACTGGGACCTGGCCATAGATTAAGAACCAGGAACCGGGTCCTCCTGGTCTACGGAGAACCAGGAACCGGTTCCTTATAGACAACAGAAAATGTGATTTTTTTTGTTAAAATAAACTGTTGAAAGTTAAATCATTTTTGGATCAGAAACAGACAAAACCATTTGTCCAAAACTATAAACAAGTTTGTTGATTGATTTAACTATTAAATAAATAACACTTGGCAACATCCAACCCTGTTTAACTTCCTGCAGCTTCCATATTGTTTTCTGCTCTGACGCTCCCCGACATTCCAAAACTTTAAACATTTTCCATATTTTCTTCAGTTTCAGCAAACTGTCAAATAAAACCAAAATAAAATGGAGTGCAGACACAGCAGGACAAATGTAGTAGGTGAAACTCACCGTGGGAAAACTGAACCTCCGGACTTCTCATTTGCTTTCCTGAAAGACAGAAACCAGAAAATGATAAATCTAGTTAAAAAGGGACAATTAAAAGTCTTCGAAGTTCCTCCATCATGTGTTCTGTGAGCAATCACAAACAATACCTCATCTCAGTGTTCGAATTTCCTTCAAATGCTTCAGCAGTTTGCTTCACAAAAAACATTTTTATTAATGAGTGTTTTTTTACTTTCTTGGTTTCTAGATTTCCAAGGAGCACTAGAACGCACCCTGAATACACACGCTGCTAAAATGAAGCAGATTTCAGATAGGAGGTGTAACTTGAACACACCATGAAATGTCTTGTTCTACGTTAAATGACTCATTTTTCACGATGAGCATAGGACACAATGCATCTGTTTCTCCCATCGCTATAGCGATGGGAGATGACCGGTCTTCTTACCTGGAGTCGTCACAGGAGATGTTGTCAAAGAAGGACTTGGACTTGTCGTAATAGCAGTTGGGCCCCAGCGGGTCGCACTCGTCGTCTGCGTTGCCTTCACTGTTCTGAGTTTCTACGCCGGAGTCACCTTTGTCCTCTCCGTTCAACGCCTTCTCCACCTTCTCGTCTGTGTGATAAACATTCACATGATCAACAAGCTGGAATCCAACGCTGACGGCAGCACCTTTAGACGGACGGACCACCAACCTTTCAGCTTCAGCTTGCTCTGGAACTCCCGGTCGATCTCCTCCTTGTTGAACTGAGCGTTGGCGCTCTCGAAGTCGAAGTCCTTCTCAAACTTCATGGGTCCGTCTCGGCGTACATTAAAGCGCCCCCTGCCGCGGTGGCCACCCCCTCGGCCGCGCCGGTTGGCTGGTACGCCCACAGCTGTGGAACAAAAACCAGCGTTAGCTGTAAAAGCGGTCCGGTTGAAACAGAAGCAAACAGGAAGCAACGACATGAGAATCATGGAGAAGCCATCAGATGGGTTAGCAAAGAGGTTCAGATGTTAGCTACAGCAGGAGCTCCACCACCTCATAGGTGGAAGTCTCAGATGTTCACATGAAAACTATCGGCCAGCACGGAGAGGATGAGCATGAACTCCATGGTCTGACAGGAAGCATGCAGGATGTGATCAGAGAGGACGGCGGTAACCTGAAGAACGTTTACTGGATTCTCTGCCTTCGCCTCTCGTTGCATCGCACTCCGGTTTCTGGCTATTCTGGACGTCTGTTCCTGGAACAGCAGAGATACGCAGTCAGAACCGACCAAGTAAAAAAACAACAGAGTCAAAGCCGACCGAGTCAAAGCTGACCCAGTGAGAAATGACCGAGTCAAGGCCGACCCAGTAAGAAACAACCGAGTCAAGGCCGACCGAGTAAGCGCCGACCCAGTAATAAAACAACCGAGTCAAAGCCGACCCAGTCAGAGCCAACCCAGTAAGAAACAACCGAGTCAAAGCCAACCCAGTCAGAGCCGACTCAGTAAGAAACAACCGAGTCAAAGCCGACCCAGTCAAAGCTGACCCAGTGAGAAATGACCGAGTCAAGGCCGACCCAGTAAGAAACGACCGAGTCAAGGCCGACCCAGTAAGAAACAACCGAGTCAAGGCCGACCCAGTAAGAAACAACCGAGTCAAGGCCGACCGAGTAAGCGCCGACCCAGTAATAAGACAACCGAGTCAAAGCCGACCCAGTCAGAGCCAACCCAGTAAGAAACAACCGAGTCAAAGCCAACCCAGTCAGAGCCGACTCAGTAAGAAACAACCGAGTCAAAGCCGACCCAGTAATAAAACAACCGAGTCAAAGCCGACCCAGTAAGAAACAACAGAGTCAAAGCCGACCAAGTGAGAGCCGACCCAGTAAGAAACAACCGAGTCAAAGCCGACCCAGTCAGAGCCGACCCAGTAAGAAACAACGGAGTCAAGGCCAACCCAGTAAGAAACAACCGAGTCAAGGCCAACCGAGTAAGAGCCGACCCAGTAAGAAAACAACCGAGTCAAGGCCGACCCAGTAAGAAACAACAGAGTCAAGAACCGACCCAGTAAGAAACAACAGAGTCAAAGCCGACCGAGTCAGAGCAGACGCAGTAACAAACAACCGAGTCAAAGCCGACCAAGCTAGAGCCGACCCAGTCAGAGCCAACCCAGTAAGAAACAACCGAGTCAAAGCTGACCCAGTCAGAGCCGACCCAGTTAAAAACAACCGAGTCGAAGCCGAACTAAGTATATTTGAACCAGACTGAGATGGTGGAAGAAGGCGACTGCGAGTGGCTGAGGGGTTGGCTTAATCCTGTGATGACAAAATCCCAGGAGCAAATTTAATTCACGCGTTTGCGAGAGTTTACCCGTATTAGCGGTTCTGCTGTGAACAAGGGTTCAGACAGAAAAACTCCACCGTCTCCAAAAGAAAGGCGTTCAGGGAAGTTAACACCAAGACACGTTTCCGGGTCATGACTCGTCGCCACATGGTGCCAACCTGCTGCTTCACACACACAAACACACACGGTTGGGCAGGGCTTGGTCGGAGGTCTCATCTGATCGGCTCACAGTGGGTCGGCCCCAACTACAGCAGAGAACCAGAATCAGAAGAACCTTTTCAGTAAAAGAATCACGTTCTGATCGGCTTCTCTCCATGTTTACTTTCTTTACTTCATCCTGTTTCTGCTGATTTTACTGTTTATCATTATTAGATCAGCTGTTTGTCGTAAATATTTTGTAAACTAAAGTTGTCCGTCCCCCCCCCCAAAAAAAAATCTCACCCCTCCTGATGTCGACACCATCCGGGTGCTGAACCTTCTGGCTGCTCTGACCAGGGCCAGCCGGCGCCGTGCGCCCGTGGGCGGGGCTCCTGCGGCCCAGTCCGGGGGCCGGAGCGGTGGCTGCAGACGTCGTGGCCAATGGTCCGGTCTGGATCACTTGATCCAGGGTGGGACTTTTCCTCAGAGGGTCCAGACTGGGACTGCTGCGGCCTAAGTAAAACCAGAATAGAGAGCTGGGTCAGTCCTGATGCTGGTGTGATGCTGGGCCAGGGGACCGGGAACACCTAAACTAGATTAGAAACAACTAAACCAGACCAGGAACAAGTGAACAGGAAAAGAGTCTGAAGGTTCTGGAAAACTTCCCTTAAGGAAAAGTTCTGATCAGCTGCTTACATAAACCCACACGGAGGTCAGAACCAAACATCTGAACCGGATCCAAGATGGACCCAAACTAGGTTTTAGTTTCTCAATAAGTCTGGTGCTGTTTCACAGTAAGCGTTGCCATGGAGATGTCAGTTTCCGGTCAGCTGTTTTATTTCTCCAACCAGTCGGGACGTTCTGATCCAGTTTGAACGAGTTCTCAAGAGAACATCCCTGCTACAAGTAAACTGTTACCATGGTAACTGTGGAACACGGTTTCATACCAGAACCAATCAGAGGAAACTACAGTCTGACCTCAAACCTCCTGATGGGCCAGATCTTCTGATTTTTTTTATTTCTGAAAACGACCATCTGAGACGAGAGTCAGAGGTGGTTCCATTCAGGGTCCGAGAGCCACGGTTTGCCTGACCAACAAAGATTCTGTCCAGGTTCAGCTAAGAAACGTTCAAACCAGCCAGACCCATTTCAGACGTGTGAGCTCCAAATAAAATAAATAAATGAGAAATGTTCTGATCCGAAAAGAATTTAACAATTTATTTACATTCCTGGTCTCACCAGAACCCAAACCTGGGACTTCTGAGCAGCAGCAGAACAACACAAGACTTGGTTCAGAACTGACTGAGAACATGTAGAGGAGGCCTCAGCTGAGCCGGGTCAGACTGACACCGCCTTTCAGCACCACCTCGGTTTCTATGGCATGGTGAATGTGGATCAGAACCACACACAGGCTCAGAACCCTTGGATTTCATGCCGAGCCAGAACCACCTTCAGCAGTCTGTTCTTACCGACACCCACAGGTCCAAACTGCGGCGAGACCAGCGGACTGGTGCTGAACTGGTTGTAGGCCGGAACTGGAGCTCTGTTGAAAAGGCCGTAGGACCCGGCAGACTGAAAGGGAGTCGGCGCCGAGCCCACAGCGGATGAGGAGCTGGAGCTCATGGAAGACTGTAAGCCAGAGAAGAAGAATAAAGGACATGTAGTTAACAAGGGATATCCCACAAAGAACACGACCCTGGTTCCTGTCCATCAGAATCTACAGGAACCTCCTACCTGGACGATGGCCGGGTCCTGGGGCAGAGAGCAGGTGGGTTTGGGCGGCTCGCAGACTGTCAGGTCCTTGATGTCGCTGCCTCTGAAGATGATGTACTCGAAGATGTCGTCTCGAGGGGGAATGGGCCGGTCCGTCGGACGGTCCTCAGTTCCGAAGGACCGGACTGTCAGAGGAATACACAGACCAGGTTAAAGGTAAACAGAACCTTGGGTCCGGTAGAATCGGATGAGATGAGTTATACATTCATGCAACACTCCCACGATCAAAGTCCAGAACCTAGAAGCAACCCGGCTTCTGTTCTGGTGCTTTAAAGATCACTACCAATACCATGTTACTAGAAGACCTCTATCTAGACCTGGAAATGATGATGAAGCAGCCTCCTGTCAAACTTTCCACCAATCAGAGAGCTCTGGACGTTTCTGATGCACTGTGGCATTAAAAAGCAGCTGAGCTGGAGTTGCTTTACTGAGGATAGCAGGTAAATAGTAGCAGGAATAACTTGAAACATGGAAATAGTTTCTATTTTTTCTCCTGAAAGCCAAGACTTGAGAGGATGATGTGCAGATGAGAAAAGGCTTGGTCACCGTTGATCTGTGCTTTATTGCTACAAAGTTCTGTTGGTAATAAATTATGTTTTCTTGTTCTGATTGGTATTTATGCCGCTATATGTATTGAAACGTCCAATTTACATGATTTTAGCCTCATAATCTGACAATTGAGGCTGTCCTGGAAACATCAGTGCTGGATGTTGACTGAGATTAAAAGGGTTCAGCCTCTACAGGCACTTTGACTTTAAAATGAAACAGGGGGACCAAAAATAGCAAAATATGGATTGGAGTTTTATGGGTTAAAACTGAAATTTAGAGAAAGGCGGGCTAACACACAAAAAATAAACTACTATGAACATTTTGACTGAAACTTAATACTAGGCGGATCAGATCACTTTGAAAAAAAAACAACCAAAAAAACAAAACACTTGGGTTTGAAGTGTTGGTTCAGTTCAGTTTCCATATAAAGTGTCCTGCAGCCCTTAAACGCATCACGGACTCCTTTATTCCGCGTCCATGTGACCGGTTCGGTCTGAATCTTTAATCCGACTGAAGGAAACAGAACTTGTGAGCAGGTGTGAGCTCTTCATTGGGATAAAGCTGCTGCTCAGACACGCCGTCATTTATAGTTCGTCGTCATAATCTGCCAATGCTGCACCAGGTGAGTGCGCACGCAGTGACGTCACACGCCCACGAGCCGCAGACAGGCTGGTTAAAAACTTTACGCTGGTCACTCAACGTTTTGTTTTCACTATGCATCAACACTACTCGCTAACGCTAATTAGCCGACTAATGTTCCCAAAAACAAAGAACACTAGCCGAAAAGATAACTCCAGTTACACTACGCCGGCTTATTAAGAGTAGTTGTGTCCATGTTGTTAAACTCGAACTCGTTCTGTCCGATCTTAGATTCGCAGATATCCGCCTAATGTCAACATTACCTTCGTGGCTGGTAACTTAAGCTAGCTGAGTAATGCTAACACCGATAATAACCTGCTTGGAGCAGCGAAGCCACTGACACACTTCTAATTACTGCCTATAAATTATAAATATGACGCAGTGTAACTACAAACCCTGATCTCCCCCACCGTCCCTCCGGCAGCAGCTGCCGGTCTCACCTTTAGCCAGAGCCACGGTGGAGTTCTCGGTGTCGATCGTGTACAAGATTCCTTCATAGCGGATTTCGGCCTTGGAAATTAGGCTGATTTTGCTTCCGAGATAAGGCGTCCCGCCGCTCATGGTGTCTCCTGGAGTTCGGCAGTTGGAACACAAAAAAAACAGCCGGTTTTTCTGAACCGTGCGGTCGACACAACCAACTTCTCCGCGAGTCTCTTGATTTGTTTCCCTCCGACGACACTACTGCTCTCCGCAGCTACAACATGGCCGCCTGCTCCTCCATCGAATAACTCTGAGCGCGGGGGCTAACGGGAGTTCATAATATCGCGCGATTTAGTCGGTCGAAGAAATCTAGATCTGGTCGTGATAGAATATAAGTGTCTGCTAATTCTAGAAAAGAATCGTAAATAATATTAATTGGTAAAGAATGGAAATATAAATAAATATTTGAAATACGTAAAGATAACGAAGAAAAATATACCCCCTGAATGTTTTTCTAACATAAACATGTCACATGTTTTGGACCCTATTGTTTCTGCAGGTTATGTATTCTTACTGCTATGTGGTCTTTATATTATTTCTAATTCTTTTTTTTTTTTTTTTGCCGATGCAGCTGATGTGAATTTTGAATACAGTAAAGTTATTTTTGACCAGACCTGGTTTTACCTGCAGACACACCATACTGTCTATGAAACACACCTGCACGTAAAGAAAGTTGCGCCTCAAGTTAGAGAGAATATCTGTTCGTTTTATTTCTGTGCTCCAAAACGAGCCGGATCCTGCGCGCATGCGTACATTCTAAAAAACGATTTGCACAACGGTCCATCATCAAAGATGGCGGGAGCCTCCGACCCACTGGAGGACATGCTCTTCAATGAGGTGGACGAGAAGGCGGTCAGCGACCTCGTCGGTTCTCTCGAGTCACAGCTGGGCGACAGGAAGCCTACCGCGGTGTCGTTTTCCGAGGGGAAACGAGACGTAGCTGCGGCCGCTACCGGACACTTCTCAGGAAAAGTGCGCGATCAATTGGGGTCCGCGGAGCAGCCGCAACAAGGGCATCTAAAAGCGGGGTCGACCCAGGAACCCGGTACTAACGAGTCGCTCTCCGGGAAAGCGCTCCCTTCCCCTACCTCCGCCGTAGCTGCCGGAGCCGTAATCACCGCCGGAGCCAGCCTGCAGACCGCGGGAGCTCCTCCTTCGATCGCTTCACCTGGACCGGGACCCGTAACTTTGCCCACGCAGTCCGCTGCCACTAGTTTCCATCGGGCTGCCGTCCTGGGTCCGAGCGAGGGTCCCAGTGCCACCGTGGTCCCCCCTGTGGAGGCGATCAGGACCTCTTCTCCTGGATTACAGAGTGTAAATGGCGGGTCCGGAGCCGGAAAGTTGGCAAACTCACCCGGTGTCCCTCCACCCGCCGGGGCCGGCTCCGTCATCAGCGTCTCCATGGCTTCACAGCCCGGCTTCCCTGTACCTCAGTCCCCGGTGGGCTCTCCCGCCGTGGCACTACAGCGGCACCCCAGTCCGGTGACCAGTGTGGCCCAGAACGGTGTGGACCCCAAGGGTGGCCCCTCCCCGTCTGCCTCTGCCTCTCAGGTCATCAACCACAGCAACCCTCTGATGCACACCAAGATGCTGGTACCCAGCCAGCCCGTCATCCTGACCAGCACCCCCCCTCCGGCTGCAGCCCAGTCCCCCATCACCCAGACCGGGACCAGCACGCCGCCCGCCGGGGCCAAACCTGTCGTGAATGGGGTGGCTCAGCCCACTATGGCAGTGGTGAGGCCGCCGGGCACCTCTGCGGGAGGGGTAACCTCCATCCAGCATCAGAGACCCGGGCTGGTGGTCGGCTCGACCCGGGCGGCCACCTCTCAGCCCACGCTGGCCGTCCGGCCCCAGCAGCAAACCACCATCCAGCTGCCTCCTGGCTTCACCATCCCGCCAGGTAAGTCCGGGTCACCTGACAGGTTTCACATTTCTCTTTTCTGATTCCAGGTTCTGATGTGATTATTGAAGTTGTCAGACAGTTTATTGATTAAAGTTTAGGTTCTGATCAGACAGCATTGATCTGTGGTGTTTGAAGTTTAGCAGAAGGAAACAGAACCTTGTTCGGACCAGGCAGTGTTCTGTTTGAGCCGGTCCGTCAGATCAGTCTGTATGCAGCTGTGAGTTCTGATTGGTAATGTTGCTGATGCTCCTCATCCTGCAGGTATGGTTCTGGTTCGGACAGAGACGGGTCAGCTGGTCATTGTCCCTCAGACGGTTCTAGCCCAGGCTCAGGCCAAGACGCAGCAGGGTCAGACGGTGGTCGCTCAGAGACCGGCGACACCGACGGCTGCAACCACCATACGGGTCAGCACCGCCACCACGGTGAGTCCAATACCAGGTCTGAATGTACTGAACTCGGTTCAGATGGTGCTGGTAGTGTTTCCTTCCTGTTTCAGACAGGAAGTCGGCCATTGGGTTCTGTGTTTCTGTTAGTCTCCATCAGTTTTCAGCCTCTGATCTGAGTCCAGGTGGTTTATGGGACAACAGGCCTCCTGGTTCTGGCACGGGGACTCCTTAGCTGAGTTGTTGAACTAGTAGAGATGTTAAAAACATTGATGGTAACATTTTAAACATTTAAAACTCCGCTAGATCCTCCAAACATTGTTACTGATATCATCATCAGTGTATCAGGAGTGGTAGTGTGTAACTCTGTGGGGTGTGTGTGGTGTGTGTAAAAGTCAGACTCACCGCTAAGGTTTTTTGAGCGACTGCATGATGAACCTTCCAATACACTCTTCCCATGCTAAATGTTTTACATATTTCATATTTATTCATGGGCATTGTCACATCAACATTTTAAGGTGAACTTGCTTCTAAACTGTGGAAACACTCGGACGTCTGTTCGCCATGGCAACACTGCTGTCAACAAACCACCTGTTACAAAAAATATAAAGGATTTTTTATCTGTTTTTATCTGCTTGCCATTTTTATATTGTTTATTCTGTATTAATTTACTGTTATTAATTTGTTTTAATATTTTATTTCATTTCAGTCTTTAAGGAGTTAATGTTTTACTGGTTAATTAGAGGTTGCATTAAAAACAAACATGGCCGTTCAGGTTTCCTGCAGCAGTCTTTTTGATTTATATTTATTTGCAATTTATGTATTTTTATTGCTTTATTGTTATTAGATGAATAAATATTTAATTAAATTTTCTTCCTCTTTCATATTTATTTTACATAGTTGGAAGTAAATTCCTGCGTTAGAGGTTTAAAAGAAACAAACATGGCCTCCTCTTCCTGCACAGACACAGAACTGAGCAGCTGCAGATTAAGTTTATTATTTCTGGATTTCCAGTCGGATGAATTCTTCCTGAAGTTTTCCCTGTGTTGTAGGCGGCTGGCCCCCCTCAGACCGTCCGCCTGGCCTCCCCCACCCAAACCAGGATGATTCAGTCTCCCTCCACCACATCCGTACAGGTGAGCTACCATGTTTGAAGCATCCTCTGCTGTCATGGCAACAGAGTGAGCTGACGATCTAATCTTCATCTTCTCAAAGTCGGTTAAAAACGTTGTCATGACAATGTTTCTCTCTTTGTTGGGGCCGTCTCTCTGAAGGCCCTCCCCGTGGCCCCCGGCGCCGTGTCCGTGAAGATGACCACGCCCCAGAAGACTCCGACAGTGATAACGACGGGGGGGACGTCTGCAGCCAAGCCCGCCAGCGTGCCGTCAGTCACCCTTCCCACCGCCTCGCCCGCCCCCAGAGTCACCGTGGTGTCGCAGGTCAGGTCCCGCTGGTTTCTGGTCTGCCCCCCTTCCCGCTGACTGCAGGTTCCTCACATGTGTTCAATCCGACAGGAAATGCAAGAGAACGTGAAGAAATGCAAGAACTTCCTCGCCACGCTCATCAAGCTGGCATCCCATAATTCCCCCTCCCCAGAGACCTCCAAGAATGTGAAAGCCCTGGTCCAGGACCTGCTCGTAAGACGTCCACTTCTGTCCACTGAAGGCTGATGGTGACGTGTCCACGCATCCTCATAGTGTGCTTTCTGTTTTTTCAGGATGCAAAGATTGAGCCTGAGGAGTTCACGTCTCGGCTGCAGGCTGAGCTGAAGTCCTCCCCGCAGCCCTACCTCATCCCCTTCCTCAAGGTACCAACCGGCTCGCTGACTGTCCCACGAAGCTGGACTTACGCGCGCGCAGCGTCTGCGTACGGTCGGTTTCCGCCATAAGCGCCGCGGGGGCTTGACGTGCACCCCTGCTACGCAGCACGGTTACGCGGAAGTACTCCCTTGTGATTGGTCAGTTTGTGATTACGTTTTTCCGGATTTCTAGATCTCGCTGAATTTGTGAGGTTTGTTTTCGCTGTAAGCTTTTTTAGAGACAAATTATTCCTTCGTTTGCTTCCATGAGCTCATGAAGACACTGCACCACGTTGTTCTAAACAGTATACGTCTTCGGGAACCATCGAAAGGACTCGGTCCTGTGGAGTGTACCCGCCGAATCCAGCCCTACTGCCACCTTCACGTATGGAAGAGAAACTTGATGCCACCACGCTAGAATGCGAGAGCACGTTTCACCAGCGTCAGCTTCGCCAGCCCTTCTGTACGCAGAGACCACACGAATATAAATCCAGCTTTAATCTTCAATTACATAGTAATTACATGTAAGCGTGTAATTAAACACTCATTAAATGTAATTATTGTGTAATTAAACAGTAGTCTGCTAGATGGTCAGCCCGAGCCAATATTTCACCAATTTTATCAACAATTTCTCAGGATCGGTAGTGTGAAGCTCTGTGGGGGAAACTGATGGATAGTTATCGTTTAGCTGATCTACGGAAGTTTTCCAGCATTTCTATCTCGTCCAGGAGGTTTACAATCCAGCCACTAAATTTTGTTTTATATTTAGAGACTATCTTGTAAATCCACCATGATCCATGATAACAGGATTATTTATCACATTTCATCATAAAAAGATTACTATCACTACTATGTTGCTAAGAGACTTCTAGTCTCCAAGTTATTTTCTGTCAACAATGACAACTGAGGCTATCCTGAAAAAATGTCTGTATGTGGACTTTGCTTCAAAAGGTTGAGGGTCTACACACATTTTTACATTAAAAAAAAGCTAGTTGGACTAACACTACCCACAATTACTGGGAGTGTCTACTCTGTAATTAAACAGTAAATATTGTGTAATTACACATGTAATACTAAGAAATGAACCAGTAACTGTAAGGTAGTTATACTTAACACTTTGTAGTAAGAGCATCAGTTCAGTTTATTACTATTTTAATAGACAGTAATTACTGTTTAACAGTAATTAGTTGTGTAACTACTGTTTAACTACAGCAGAACCGACTCTTTCTTGAAAACCTCCTCTTTCCTCTTTTCCTTCCTCAAAGTTCTTGTTTCTTCACAGAAAAGCCTCCCCGCCCTCCGTCAGACATTACTCAACAGCCAGCAGTCTCTGACGACGGTCCCTCCCACCACCTCTGCACCGCAGCCAGCCGCCCCCGGCTCCATCAGACCACGGCTACCTGTCGGCCCGGCAGGCAGCACAGTTCGCCTGAACCCACCCATCACCAACACAGCCGCTTTGGTAGGACCAGCAAGCACACCTGCACACGGTTTACAGGTGATAGGCCAGGTGTTCTACAGGTGATAGGCCAGGTGTTCTACAGGTAATAGATCAGGTGTTCTACAGGTGATAGATCAGGTGTTCTACAGGTGATAGATCAGGTGTT
>JBAMHW010000010.1:9107102-9117611 GCA_037177495.1 Rhadinocentrus ornatus
TCTAAATCGACGGGCAGCAAACGCAGCGTCGGGTTCTAAATCGACAGGCAGCCAACGCAGCATCGGCTTCTAAATCGACGGGCAGCGAACGCAGCGTCGGGTTCTAAATCGACGGGCAGCGAACGCAGCGTCGGCTTCTAAATCGACGGGCAGCAAACGCAGCGTCGGGTTCTAAATCGACAGGCAGCCAACGCAGCATCGGCTTCTAAATCGGCGGGCAGCGAACGCAGCGTCGGGTTCTAAATCGACGGGCAGCGAACGCAGCGTAGGGTTCTAAATCGACGGGCAGCGAACGCAGCGTCGGGTTCTAAATCGACGGGCAGCGAACGCAGCGTCTGGTTCTAAATTGACGGGCAGCGTCTGGTTCTAAATCGACGGGCAGCGAACGCAGCGTCGGGTCCTAAATCTACGGGCAGCATTGGGTTCTAAATTGACGGGCAGCGTCTGGTTCTAAATCGACGTACTTTAACGCAGCATCGGGTTCTGAAACGACGGGCAGTGAACGCAGCGTTGGGTTCTGAAACAACACATGGCATACCAACGGCGGGCTTGGTGCCATCACATGACTGCTGGTTTTAACGGCACAGCTTTAATCTGCAAATTAATCTTTGGACCGGTCCGTTAATGAAACATCCAGAACCGAACAGAACCTCTGGGTTCAGTGACATTCACAAACTATCTGATAAAAGGTTTTTATGGGAAATATTTTACAAACGTAACGATTAATAATTGAAAAATGTGATCTGATCATTTTTAAAATTTGATGTTGATCAAAGCTCCTGAAACTTCTCAATGACATCATTCTGATCATGTGACTCAGCAGACATGTGACCTGTGGGATTTTCCTCTTAACACAAACACTGACAGGGAGCTGGTTCTCCGACACAGAAATCACTCAGGCTACAAAGGTTCTACATTCCGGCAGCCTCCTCATCCTCACCTTCATCGTGGCGGCCATGTGACTGAACTACAGCTCTGATTGGTCGATGAAATGCAGTCAGACTTCAGATTTGAAGGTTTTTAACGCTTTAAATGTTTGTTCAGTTTTTTGTTTTGGTTTGTATAACATTTAGCCCAACTCATTAACTGACACTGAGCCGGACCTGGACTCAGAACCCGGCTCCGGTCCATCTGCTGGAAGGACTTGATTTATGTGACTATTTATATTTCCTACATTCTGGATCGAAGCCGAAGCTTTTTCAGGTTTTACAGTCGTTTGTACGTTTGCAGAAAAATGGAATAAAATGATGAAGATGCAGCTTCGTTTATGTTCTGGTGTCCAGAACCGTCAGAATTTTTATCACTGTACAAACTAATCAGCAACACAGACAAAATGTTTATAAAAAGTTCTGTATAAAAGTCATCAGTTCATCTGGACCACGTTCAAGTCCAACAACAGTCTGGTTTTAACATGAGCTGGTTCTGCCGGACCTCCAGAACCGCTCCTAGTTGTTAGTCCAGTAGTTCTTGTTTGATCCGGATCGGGGTGCTGTTGATGGACTGGCTGAGTCGCAGTTCGCGACACAGGACGTACTCGCTGAACTGAGACGAGTCCACGCCACCGCCGCAGGATGCCTTCACACTGAAACCCTTCTGGAAGAGACGCTCCAGGACCTGCAGGGGCAAATGGAGAGCCAGGTGAGAAGTCCAAAATAATGTTGGTTCTGGATTCAGTAAATTCAGTACTAAACCTGAACCAGGTCTTTGTGTGGACCTAGGTTCCCAAAGCTGACCCAGGTCCTAGACCCAAATTCTCAACCTGACCCAGGTCCCTAAACCTGACATAGATTGCTCAATCTGATTTACACACAGATGGAGTTTTATTCATCTGATGTAGATCGTAGTTTTTACTGCAGATTAAAGAAACACCTGAAGCCCAAATCTAGACATTCTGATATTGGATAGAATGGAAGTTTGGATGGTGAGGTTCTCTTTGGACCAGAACCTTCAGTCATTAAACTTTAAATATTTCAGTAAAGCAGGGTGAGCAGGAACAGTAGGGACTCCAGAAGAGAACCCTGAGGGACTCCACATGTGATTGTGGTGTGATTGATCCAACAGCTGTAGATAATCAATCTGAAATAGTTTACAGAAGCGGAACCAGCAGGACGTGGGATGTAACCGTGAGTTCACCTGTACGGAGTTCAGTCTGCAGTAACCGTTGAGTGGGAAACGTATCACATGGGTCGGGTCCTGGTTCCAACCTGCGTTAACAGAGTTACACATGACGTCTCCAGTCTCAGGGAAGACCTCCTCGATCAGAACCTTCTCCCCGCTCAGCGCAATCCTCTCGCCCAGATCAGGCGTAACACGCACCACCAAGCACTCACAGGGCGCCGCCCGCTGGGCCTCCCGCTCCGCCTGCCAGCGCTCCAGCTCCCGGACCATCGGGGTCAGCTGGTAGTACCGGGCCTCCTCGTACAGCTGGGAAAAGTCCTGATGGGGGACCAGAAACGGCAACATGTGACAGAGGGGAAAATAGATAAAAAACAATGTCACCAAATTCCTCACAGCAGAAAATTTTAAACCAGTAAACCCAGAACTCCACGTCATCACTATCTTCTTCTTCTTCTGCTGCTGCATCACCCTGTTCTTCTTCTTCTGTAACAATGTGTTTTTTCCACTGTTGTTGGCCTGAGGCTTCACTCAGTATCAAAGCTCCTCCCTTCTTCCTCCCTCCTCCTCTCCGATGTGTTTTATAAAGAGCTTTGTGTCTTCAGGCTGTTTGACTCATCCTGAGCAGAAGAACGCTCACTAACTACAGGCAGATAGATGAGAGAGAAGCAATATGCAGCACACACACACACTTGTATTAATTTAGTAAAACACACACTCGTCTGCTGCAGCTGGCAGCACTGAGCTGATGAAAGATGGTAACTCTCTGTTTGACCTGCAGGATGTTTCCATCTCAGCTGTTCACCGCCTGCACGCCGCAGTGTCGTGATTCACCTGTCTGACGCGTTTGAAGTGTGATTCTTTACCAGATGTGTTTCAGGCCCTCAGGTGCCCCGCAGATCTGAATCACGTTGTCCGGGTACAGATCATCCAGGATTATCTCAGAACCACGACGCAGAATCTAACATTTCACTGGATGATGTTTTCTGATTTAATAAATACTCAGTGATTTCATTTCCTCTGGCGTAGTTTAACTCAAGCTGGTCAAAATCATCCATCATTTCCTGGATGATCAATAACCTGATCAGAAGGGAAAAAACAGCCCAAACTGAATGTTTGGTTTCATCCTCTCAGTAAACATCAGTCTCAGATCTCTCTTTTTAATCTCAAGCTGTTTGTAGTTCTAATTTTTAAAATATGTATTAATTGTCATTTTTCCAATCGATTAGGATCAATGAGATCACAGGAACCAGCTCAATGTGGATATTGACGTATTACATAACAGACCTGGACTCAGATCTTCTCAGAACGTCTCATCAGATTTTATTTTTTTTACTGGATTTTCTCACTGGGCTGCATGGGACCGGCTAAAACCAAGTGGGATCGATTAGAACCAGGTGGGACCGGTTAGAACCAAGTGGGACTAGCTACAACCAAGTGGGATCGGCTACAACCAAGTGGGATCGATTAAAACCAGGTGGGACCGGCTACAACCAAGTGGGATCGATTAAAACCAGGTGGGACCGGCTACAACCAAGTGGGACCGGTTAGAACCAAGTGGGACCAGCTACAACCAAGTGGGACCGGTTAGAAGCGGGTGGGACTGGCTACAACCAAGTGGGGTCAATTAAAACCAGGTGGGACCGGCTACAACCAAGTGGGATCGATTAAAACCAGGTGGGACCGGCTACAACCAAGTGGTATCGATTTAAACCAGGTGGGACCGGCTACAACCGGGTGGGACCGGCTAGAACCAAGTGGGATCAGTTAGAACCGGGTGGGACCGGTTAGAAGCGGGTGGGACTGGCTGCAACCAAGTGGGATCGATTAAAACCAGGTGGGACCGGCTACAACCAAGTGGGATCGATTAAAACCAGGTGGGACCGGCTACAACCAAGTGGGACCGGTTAGAACCAAGTGGGACCGGCTACAACCAAGTGGGATCAATTAGAACCAGGTGGGACCGGTTAGAAGCGGGTGGGACTGGCTACAACCAAGTGGGATCGATTAAAACCAGGTGGGACCGGCTACAACCGGGTGGGACCGGCTAGAACCAAGTGGGATCAGTTAGAACCAGGTGGGACCGGTTTGAAGTGGGTGGGACCGGCTACTACCAAGTGGGATCGATTAGAACCGGGTGAGACCGGCTAAAACCAGGTAGGATCGGTCAGAAGCGGATGGACCGGTTAGAACCAGGTGGGACCGGCTACAACCAAGTGGGACCGGTTAGAACCAAGTGGGACCAGTTAAAACCAGGTGGAACCGGCTACAACCAAGTGGGACCGGCTAAAACCTGGTGGGACCTGCTAGAACCAAGTGGGATCGATTAGAACTGGGTGAGACCGGCTAAAACCAGGTAGGATCGATTAGAACCGGGTGGGACCAGTTAGAAGTGGGTGGGACTGGCTACAACCAGGTGGGATCGGTTAGAAGCGGATGGACCGGTTAAAACCAGGTGAGACCGGCTACAACCAAGTGGGACCGGCTAGAACCTGGTGGGACCTGCTAGAACCAAGTGGGATCGATTAGAAACAGTTGGGACCGGCTAGAACCGGGTGGGACCGGCTACAACCAAGTGGGATCAATTAGAAGAGGGTGGGACCGGCTACAACCAAGTTGGATTGATTAGAACCGGGTGAGACCGGCTACAACTAGGTGGGACCGGCTAGAACCAGGTGGGATTGGCTAGAACCAAGTGGGACCGGCTAGAACCAAGTGGGATCGATTAGAAACAGTTGGGACCGGTTAGAAGTGGGTGGGACCAGCTACAACCAAGTGGGATCGATTAGAACCGGCTGAGACCGGCTACAACTAGGTGGGACCGGCTAGAACCAGGTGGGATTGGCTAGAACCAAGTGGGATCGATTAGAAACAGTTGGGACCGGCTAGAACCGGGTGGGACTGGCTAGAACCAGGTGGGATTGGCTAGAACCTAGTGGGACCGGTAAGAACCAGGTGGGACCAGCTAGAACCAAGTAGGACCAGCTAGAACCAGGTGGACCACAGACTAGCAGTGAACTGGGTTTCTCCTCAGATTGAGGACATGTACATGATAAACTGGAAGGGCCCTTCAAACTACAGACTCTTCATCATCATGATGAAGACGAAGGTTGTGTTCTATGGAACGACAACTGATTTCTGATCAGGTTTACCTGGAAGTCTTCGGGCAGCAGCAACTTGCAGGTGCGCAGGAAGCTGAGGATGTAGCGGAAGATGTCTCCGTCTCTGTCGATGAAGTAATGCTGCTTCAGACTGTCCAAGACGATGGGCTCAGTGCCGTTAAAGAGACGGCCAATCCTGCACACACACACACTAATTAACATGCACTTTTTATTTAGAAACAACATCCAGTTAAAACCGAAACTCTGAAAACTGAATTGACACGAAAAGGGGTTCAGTTTGTGGATTTTCCTTCGGCAGCTGGGAGACAAATCTCCATCCCAGTCCAAAGTCTCTGAAAGAAGATTCCTGAATTCAGCTCCATCCGTCATCATGATGCTGCCACCACCATGCTTCACTGTGGAGGACGGCAGACATTGGCTTTGTTCCATGAAGTTTTTTTCTTCAGTTTCCGTCTCTGGTCAGAGGACCCTCTTCCAGATGTTTCCGGATACGCCCATTCAGAAAAATACATTCTTAGTTCATTCCACTTCACCACTTTGAACTATTTTTGTTAAATACATCAAATTACAGGCAGCAGCATAAAAAAGAAAAAAGGAGAAAAAAAGGTTTATATTTCCATCTCACACCGCAGATATCTAAGAATTTCCCCGATTACGAGAGAAAGCAGCTGCTGTGAACAGAGCTGTAAAACATGGCTGAGGAGGAGATGTGGCTCTGGTTCAGTCTTCAGGTGTTTATACAATAAAATAAAATGGGTTTTTCTTTTAACCTTTTATTTTTACTCCTAAAGCTCTCTGTGAATCAGAGTCCTTCCTTAGATTCATTTTCATAGTTGACTGATGCGCCATCGTCATGACAACGCAGGTGAGGAGGCGAAAAACTAAAACTAATTGTTAGATCTAGTAGTCGAGTTTAAGACTCGAATTAAGAAAAAAAGAAAGCAATGATCTGAGCTTAGATGTGGACTCTCAGTGATTCGGGCTGCAGGTGTACCTCACTCCTGTCTGCTGGGGGTCTCACCTGGACTCGGGGAACTTGGTGAGCGTAGCCAGGCTGCTGGTGTACATGTGCCCCCCAACGTCAATGTGGACGGGGGCGTTGGCCTTCGTGAGCTGCGCAGGTGACGGGATGCCCTGGGCGGTCATGGGTGACACAGGTGAGCAGCTCAGAGACATCCTAGACATGCTCCGCCCATCCTGTGACAGGTAACAACAGGTGAGAACAAAGAACTGATCCAGTACAGAACTTTTATCCACACATCACAGGACATCGATCAGCTAAAAAACTAAAAACAAACTACTTCCTGTCAACTGAAAACATCCCGTTCTACTTCCTTTCCGCTAAAAGCTTCTTCCGGTCAGTTCCAAGGGAGAACAGAGTCTGCTGCCCCAACAGGACTGGAGCAACGTTGCACGAAGGTTTTCAGATTTCAGACTTTGAAAGATGAGGGTAGAGTTCTATCTCATGGTGAGAAATGCTAATACCAGCTATCCTGTAACCGGGTTAAGGGTTTAAACCGGGCCTGGAGCTAAAACTTTAGGCTGAGGCTCTCTGGGGTTTGGCACGTCTAACATTTTGAAGCACCTTAAAAAGTCAGAAAAATGAACAGCAATGTTTTGAAGAACTAACCCGAGCTGTTTAGAACCGGACTGAACTAGTTTTTTTTCTCTGTCAAGAGACCAGAGATTATTTTTGTTGGGGGTGTCTCTGGAGTGCTACCCCAACGCGCCCTGCCCCCTCTCTGCGTGGCGCTCTGAAGCATGAAAGGTGAAAAGGAGGCTGCAGCTCGATCTGTGCCCCGCGGCCCGCGTGCTGCCCGGGGCCAACCGACTCGCCCAGCTCCGCCCTTCCCCCCACCACCCCCCTGTAAGTCAGCAACGATGTAAAACAAGTGCGTTCAAATGTCGGGACAACAGCTTGTGTGCTGGTACTGTTCCGGGTCCAAGTCCAGTTGTCTCTAGAACCGGAACGTTACCGGCAGAATAATCTGAAAGTCGCTGTTGGACCAGGAGCTGGTTTCTTTCAGATGATGTGAAACCTGAAAAATCAGCTGAGAGTCACACAAAAATCTTGGCCCATATCGCGTGCACGAACGGACTTCACACGTGGGTGATCTGATTCCGTGAAAGTGAAGACGATGTTCAGCAGAAACTGTCTGCAGGAGGTTTCTATAATCCGCATCTGAAACTGATCAGATCCTAACAGGCGCCTCACTCCAGACCTCTTTAGAAATCTGAAGATTTAACTTGCTTTCGTCCAATCACGAGCTCCGGGGAAACTGCGTGTGGCCTTTTGTCAGATTTCAGACGTTTAGAGCCTTTTGCTGAAATCCGGATATAAAGATTCTTTCTGGATTTATTAATTTGGACATTTTCTGTTTCAGCCGCTAAAACCGGGATCCTTGTTAGCGTGCTGAAAGATGTCAGCAAAACAGCGAGTCGAAAGAAAAAGTTCAGTTTTTTTTAGAAAAAATGTCTTTCCTTGGTACATTTTTTAGTGCCGATTTTAAGACAGTTTTACGTCATAAACGGATCATGTTTCGCTTTTTTGGTGGTCGGATCTATTTATCCTCTGATTGGTCGCTGATTGAAAACCGACGTTATTTAAATGGAGTCTGGTCTTCTGTGAATAGCGTCGAGGCTCGCTGAAGTCAACGAGTCTGCGTCAAATAACCAGTTCCAGGTTGTAAACTTGCAGCACGTGCTCCGTTCTCACCTGAGAGGACACTGACACGGAGGACATGGAGAACGGCGTCTGTGGCTCCGGATCCGGCTGCTTTTCACCTCACGGTCCCGCAGATCTGCGTCGGTCTGACGGCGTTTCTGCACAGAGAGCCACACGAGCCTGTCTCTGTTTCTCCGTCTGAATAAAGAGGAGGGTTGAAAGGGGAGAGTGGCCCGGGGCCCTTCAGACCTCCAGGGGCCAGGATTATGTTACAATAGCGCGGGCGGTGTGCTCTTTTCCCTCCCGTCCGACTTGTTTGTTGAGCCGCGGATCCTCCGCCTGTCCGCGCGCGCTCCGCCGGAGAGATTTTAATCTATGAGCGCAGAGTTTTCTCTGATTCAGACACGGATCTTCATGGAGCCGCACTTCGGTTCGGGCCTGCAGTCCCTGACAGCTCATCAAACCCTTCTGCTGCTGGGCCGAATGACGTCCGCCGTCACGCATCCTGCCGCCTGAGGCCAAATGCGCCATTTCAATTATTGCGCACTGACGAAGATGTGCGCCGCGAGGCTGCGCGCGCACAAGGCTGTTTCTTTCTGCTTCTCTGAATCCAAATAGGATCCTGGTCTGTGCTGTTAGCTGATCGAAACGGTCACGACACGTGAGAAGACACGAGAAAATTAAATAAAAAACAACAACTTTTAATTATTTTATTTAGAAGATCTGGAGATTCAGAAAAGATTCATGTTTCTGTTTCTAAAAAATATAGAGAAGCTGAGCTCACTGATACTCTGGAGGCTTTAACCTGATGACACGCCGGCGCACGCGGGTAAAAAGTGACCATTTTCACCTGTGATGGATTCCTGCAGGTTTTAGCTGGAGCAGAAAGAAACGGATCTGCAGGAGAAGGAAGCTGAACCTTATAAAACAGGATAAAAACATAAATCCAAAAAATGACAATACTGATGAGATGTGTTCAAATTCCGATTAAGAAATGCGGAAAACAAGGAATTCTGAGAAAACCGAACCGCAGTCAGACCATCAGGTTGGTTTTGAAAAGAAAGTAAACTTAGAGGTTATTCACCGACTTTAGTTCAGATGATGAAATACGGCCAAAATGATCCAGATTTCTATTGGGTTGGTCAATAAGTCACGTAAAGTTGATAGAAATGAGAAACTGTCACATTGATTTTCCATGTTTCTGTTTCATTAATCAAACTGAGTTATATCAGAACAAAATGTCTAAAATTCAGTTTCACCTGTTTAAAACTTGTTGAACGATGAAAATAAAGAAGCTTTAATTAATGTCGGTAGGATCACGTGACTGCTCTCCAGCTCCTGCCGGTAAGTTTCCCGTCTTCACGTTTCCAGTCATGATTCCATCCAACTGGATTTCTGCTTGGAACCACCGATCCAGGCAGCTGCTGCATTTAAGGTCATCGGTTTATCTCAGTGAGGTGAACTTGAACTTGAGTAATTTACACAGATTTGATCATATCAAGTTTCTTCATCAAGAAACTTCCTGGACTCACAGCAGACTCAGATTAATGGACTCAAATTGGTCCAGATCAGTCCGGTTTTGTTTAGTTTATCTTTATTCTTTGGACACAAGTTTGTATATTTTCTTAGTAAATTCAATGTTAGACGTGACGGTTCTCTCTGGAACCTTTGAAGCGTAAGATGTCACGGTTCTCTCCGGTACTGTGGGTGCAGCTGGGCTGACTCACTAGCTTTGGACCTTCTGGCTTCTTTCAACACACGCACGTCAGAAAGCAAAGGTCTTGAAACCAAGTTCTTCTTTTGAGGTTTAATATAAAAATAAAGATTATTATTTACACACAAAAAAGAGGAACTGAAATCTAGACTTTTCTGTCAAGCTAACTGAATGTGGTGTAGGTCAAAAGACTGTGTTGCTCGGAGGTCCAGTAACTTCTAACCTACTTTTCCTGATGAACTTTTAATCGCTTCAGTCTAACAGCCAATCAACATTCACTAATATACACGTCATTAGTCACTGGTCAGAAATCTAATTTCTACTGCAACACAGAACTACACCGGCATAGAAAACAAATCACATCACTCAACTGGAATAATTAAGAATAAATTCTAACCATAGAAAATGGCTACAACATATCCGGCCCCTAATTGACTAGGCTGTAGCATAGCAATTACCAACTGATGCTTAAATTGGAGCCATTCACATCAATATACTAACATTTCTCAAATATCTCTTATTTTCAACTAAGGTACTGTAACTCTTCTTCAGTTTCCATTCCAGGCTTTTTCTTCTTTCTTCTTTCGTCTCCTAGAAGTAAACACAGTTTTGTTATGGGTCTATGAAAGATGCTGGTCTTCGTCTGGACTTCAGCGCTTCTGACAACTCCTTTAGAATCTGGCATAACTTTGATGATTCTTCCTAGGTTCCAGGTGTTTCTTGGCAGGGATGGGTCAGCGATGAGGACAACATCTCCAACTTTGAAACATCTTTTTAGACAGAGCCATTTCTGACGGTCCTGCAAGAGGGGAAGATATTCTTGAGTCCACCTCCGCCAGAACAAGTCTGCGAGGTATTGGATTTGTTGCCAGCGACGGCGGGCATAGGCATCA
>JBAMHW010000010.1:9157213-9170028 GCA_037177495.1 Rhadinocentrus ornatus
TTGGAAGAGCAAATCTGTCCGGCAAAATATGGCACACAGACCACCGTTCTGTATGTTAAGATGCTGGACAGGACAGGAAAAAAAAAGAAAAAAAAAAAAAAAAGAAAGTTACATAGCTAAAATTTAAAATTTTGTTGGAGCAAAAGAAAGGAGAAATGCTTCTAGTATGGGCTGGACTCCTGGTAAAGACTTAAACTGCCGCAGAGACCGGGACTTGACTCTCTGGAGACTTCTGTCTCGGTCAATCCCCTCACAGCTGGACTTACTGTAAACTCCTATGCTGCCCATCCAAGCGTTGAACAGCACACACACAGTAGCACTCCTCTCACTGGAGGAAAGTTGGAAAAATGTCTGGAAAGTTGTTTTGACAGCACAAACTTGACAAGAACAGTAAGAGTTTCTCCTTCAGCAACAACTTTCAGAGAAACTGACTCAGGCTAGACTCACATCCACAAGCAGACACACAGGTGCACAGCATGACTGCGAGTGTGTGTGACAGTTAAAGGGTGATCTGCTGGGTGCTGCAGAGTTCAGAGCTAGCATTGAGGGTTAATTTAGTTATTCATCTTTATACATGTTTCCCATCAATCCCTTAAAATTGAATTTCACCTAATACATGTCTTCTGGATAAAAGACTTGTTGTGGAATAACTGTTTTACAAGACTACTGGACCCTTGCTGATGTAGCAGGAGCGGTTCTGCTACTGGAGCCCAGTATGTCTTCAGAGATAAACTGCGTGTGCCACTGATCTGAAATAAGTGTTTACCCAATCTACTGTAGCCTGGAATGATATACATCCTTCACATGGGAGGATTTTCAGCTTTCCACGGGTGTATACCAAGTAGGTTTGTGGAAGGGAGACTGAGTAAAACACAGGTTTATTTGTGATGTCCGGCCCGAGTCCAGCACTGGACGTCTGGCACCAGCGGGTTAACCGAGTAAAGTTGTTGCGCACCGATACTAGCCTCCTTGGGTTTAAGTGACCATTTCAGAAAAGAGCAAAGTCTGCGAACTAGTTCATTTAAAAAGCTCCTGCAGACACTTGTTATGTTCAACATACATAATGTATTCCTGTCAGAAATCAGCGGTCTGCCTGCTGATTTCAGTGACAGCTTCTAACCCATGCAGCTTCCATGCATGTCCTCGTCTCGTCTGTTTCAATTGGCTGCTTCCCTCTTGGGGAATGATGACGACTGAAAACTAGGGCCACACCCTGAAGGACTATCTTTGTTCTCTGTTTGCATTTAAACTACAGGTAAGAAAACATGTTGCACATTTAATGCACAAGGCAGGAAAGTGTGTGACATTTGCATGGTTCATTATGTGATGGAAGGTGTTCATGTGTCCGACCACAAACTAAAACTGCCTGGAGCAATTACTGCACAGGCAAATCACAGGTCATTCTCTTTATTCTAGGATCTACAACATTTTAGCCCTCAGATGGACTACTGGTAGAAGCCTGAACGCCTTCAGAAAACCTTCTAGTGGTCTGAAAGCATCATTGCCCATGCAAGAAAGCTTTGTTAGAGGGCAGAAAGTCACTTTCTGCTTTAAATGATAAAAAGTACCCAGCAAACTTTTTATCTGCTATGGTTGCAAAATTCTTTCAGCAGCTACAAATGACAGTAACGAGACAGCACAATGATAAAAAGTTATCTGAGGCCAAGTCTGCATCAAACAGTCCAACGGCCACAGAGTCCTAAAGAGACAAAAAGTCACTAAGGCAGCTTGAATCCACAGCGATGTTTGGATTGACCTACTTGTCTTCTAAAGGCAAACCGAAGTCCAAAAATGTTTCCACATGATTAGAATGAAGGTGTGAACAGTGGCTGTTTTTATAATGATGCAGGCCATTGACCTGGATGTGGACTCAGGTCAGGACAGTTCTGGAGGTTTTATTGTGCTCTTGTTCTTACCTACATGTTGTTCAGAGATCAGGGCCTCAGGTTTCAGTCTGTTAGCTGTCCTGTTGCGTCCTGCTTCTCAGTTTGAGCGTTCTAGTTCTTAAACAGGAGGTTTTCAGCAGTCAAGTCACTGATTGATCGGCCTCTACCCAGGAGCCCACGAGCAGAGAAATATCAGTCACTTCATATCAGAGAGAAGCTAAATGAGGTCAGCTCTCCACAGACAGTCAGAACCGCCTCTTCAGGACTATAAATATGAGCCGAGGAAACATTTATCACTTCCTGCAGCTGCTTTCTGACAAAGGTGAACACAACGATTTCATTTTGCTTAACGGCACTGCGGAAGAACCCACATGACGTCTGAATGTATTTTTCTTGCTTTGTTTTCCTGATCAACATGAACGTGTTTGACTCAAATCTGACGGAGCATCAAAGAACAGGTCTGGGTCCTGTTGGTGGCACCAACTGTGTCAATCCAGCTGTGAACGTTTCTTCTCGGGTCTGATGAACATCCACGAGCTGAAAGAAAAATGGACGTTCACGGCTTCCAACCCTGCGTGTCGGGTCATTACACAAGCCAGGGCTGTCAACATTCACACGTTCATGCAGAGGTAGAAACTTCAGTCCAGTGACAGACTGGAACTCGCGTTCTCCAGACCCCAGCCCACCTCTGTAACCACTCCCAGAAGAACTTCCAGATCTGGTTTTGATGTGTGGCTTTGCGAATGACTTCACCACGGGTTGGAACGGTTACACAAGTCCAACCTTACTTTTACGTTTTGTTTAGATGAATTAATGTAACTAGCTCTTTCCAGTGAAGTAAACCTGTGGAACAAGGTCAGGACCCCTGACAACAAATGTTATTCTAGTTTACAGAATGTGTGTGAATCAGAGCGGGATCCTTCAAATCCTCTAAATTAATCACACCAACAGCTTGGAGATAAACAGAAGAAACACAAATTAATAGAGAATAGGCAGGAACATGTATTTATATGTATTCATGGCCGTGTCAGGATCAAATGAGGCCAGATCACTAGAGAACTCCTGATTTATGGCCGTGCCACACTTACAATGTCTGTCAGAATAAACTGCCATCAAGAACCTGCAGGGCCTCAGAACACTCGTGATCTTTACTGTAACTCCATGATATTTGCTACACCCAGCGGCGAGGAGGAAGGACCCCAGCCACCCCCGTCACAAACTGTTCTGTCCGCTACCGTCCCACCAGGCTCGGGGACCGCCTCATACCGCCATGAGACCTTTAAATAACAGCATCCTCTCATTGCTTATTATAGATTTTACTCTATAACTTCGTTGTAGTGTTCTTGCTTTTTGTGTTGGACTGTTTTTATTGTGGTTTAGATTCTTTTTATCATTGTCAGGTGAGCCGGGGATTCAAGAATTTCATTGCCAATAATTGTTGATTAATTGTTGTGCAATGACAATAACAGCGAGGAGCATCGCTGCTGGGGTCATGGAGGTCAGGAGAGGTCATGATCACGCTGGTCCACAGTCGTTTCCTGATATGAGCTCAGAAATCATTTTATTTCAAACTTTATGAATTAGAAATGATATTGTTGCAGCTTTATTATAATAGCTAAAAATAAACAGTCAACATACTGAAATGTGCAACAAAGTCCAGGTGCAGCTGCACCTGGATCGGTCTCTGGATCGGTTCTAATAAACACGTCAGACAAGGAAGCCAATGAGCAGAAGAACTTTCATACATGTTCCTGGGATGTTCCAGAGAGCCGTGGAGGAACATGAATGTCTGTGGACCTTTCTACAGAGGCCTGAGACCTGGGTGGGTCAGTCCAGAGCCTTTCCAGCTGCTCCGTGCACCGATGTGCATGTAAGCTGCTGAGTTTGTCCTTTCTGCTGACCGGCAGGCTCTTTTCAGTAGTGATAACACAGCAAGGAGTGTGACCTGCTCATTTTAGCATGTGGTGAAGGAAACAACATCCTGCGTCACATGCCTCCCGGTTGCTCCTCTGCACCTCCTCTGCTCAGTGTCGCTCAGCAACAACCACATTTCCTCCACATATTCTATGTTTCAAAACGTAGATTAATGTTTTTAAGGAGAAACTTTGCAGGCCAACTGTGGGTACGTTACCCAGATTGTAGTAATAAAGTGGCATGCACTTGTTGGGGCCATGCACGGGTGGCCGTGGATGGACAGAGTTAAGACACGTGAAGGAGGGGGACTGGGAAGTATGGATATTTAGACTTACCCTGGACAGGACAACCTCCAAGGTGATGTTCTGAGGAGGAGCGCTGGGCACTGCAGAGCAAGCAGAAAGAATGCTGGATTAGCAAACATCTCAACATCCAGGTCAAAACATCAGTCGGGACAAAGATGCAGACTAAGGGAAGGAACAATGACAGAAAGAAAAGACGTGTTCTATGAAGGTAAAAACAAGAGAGGGAGGGTGGGAAGGTAAAAGCAGTCATCAGCCGGTAAGCGTGAGGAGGATGGGAGGAAAACACGAACACATGGGATGTTGGAGCGGTAAAAGAAGCGTTTCTCATCTTCTCATGGACAATTCAAGCAACATGGGTTAGCTGTCCAGTCAGATGCCTGATTAACTATCAACTACTTATCTATTCATGCAGATGCTGACTGTGTGTGTGTTTCACTGTCTGCGTGTGCACGTGTGTTTTACTGTGGACTCAATTAGCCAACAAGTCTGTTATCATCCAGATGCAGATGGTACAGTCAGCTTGCATCTGTGTGTTGCTTAGCATCATATTACGGGGTGACTGCAGCTGGACGGACCCCCTCCCTCCACGGTACCACGCCGCTCTCTGGGCATCTTGCGGTTCTTGGTCTGGAAGCTGTTATCACATCCTGGCTGACGGACCTTCGAACCCACCGGGTGGAAACTGATCCTTTTTACTCACTCAGAGCTTTGTTATCAGCTACTTTACATGCGTGGTGCTCGTTCTGACCATCGTCAACGACGCCGCTTGCAATAAATTTCACCATCGAAACTCCACTCGTTCTTGTGGTTGTAAAATTTAACCAGTTATCATCCACAGACATTTTAAATAAAAAGGTTTTGCTCGTGGCTTCATCAGCAGTTCTCAGAGACTAGTTCTCTGCATGTTTACTAACGTTCCAATTAAATAAGTAGTTTTTAATGTTTCCCTACCACACAAGCCTGCATGTGGACTACAGCAAAATATTCAAATGTTTGTATTTGTTTCAGTTTTTAAAATGCATGGAGTGAGTGAGTGAGAGAAAATGGTTTTGGAAATAGTACCGGCAAGAATTTAAAAGTACCTTCAGCCCTGGTTATGACACTGTAACTTCATAGTGGCCATCAGCATCCCTTTAATTGCAAACAAAGACCCAAGCTACAAGTTAGAACCAGTCGGCGTAGCACACGGAGCAATATGAGCAGATGTACCGTCACAGGGTCTACAGCGGCAAAGATGGCGGAAAGCTTCTAAGTGGAGACACGGCGTGCTCGGTTTCGGGTCTTACATTAGGACTGCGTGATACTTAAAGATTTGGGGTCATTCTGATGGTAAATAAAGAGTATGGCTGTAGTAGAGCGTCGAGATGAACACGTTAATGAAGAGACGCCTTCCTCTGTGATGCATCGCCTCATGAACGTGAGTTTGCCGTTATCTCTGCGAGGGAAACCATCCGCATACACCACAACAACTTTGCTCTTACATTCAGGACACTGTGGTGGTTAGCGCCGCGGGTCGCAGGTTCGAGCCCGGGCTGGGGGAGGTTCCATCAGTGGCCCTGATGCATGTTCTCCCCGTGTATATGGGCTTCGGTTAGCGTGAGTGGTTGGTTGTCTCTCTGTGTTGGCCCTGTGATGGACTGGTTACCTGTCCAGGTGTACCTGCCTCTGGCCTGTTACTGGAAATGGCTCCAGCTTCCCTGCGACCCTGAACTGGACGGACTGGTACTGGCTGAAACCAGCGTTGGTGCTATCTTACATCAGACTGCAAAACGAGCCAAACACTAACCTCCACCTACAAAATCCTCGTCCCCAGTTCTCTAATGCGCCCCTTAGTGGAATTCTCTGGTACGGATGTGAACATGGATGTTTCCACTGGAGACCTATGTGAGGTAAAAGCAGGTATGGACCCATTTCATCTTCCAGATAAAAATATAGAAAGTACAACCAAGTTCAGAGCAGGAATCCGATTCGTATGTTTCTTAAAAATAATGAACATGTTTAAAGTCCCTGCTGCCACACCTGCTGGGGCAGCGTGTCCCTGTGAGGAATAAAAACACTGAATAAGAAGACTTCCTGTTATCTGATGTGGACTCTCAAACAGAAGAGCTCTTACGTTGTGACATTGAGGTGCAGAGAGGAATACAGGCTGAGAAAGGTCAAGAGTCTTCTGAGGAGCTCAGAGAAGACTCTGTCGTATCGGTGGAACGTTCAGCCTTTCGTTCCATGTGCACGACAGATTCAAAGGGATCTTGGGTCTGAATGTTCTCTTCTCCCCAAACAAAGGAAGAGAAGACTAAACCTGGTGGAACATCACGGACGTCTGGTGTCTACCAACCACATCGTTTCAATCCAGCAGCGTTTTTAATCACACGTATTAATCTGGCTTGTAGGGGATCTCACAGCCATGTCTCCTTCTAGTGGGTCCTTCTCACCACAGCCCACGGTCCACATAGTTGGTTTCAGACCACCAGAGGTCACTAATTCCTTCATCCGGATCCCTCCAGTCCTTCCACTCCAGCTCAGTAAGGAACTTCCAGTTATTTCTGCTGAATACTTGTCATGTTACAACTGAGCTTGTGAGTGTGTAGGTGTGTGAGAGAAGGAGTGTGCATGGACTCTATTAATGTGTCAGGCTGAGAGGCTAAAATGAAGCAGCTCCCTCCTCTCTCAGCCTAATTAAAGACCCCAGGTCCCCTAATGAGATTCCTGACAGCCGGTTAAACAATGTCCTGCGTTTGGCTCGTCACACTCTCCCGCTCCCTGCGTGTCTTTCACACACACACACAGTGCCAGGTAAAACCAGGACCTGGTCCAGCAGTTCACTGGTCTACAGTGCTTCTTCTAACTGGTCCACTTTTAACCAGCAGGCTGCAGAATCCAGCAGTTCTTTCGCCAGATTTTAGTATTTTGGACTCAATTTGTGCCTGCAGACCAATAGGAAGATGGACGGGACATAGGCTGGGGACAACGGCTTGTCTTTTACCCAGGGGAAGACACAGCCTCAGTTACACGTGCGTTAACGTGAAGGTCCCAGGACGCGGTTACGTTAAACCCTGCAGTCTGCTGCATTTAGTAACACGTTGCCTTCAGTTTCCTTCAGTTTCCATCAGTAAATATGATCAGAGGAAGAGCCGCCCTCCATAAACAGACCTGGAAACAAAGAAAACTAGATTTTCAATAAACTTCCCAGCTGAGAGTCTCTGACTTTGTTCTGTCTTGTCCTGTCCAGCACGGTGGTGGCAGGATCATGGTCTGGCTGCTGGGTTGTGCTCAACAAATTTGCTTTGGCAAGAGGAGCCTTATGGGTAGAAGGCTGCTCTTGAAGATCCGATTTTGTTTTAAAATTTATTTCAATATATTGTTTGATCTTGTTTATTTGGATTTATGGGATTTCTGTAATCTTGCTGGACCTCACTGGAGGGGACAGAAAGTAGAAACAGGAGACAAAGATCCAGCAGGTAGAAGCAACGAGCTTCAGTCCAACCTCACACCAGACAACCAGCTGCTACACCTGTACAGAACCAGGGAATTTCCTACAGCTTTTACAGGTGAACTAAGCTGTCAATCATCAGGAGTTCCTAAAAGTCAGGTTCCAGATCTCTGGTCTGACGGCAGCAACGCGTTTAGCCATCGTTCAGGGTCAGCAGCAGTCTGGAAGACACGATCCCAGCCTGGATGTGGACTGACAACACGGATGTAGCTGCCTGTCTCTGACGTGAAAAGCTAGCCGTAGACCTGTAGCCCAGTAGAACTGTAACCCAGTAGACCAGTAGACCTGTAGACCTGTAGACCTGTAGCCCAGTAGACCTGTAGACTGGCTAAAGGTCTACTGGGATACAGGTAGAAGCTGTTCTCCTGTGAACTACATCATGTGATGCTCTGGGGAATCTGGGGGAGCTCACCTCTATCTGTCCCGAAGGCTGACTTGTTTACAAAGTTTCGGCAGTGAGCTCTGGAACATGTAAAGAACTTGTGCAGGGATCTGGGTCAGTGGCTGGTCGCTAGCGTTCTGGCTGCCAATGATCTCGAGCTTTTCTCAGTTTTCTCCTCCAGCGTTGGGCTGTGCTGAAGGATCATCCAGCTCTACATGGCATGCAGACAGCTGTGCAAAGCTTCCACAATTCCGATAACTGCTGTCCCCATGATGGAGAGACTTTCAATAACCAGAGCTAAAACGTTTCAAAAGAAGAAAGCAAAGTTGTGTTTAAGTCCTGCTGCAGGCCTGGATGATGGTGGCTGGCAGAGTGAGAGGTGGCATGCTTAACGCTCGCTGGAGGAAGAAGCACGGAAGCCCCGCACACAAGCCGACCCCCCGAATCAGTAAGGAAAAGCTCACCGTCTGAGTGGGTGGTGATGCTGATGGTCTCAGACGCGGTTCCTGGTCCGTAGCGGTTCATTGCTAAGACCCGAACCGTGTACTCTGTGAACTTGTTAAGTCCATCCATCTTGTAGTTGAGTCCACCCACTTCCACGCTCTGAACCGACACACAACCATGGCACTTTGTCAGGAAGTTTTATCAGGCTGCAGACAGAGAAAGGTGTGGCGTGTTGTCTGTGCTGACCTGCTCCTTGCCAGATGGGCTTTCGGTCCACAGCAGTCTGTAGCCCAGAATGGGCCCGTTGGGATGGTTGGGAGGCTCCCAGCTCACCTGGATGGATGTCGGAGACAGAGCCAGCGCTCGGAGAGACTCCACCCTGCTGGGAACCTGGACTGTAGAGACACACGGAGATAACACGACGTCTTTAGATCATGACTGAGGACCACATTCCCCACGACATTTCTGGGGCCTGGTGGCCCTTTTAAAACTAGAAATTCCTGCTCTGAAACAGGTTCTGCACTGATTTAGTGATGGCTGGAAAGATCTGCCAACTTAAGACAAGCTGCATTTATTCCAACATGAGCACATTCAGGTTTTGGCAGCTTACAATCCCTGAAACACAAGTCACCCCTAACGGTCGTATTGTGGTTGTCGTCTTTGACCCTCGGGGATCCTGAGCCTTTCAGAGGCATTAAATTAATTTCATTTGGCCTTCATATGTCACATCAACCAATATTTCCATATTTCCCATATCTTTGTTGGCTATATTCGTCTTTACCACAGCCTGTAAAATCTGACCTTCATTTGTTGGTCCTAAAAATGGTCCTGATTGCACCACTTTCAGCTACAGCAACTAACCAGTGACCCATCATGTCTGCCAAGGTCAAACCGGGACTTTCCATCTACACTGCACCGAGTGTGTGTTGCACACTGCAACACAGTTCCAGGTCAGCTCGGCTTTTCTTACAGGGGAGAAGATTTGGAAGGTTTTTAAAGGGAACAACCCACATACTCAACTCTGCTTCCCACCAATCATTTTATTTTCAGATGTGGCTCCATGTCAGACAATGCAGTTTATCTGCAGCACGGTGATTCACGGAGCTTTACAGGACACAAGAAGCATCATTTAAACAGGATAAAACATGATCCAGTTTAAACTTCCAGCCTACCAGAACCAGATCCAGGTCTGGACTCTAAATAAAATCTAGTTCCATGCAGCAGAGACCAGGTGGGTCTTCAACCTGGATCTAAATAAACTGTTTCAGCTGATCTGAGGCTTTCTGGGAGTTTGTTTGCTGAATGCAGCTTCTCCAGGTCTGGTTCTGACTTTGGGAACTGATCAGAAACTGGATCCCGATGACTTGACAGTTCTGGTAGGTTCATGCTGGGTTAAGAGGTCTCATTCAGAACTTTATAGACCAGCAGCAGAACTTCTATCCTCTGATGGACCGGCAGCCAGTGTAAAGACCTCAGAGACTGATGTGGTCCACTTTCCAGGTCTTAGTGAGGACTGGAGCAGCAGAGTTCTGGATCAGCTGCAGGTGTCTGACTGATGTTTTAGGTAGAACCTGTAAAACCTCTGTTACAACAATCAAGCCAACTAAAGATGAAAGAAACATTGATATGTTGATTCCATGATCAACAATACAATATCGTTGATCCAAAATAAAAATGTGTGTGTGTGTGTGTGTGTGTGTGTGTGTGTGTGTGTGTGTGTGTGTGTGTGTGTGTGTGTGTCTTACGGTCTGGCTTGGTGGCGATCCTGAGGGGGGCGGAGCTCTCTCCAGGCCCCACCTCGTTGTAAGCGATGACTCTGAAGGTGTAGCTCTCCTCTGGTTTGAGGTTGGACACCGTCAGTTCCAGAGACTCCGGCTCTGACACGTTCACTGACCTCTCCCTGGTGCAGGAAAACACAGTGAAAGCAGAGAGAAACTTAGAGGCGATCTAAAATCTACTGACTGTCTGAGGAGCCCCTCCATCATCACAACGCAGATAATGCGAGCTGTAATCTGTGTAATCCCCAGCTAATCCACAGATTACTGCACCTCTTCAACCTGACGTTTTCACGAGTAATCACCAAATCTCTGGCGAAACAAACCCCGCGGCAACAACGAGCACGTTTCCAACGTAGCATCCCACACACGGAGGTTCAGCTCCGTCAGAAAGAGACACCATATCTTTCCCGCTTGAAGGCTAACAGCATAGTGTCAGCTAAATAGACGTGAACCCAGACCTAAACCCTAGACCACAACCTAGACCTAAGAAACTGCAGCAACCCCAGATCATAGACTGGGCCCACAGGCTTGCACAGTAGCACCAGGCCTGATAGCTGCATCCCTTCGTCTGCCTCCCATCACTCTAGGACAGAACTGGACTCATCAGACCACATGACCTTCTTCCATGGCTCCAAAGTCCAGTCTTTATGCTCTCCAGCAACCTGAAGCCTTTTTCTCCGGTTAGCCTCACTGGTTAGTGGTTTTCTTCTGGCTCCACAGCTGTTCAGTCCCTTGAGTTCCTTCACATAATTCGTGTGGAAAAGTTCTACTGCTGGTTTTCTTTCATCTGGTTCCACCATCATTCAGGATGTTTTTCTGACCACATTTCTTCCTGGAAGACGCTGGTTCCCCACCATCCTTCCGGTGTTTGTATAATGGTTCTGAACCTAGTTCTAGTAGTTTCTGCTTCTCTATTGACTGCTGGATCCAATCTATATCTGTTAAACTGGGTTGATATAACACTGCAATACGTAGCTTAAGAACTTTTACTAACTTTTACTCCTGTCTCTTAACATATAAGAACTAATTTGAGTTGGGAGTGTGTACATGTACTTCACATCCAAGGCCTTTTCCTTATTGATTTATTCTCTATTCTATTCTATTCTATTCTATTCTATTCTATTCTATTCTATTCTATTCTATTCTATTCTATTCTATTCTATTCTACAGTCATCTGGCAGACGCTTTTATCCAAAGCGACTTACATCTGAGAGTAAGGACAACACAAGCAGGAATTCAAACATCTTAATTAAGTAGTAGTCAGACTGCTGTGAGTCGAGTTGGACCCAGGTGCTGTCATGTAGGGCTAGACGCAGGTTTTTTTTAGTAAGCTTCATTAATCAGAGGAAACTGGTGTATTATTGATTATTGTGCTGTCAGATCAGAGCATCATTATAAACAAATTAACACGAATTTTCTGTACTTGTATTCTAACATGATAATAAACATTCCTGTTAAACCTGGATCTTTATTGGAAAGCTGTGTGAGTGTCTCCGATGGCCAGAGGGTCGGCCAGTCCACCACCTCCTGATCCCTTGTGTTGTTTTCAGGTTCAGACCTCAGACTGGTTCTGGTGGGGCAGGATAAAGCGGGGAAGAGCTCAGCTGGAAACACAATCCTGGGAGAGAAGAAGTTTAGCTGTGAGGCCAGTTCCAGGCCTCTGACTCTGAACAGTGAGCAGATGGAAGCTGTTGTTGGTGAGCGTAGAGTTTTGGTGGTGGACACCCCCGGACTCTGCAGCTCTCGTCTGTCTGCAGAGGAGGTGAAAGCAGAGCTGCTGAAAGCAGTAGAGTTCTGCTCTCCGGGTCCTCACGTCTTCCTCCTCACGCTCCAGCTCGGTAGACTCACCCCACAAGAACAGGAAGGCCTGCAGATCCTGCAGAGGATGCTGAGCTCTGAAGTCTCCAAACACACCATGTTGCTGTTCACCTACGGAGACCGACTGGAAGACATGGACATGGAGCAGTTCATCAGAGAGGACGACAACCTGCAGAAGCTGCTGAAGAACTGCAGCAGGAAGTACCATGTGTTCAACAACAAGATGGAGGACCGGAAGCAGGTTGAAGAGTTGCTGGAGAAAATAGATTCCATCTCAGAGGGAGGGAGCTTGTTCTATCAGAAAGGGTGCAGATCAGGGTTCTGGTCAAGGTTCTGGTCAAGGTTAAGGTCAGGGTTCTGGTCAGTCTGTAGATGTGTTTGCAGATTTTACAGGATGATTTATAGAGTTCTTCGTCAGATCTGCTTTAGACTATATAACATCTTCAGATAGATAGAGGAGAGGAGGCTGAGGAAGCACTGGAGGATAGAAAGAAAGAATGAAGAGAGGTGATATTGTAGTGTCTAACTATTAGCATTATGTAGGGAGATTAATCACATTTAGATGTAAGAGCAAATTTAGGAATAAGGGTATGTTTCTGTGAGTATCACATGGATTTAGCAAACACAATGAGCTTCAGAGTAGAAAGTACAACTTAATCTCAGCAAAGACAATTATCGATTAACCATAGGAAACGCTCCATAAGTTTAGGTTAGCCTCAGGGAAGGTTAGCCTCAGGGAAGGTTAGCCTTAGCGAAGGTTAGCTTCAGGGAAGGTCAGCGAAGGTTAGCCTCAGGGAA
>JBAMHW010000010.1:9247655-9257819 GCA_037177495.1 Rhadinocentrus ornatus
TAAAACGCACAAGGCTAACAAGTTTGTCCCCTTTCAGCTACTGTATTCAAAGATGGCGATGCAACATGGCAGCCTTCGGCTGGGTGCGTCACCACCTATGCATTTATATACATCTCATTCTAAGCTACGAGAACGCTTTCATTTGGATGGGATGTGATTAGACTTTGGTAAAATATGTATTTATTAAAGCAATTCTTGATTTTTGACAAGAAAATACCCCCAAAAGTACACAATGTACCTTTAAGATGAGTAATAACTTCATGCATTTATTCCCCAGATTAACCTCTAACAGCCCTTGTTTGTCATGTTGGTATCAGGTCCTGTAGTATCAGAACACTTTTATTAATACTGACTATGAGTACATGAACGTGGTATTGGCCTGATGCCCGATGCTGGTGTCAGGTATCGGAGCATCCCTACTTACTGTACTTCACATCCGATCCAGTTTATCTGCAGTAGATCCCCGTGCACGTTACAGATCGCCTGCTGAGGTCACGTGCACGAAGCTCTGCAGATGTTCAAGATGCAGATTCTCCGTTACTTCATCAGTTCAGTAAAAACTATGTCTGCACCGAACCGGTCCCTGGACCTGAAACTGACCTGGAGAGACACCTGCAGTAGATCCAGTTCTCCAGATGCATGTGAAAGATTTGTTTTCACTGTATCAGGTTAAAGTTGGTCACAAGAAAATCCAGATCTCTCTATAAAAGAGTTTTAATCTCAGTGGGACTTCCTGTTTAAATAAAGGTTAAAAAACCTCTGGCTTTACCTGTTTCCATTCAGGCTCCCATCCGGATCAGACCAGAGTAGAGCCTCAGCACATGGCGCTGGACCCCGCGGCCGCGGCAGCCAATCGGGACGAAGCTGGGGAGTCAGGTGGTGGCGTCCCAGCGCTGGTTGTGACTGAAGCGGAGGAGGTAAGTCCAGAGCAGAAAGGCCTGATGGGAAATCATGTTTATTCATGAGGCTGGAGCGGGACGTCTCGTCTTCCTTTGTTCTGTCTTTAAACGGCGCCTGTGATCAGGTTCAAAGCCCGGCATGGTCCTGACAGCCTTTCTTCATCATCCTGACATGTTTCTGTTCCTCCTCCTCCTCCTCTTCTCCGAGTTTGTGGGTTTAGAGCTGTAATTATTCATCCTGGGCTCATCACTCCGTGGATGTTTCCCGTAATGCATTTGTTCGTGTTGAATTATGGGAAATATTCTGATTTCAGTCTGAACGTTCAGCCTTTCATCAGAAAGCTGCAGCTTCTTCCTTTTGACAGTTTTCTTCTTTGCTTCCACCAACATCTCATCTACTGCAGCTCCTCTCACCACAACAGCCACCATCAGAACTTCACAAGATCGGTTTCTTCAACATGTTCCAGGAAAAACAAAAAAATGATAAAACCAGCTTCATCTTCAGTTTGCTTCTGGATTTTAGGTCTCAGGTATTTAGACAGCTAATACATTATTAAACAGACATTTTCTGCTTTAATGTTTTTTTGTTTTAATGAGCTCAGTGAACAAAAACCTTTTGGGTTCTGATGTCTTTAAATTTGATGATCAGGAAGAAATGATGTGTCTAAAAGTTAGCTTCCATTAATAAATGAATATTTCTCTTTTTCAGTAACAATTTTACAGCTTTTGCAATAAATTCTAAAGTAAAGTAAAGTGTGGTAATCCTAGGAATGAGGGAAGTAATCCTAAGAGTAACTGAAGTAATCCTAGGAGTGAGTGAAGTAATCCTAGGAGTGAAAGTAATCCTAGGAGTGAGTGAAGTAATCCTAGGAATGAGTGATGTAATCCAAGGAGTGAGTGAAGTAATCCTAGGAGTGAGTGAAGTAATCCTATAAATGAGTGAAGTAATCCTAGGAGTGAGTGAAGTAATCCTAGGAACGAGTGAAGTAATCCCAGGAGTAAATGAAGTAATCCTAGGAGTGAGTGAAGTAATCCTAGGATTGAAAGTAATCCTAGGATTGAAAGTAATCCTATAAATAAGTAAAGTAATCCTAGGACTGAGTGAAGTAATCCTAGGAGTGAAAGTAATCCTAGGAGTGAGTGAAGTAATCCTAGGAATGAAAGTAATCCTAGGAGTGAGTGAAGTAATCCTAGGAGTGAAAGTAATCCTAGGAATGAGTGATGTAATCCAAGGAGTGAGTGAAGTAATCCTATAAATGAGCGAATTAATCCAAGGAATGTGTAAAGTAATCCTATAAATGAGTGAAGTAATCCTAGGAATGAGTAAAGTAATCCTAGGATTGAAAGTAATCCTAGGAATGAGTGAAGTAATCCTAGGAATGAGTTAGGTAATATCTGAGGAGGAACTGTGCTTCAGTAGAAGCCGGTTTTTAATAGAGGTGTTACACCGGTAAATATTTTAGGAAGCCTTCAGCCAATGATGATGATGATGATGATGAAGGACACCTCTATCAATGGTCAGTCAGGAGGATCCAGGGATAGCCCCCACATTAACCTTAGGAACACCATCAGGATCCAGAAAGAAGTGAAGCCCAAGATAGTTTATGACAGGAAGAGTGAATCCTTCACTATAAAACCTCCTTCATCTCCATGGAAACCAGCAGGACCTTCATGGTTCATGCCAAACAAAGGCAGAGTCATAGGAGAAACATTAGCAGAGTTTTTAGAACTGAAATCAAACTTTCACCACAAACAGCAAATGAAAGACCTGGTGTTTGGTTCTGGCTGCTAGCTCCAGAGTTTCTGCCAACATTACTAAATCTATTGAGTTGCCGCCATGTGATTGGCTGGTTAGATATTTGTATAAACAGGAAGTTGAACAGATGGACCTTGTCTTGAGAAAATCTATTTCAGTTTCATTTCTGTGTCCCATCTTTCGCCTTTGTTTAAAAACTGTAAAGTTTGTGATCCTACAACACAGAAAATCCTTTAATATTACGTGAAAGAAACGGATCAGCTGATGCCTGTCGTGCTGCTTGGACGCCTGAACATGAGGTGATTTATGGAGGAAGATCAATGGCGGCCAAGCAGCAGCTAATCTGTGACCGGGTCCGACCTGCAGCGTTTCCTCGCTGCTGTGTGAGCGCGTCTCAGCACCAGCGCTGAGTCGGTCCAGAGGAAGGAAGTGGTGGAGACGTGTCAGTCTCTGGTAGACTTCCACGCTTGCTGATCTACAGCACCTCTAAATGAGTTTCCCCTGCTGCTGCGCGGCAAAAATGGACTCTACTGATGTGAATTATAAAGATACTCATATCATGCATGAAGTTATTTACCCCTCAGAAGAATTCAAATAAGTCCTTCCTCGGATGGTGATGCGGGAACTAATATGAATGCAAATAGGATTAGGCTCCTGAATTAGTGTCTGATAAACAGTTTACAGGCCTGAATGTTCACCGGGGGTTGGCTGTCTGCTGCGTGGGGGATGAGGCGGGGGCTGGGGGCCCTTCAGCACCTTATCAGGGTTAACCCTCCATGTTCTGCTGTTGCCGCCGCCCCGGAGGAAAGAGTGCAGTAGCTTATCGGAAAGGCCGCCACACAAAGCTGGATGCAGGGACAAGATGGGTTGGGGAGGGGGGCACATCGTGGTTGCACCTGCACCGACGGGTTCTGATCAGTCCGACTCAAACTGCAGCCAGTTTTTATTAGTTACACTTCCTGTTTGTCCCCAGCTTCTGGTCTCCTGTGGCTTCTGCTGAGTCATGTAATGCAGACTTTCACTCTGAGGTCAGAAGCCAGATGTTTGCAGGTTTTTTTCTCACCACTATAAAAATGGCTGCAGGTGGAGAAGGAAAGGTGAACTCTGATAACACTTGGTTCGTGGTACTGCCGTCCACCGGCCGTTTTCCTGCTCTCCTCTTTGCCAAAGTTCACTTTTCTGATTAATTTGCCATAAACGAGACGTTTTCCAGACGGACGTCAAACAGTGAGATTTTCTTTCGCTAATGTGAAAATGTGGTTGCTGTGAATCGGTTACAGATGTGAGATGTAAGGATCTGTCAGATTAAAGCAGGTTTCTTCTGGTTTCAGTCCAGACGAGCAGCAGCTCCTCAGAGAGCCGGCAGACCTGCAGACCTGGTGATCCCTGCAGCCACCAGCGTTACCAGTCCCACCTCCAGCATCCATGGAGGAGACATGATCTGCTGCGACCTGCTGTCTCCGAGAAGCGACTCCTTCTCCCTGACCAGCGAGCCCACTGTCTCCAGGAGGGTGAGTGGCAGAAGACCATCTTGGCTTCATGTCCAGACTTTCAGGACACTAATTGTATAAAAAGGCTTTTTAAAAATTTATTTAAAAGAGTTGAAAATTAGAAATAAATTAAAAGAGTTGGAAATTAAGCTTTGTTGATGCAGGTATGTGAATAAATTAAGAGCTTCAACCCCACCTCCTAAAAATCCAGGACAGTATATAAAATGTACATGATGCCAGAACCCAGTAAAACAGAAACTGCAAAGTAGACGCTGAAACGGGTGGAGATGACCGAAGACTGTGAGTTTGAATCTGGCTGCACCGTCTCATCCCGCTGAGGACAATCAAAGCAGCCCATCGTGTTCCTCAGCAGAGTTATCCATTTTCATCATCAGCATCTCTACAGAGGGGTCGCCGGGGGCAACAAGGAGCTGCTGTAACGTAATCACAATTCCCCTGACCTCCGCTGACCCTGTGAGACTCCAACAACGAGGGCTGCGCTGCACAACAGAAGGCACCATACGCTCCAAAAAGGCTTTCTCATGTGGAACAAAGAGGCGGCGGCGGCGGCAAATGAGGGTGAGATTACAGGCGGGCGGCTCTCCGCCCACAGAGCAGCATCGAGGAGGCGTTCGCTCATTAAACCCTCGTCTGGACGTCTGAATGCAGCTGCTGGAAGAAAACATGCTGGGAAATGTCAATTAGTATGGAAATGAGAGTTTTTATTTCTGGAAACATCTTCAGTTGTTTCATCAAACACACCAAGAGGACGGAGATGAGCTCCATGTCGGGAACTTTCCTCCAGGAACCAGAACTTCTGGAAGAACTCGGATCTCCTTCAATGTTTCTCAGCTTTTCTTCTTACAGAAAGCAGAAACCATCCACCCTGTCACCCACTCTGCTGCTGGTCTGGTACCGGATCACCTGACCACCAGGTCACTATATCACCAGATCACCGGGTCACTAGATCACTGGCTCACCTAACCGCCGGGTCACCAGATCACCGGATCACCTGACCACCAGGTCACCTAACCATCACATGATCAGATCAGTGGATCAGAAGTCCGATAAGTTTCCGCCCATCTTTACACCTTTAAAGAAAATCTGAGATGATGTTTTCAAAACACCCCAAAGAAAGACGTCAGCGGAGGACAACTGAGAGATCTTCATCTCTGGAAAGACGCGGGTCAGTCACATGACCTGAAACGGTCACATGACCGAAAGAAGCTGCTGAGTGATGTTAAAATCTGTCAGGCCCGGTTCTCAGAGACTTTTCCTCCTGATGAGCATCGTCTTCTTCAGACAGAAACTTTACTTTTTTATCTTCTTTGCGTCCTCTGGATCAGAACCAGAGATTGTTTGTTTGTTTGTGAACTGAGTGTCTCCAGGAGTTCTGGCTCTACCTGGGTCTAGATCTGAAAACTGGCCTCAGTTTTCAGCTGCATTTGAAGCTTTTTACCGTGGAAGCAGAAATATTTTGTTTAATAGATGTAAAAGCTGCAGCAGGTCGAGGACAGAGAAATCCTGTTCCTTTTGGAGTTCATGTCGGAGTAGCTGCAGTTTGACCCCAGTTCACCTTTTACTGACGTTCAGGTTTACAGATGACATCGTGGTTCCTGATCCACGTCCATATTAACCTCATTTACTCTCCCTTTTCTTTAGCGCCACTCCATTTTGATGCTACAATTAGCAGGTCTAGGATCAGGTCTGGTATCACATGAGATATCAGATCTGTCAGGTCCCAGATTTAATGCCAGTCCTGATATCAGATCTGGGATCAGGTCTGGGATCCAGAACCGGCTGGGTTCTTCTTCATTATAATTCAGAAGGCGTCGTTCTGCTATGACATCACACCGTCACGTAGCTATCCGGGTGATGCCCCGCCTACCAGGTCAGGGTAAGGTTGCTGTGGAAACATAACAGAGATCCGGGTTTACCGAACCAAACCGCATTGAGCCGGACCCCTTGGTGAAAACTGGTCTTATATCTGCCAGTCGGTCAGGACACCCGGATGACATCCAGAACCCTCGGGATTTCCGAGCGAACGCCGGGCCAACAGGAAGCTGTTCAGGCTGAAATCATCGTCTTCCTCAAGATCCACCTTCTCATCACAGACTCGGGTTCATTCAGGTCAGTGTTGTTGGTCAGTGAAGCACAACTAGGATGGACTGCAGCTCCATCTGGGTGTTCTGCAGGAAAACCAGAGTCAAACTGGGACACTAAGGGAATCAGGAGGACCAGGTCTGAGATGATCCGAGGAACTCATCTACACGAAGTATCCTGATTACCCCAGATGAGTCACGGACCGTTGGCTTCCAACCGCAGGCTAAGAAGCGTCTGCATTTTTTCCATTTGAATTCACCCAGAATCCATTATCCTTTCCTTCATCCCAGCTGAATGATGAGGAGTTCCAGCTTCATCATGTTGGGACTCCTCTAAGTAATAAAGCTTAGCCATGCGCTAGCGGAGCGAGCTCCATCAGAGTCTTTAATACCTTTCTCACTGGACTGAAGAACATTTACCTTCCAGACGCGCGCAGTCATGGCCGACGGGTAATTAAAGAGGAAGTCCCGCCCACATGGCGTCCCTTCTCATCATCATGACTGAAGGCCATGATGAAACCTCCAGAAGAGCTGCAGGCCGTCCAGAGAAGCCAGCTGAGATCAGGAAGACGCCATCATCTCATATCAGCTGATTCCTGTTTGTAACAAGGTGATGTCCAAGAGGTTTGTCGTTTACCCCAAATATCGAATTAGCTGATCAAGGACGTCGCGATTGGAATTATTAACGCAAATACAGCCACCTTTTCTCGCAACTTTTCCCTAAAGGAATTTCAGGTGGAACTAAGAACAAAACTTCTGAAGAGTGTAGTCATTTTCCAGGGGTGGTGCTAGATATAGAGCCCATCAGAGGCCCAGGGCCCCCGTCATTTAGGTCAGCCTTATAAAATAAAGACCTTGTATGTTTACGAAACGGACAAAAGCTACGTTTACATGGACAAATATCTCATCAGAGATTACAGCTGACATGTTTACATGGACGCTGGATAAAATGATCCCATCAGTTTCATTTACATGATGGACAGATTTAATGCAATCGTAACACTTTTGACATGCGCAGCACTACTAGTTTGGAAGAAGTGTTTTTAATTTTTTTTATTTTGAACCTTTAGACCACAGAAATGCTCAATAATACGTAACTCTTTCAGTTCCCACCGTGGGGTAAAATGCTCTAAATAATACTGATATGAAGCAAATGTGCCAACAGATGTCTTTAACATGAAATGATAGAAATCCAGTAAAATGATCCTGGATTTAGTTCAGGGAAAAAACAATGAAAATGTTATTGTCGGTCCCTGAACAGAACATTTTGCATGATTTTTCTGCTTGTTTAGAAACCACTGGTCATCCAGGGGACACTGTGGGACACCTTTATGTCCCGACCAGTCTCAGAATCAAACCTCCACCCTTGGAGCACGCTGCTGCTGAGCACAATGTCTGAGTCACCACCGAATATAACATCTCTGGGGCCGTATTTATACGAAACTGCCTCAGATGTTACTCTCCGGGGTTTACACGCCGCCACAGACCTGGTTCCAGACGTCTGGCCACTCTCACTGATTTAAAGACTGCCTTCACATAAAAATCAGGTCACGTGATCAAATCACACTTAGCCCTTATCTCACCCAGACTTATTGAGCAGGACCCTGAACGCACCACAGGAGGCCTCACATGGAGAAAGTTTCAGGTCAGGCCTCACCTCTTGGTTTCTTGTCCTTTACTCTAAATGTCCTTTTCCCTGCATTAAACGAGACATCAGCTCATTTGTTCAAACTTTTTTAGCTTTATTTAAACTTTTTCTGTAAAACATTTTTTCTCCTCATATTTTCACGTTGGACCGAGACAAAAACTTGTTGAAAGTTTATTCTTGCAGAAATGAAAATATCAGCAGATAATGTTCCTTCTGCTGGCGTGAATGGAGCGTCTCTTCCTCACCCTTACCCTCAACTCCTCAGCCTTCACCTCCTCTTCCTCTCATCTCCTTGAACTCTGCAGGGTTTCCCGCTTGCTGGTTTGATGGAGCGGTTTGTAAACGCCACCAATTAGGGACAGCAGTGGGCACATAGAAGGTCCTGAAAGGTGAGAAAGAGAAGGGTGAGGAAGAGGAGGAGAAGCCAGCCAACTGTGTGTTGACAGATGAATAGACGGAGGAGTGGAGGAGGCTGAAGAGCAGATCCCACCTGATGAAGACCTCACAGCTCTTTGGCATGAAGTGAAATCTGTCATGTCACCTGACCTCCTGCCCACATGATGTAAAACAGCAGAATCCTGCAACAGTTAACAGCTGACATGATGAAAGCAGACACATGACGTATTTATCTGGACCCAGTTCTTTGCAGACGATGTGGTTCTGTTCATAATCCGATCCATTTACAGTCCGGTCCTGTCCTGCAGAATTTATCTGTGAGGTGTTAAATGTCCCCGTCTCTGCATTGGAATAAGCGAGTTTAAAGGATGGATGTTATGTTTTTACTGGGATGGCTGGTGTCAGGCTCATTGTTCTTCCTTCTGTCAGATGGCTTGGGTTTTGCCTCTGGAACCAGCAGCAGAAACAGGTTTCATCATAAAGTCTCTGTTTTCTTACCTTTAATTCACCTCACGACGAGACACAGGCAGGTGATCAGACACCTCAGTGAGCGGATCACTGATGGGGGGATGAAGAGCAGCAGCCTCCTCCTCCTCCTCTCCTGGGACCAGCAGTAAACTTAACGTCCATCATAACACCAGGACGCCGTACTGCTGCGCAGGGAGGGTTCATCTGTTATTACCCACAATCCTCAGTGTGTTTCCACCTGATGTGGAGAAGTGGGTCACTGTAGAACCACGTCTAAAACCAGGCCCCAAACCAGTCTGAAAGCTGGTCCTGAACCAGTCTGAAAGCTAGTCCTAAACCAGCCTGAAACCTGGTCCTAAACCAGTCTGAAACCTGGTCCTAAACCAGTCTGAAAGCTAGTTCCAAACCGATCTGAAACCTGGTCCAAACCAAAAGGAAAAGCACCGAAGCCCAGAAGCCACTTGGTGGGCAGGACCAGTTTCCTTGAAGACTGCTATTACGCATGGGAGGGTAAATGAGCCACATATTGTTCTGTTGATCCTGAGGGTCCAAACCCTGAGTCCTGATGTGGTACGATGGAGTCGGTCCTGCAGCATCAGGAGTCAGCAGAGGTCTGCATGCGAGCGCTGACACGGGGACAAAAATACTGTTTATAAAAACGATGTTTGATCACATGTTGTTCACAATAAACAGTAAACATGTGATGTTAACATACAGATCTGTGAAGAATTCCAGCTCCCTGATTGGCTGCATTTTCCAGTCACCGTCAACAGTTTTAATTCTCCACATCGCCACCGTGAAGTGCAGTTTCATGTCCCGCTGGCAGAAGAAAGTCCACAAGCATGAAAGAGATTTCTTCCTGTACGAGACGGAGACAACGGAGCCGCGCTCGTTACCGTTCACACGGTGAATAAAGATGTCAGGTTGGAGATGAAAGCCGCCTTGTACTTTCTGAGGCGGCGCCGCAGAGCTGAAAGCGTCTTTTTACAGATTTAATGGATTCATTAGATTTGACCCGTCAGCTCCCTCAGGGAGCTTCATCCTCCATCTGCTGGAGGCTTCTGTCATGTTCACGCTGCAGCAATGAGCCCACACACACTCATTAAAGCAGGGTCCCATTCACTTTCCACCGATTCATTACGCACCAATTCATTATTTAACAATTCATTACACACCGACCATGTCGTTACAGACTGATTCATTATGTATCCATTATTTACACACCAATTCATTCATTATCCACCGATTCATTATCGAACGATTCATTACACACCGATTCATTATATACCTTTTAGTTATTTTCAATGATTACATATAAAACACTGAATCATTATCTATCTATCTATCTATCTATCTATCTATCTATCTATCTATCTATCTATCTATCTATCTATCTATCTATCTA
>JBAMHW010000010.1:9369420-9379548 GCA_037177495.1 Rhadinocentrus ornatus
GGTTATGATGATGATGGTGATGAGGATGGTGGTGGTGATGATGATGATGATGATGAGGATGGTGGTGGTTATGATGATGATGATGATGGTTATGATGATGGTGATGAGGATGGTGGTGGTGATGATGATGAGGATGGTGGTGGTTATGATGATGATGATGAGGATGATGTTGAATATGATGATGGTAATGATGAGGATGATGGTTATGATGATGGTGATGATGATGATGGTGGTGATGGGGAAGATGAATCTGACCATCTGCTTCTTTTTCCTGCAGATTTCTGCGAAGTTTGCTGAGAACCATCGACTCTGCAACATCAAAGTAAAATGTTCCTGAAGTCTTAAAACAAAAAAACTCATCTTGCAGGGGAGGCTGGTAACCATAGTTACCATGACTAGTTCACTGGATGTGATTCTGTGTGTGTGTGTGTGTGTGTGTGTCAGTGTTACGTAGATGGACCGTATGGAACTCCGACTCGGCAGATCTTTGCCTCTGAGCATGCCGTCCTGATCGGGGCTGGAATCGGAATCACTCCATTCGCTTCCATCCTGCAGAGCATCATGTACCGGTAAGACATCCATCCATCCATCCATCATCTGTCCGTCCATCCATCCATCATCCATCCATCATCTGTCCGTCCATCCATCCATCATCCATCCATCATCTGTCCGTCCATCCATCCATCATCCATCCATCATCTGTCCGTCCATCCATCCATCCATCCATCCATCATCTGTCCATCCATCCATCATCTGTCCGTCCATCCATCCTGAAATCCATCCATCATCTCTCCGTCCATCCATCATCCATCCATCCTGACCTGTAATCCAGGTGTGTGTTTCTACCAGGTACCGCATGAGGAAGCAGAACTGTCCCAGCTGTAACTACTCCTGGTGCGAGAACATCAAAGACAGCGACATGAAGCTGCGTAAAGTAAGAACACGTCTCCACGCAGGTGTTCACGTGATGTTGTGTTCCAGGTCACATGATCTGTTTTCTGTCTGCAGGTCGACTTCATCTGGATCAACCGAGACCAGAAGTCCTTCGAGTGGTTCGTCAGTCTGCTGACCAAACTGGAGATGGACCAGGCCGACGAGGAGCCGGAAGGTGAGAGGAAGACCTGAAGGCGACACACCTCATCTGTTAATATTCCACCATTTTTCCATCTCAGACCAGAAACATTCCAGTTTTTGCATTCGGGACCGTTCCCAGTCCTTCTCCAGGTTAACATTCAGCTTTTTTCTCCCAGTAAAGTCTGAAGGGACTTCTGAATGTAGCTCTGGACTGACCGAGGTCTCCACAGTAATCCTTGTTCCTGTGGTTCTATCAGATGGTGATGGATGACTGTTATGGATGCAGGTCCATCTGTGGGACCAGAGATTCCAGTCTCCAGATCTGACTTCACAGCCTGGAGTTCCTCCAGAGTGATTGACTGGTTACACAAGCAAACCTTCAGTTTCTTGGAATTCCTCTTTTCCACCTTTTCTGGAAGCGTTCCAGCCTGAATGAAAACTCTGAAAGAGCCGGAATGAGACGTCCTGTGTTCAGACTGACCGCGGAACGTTTTCTGATAGTTCTGGTTCCGTTTCAGGTCGCTTCCTGGAGATGCACATGTACATGACGTCAGCGCTGAGCAAGAACGACATGAAGGCCATCGGCCTGCAGATGGCGCTAGACCTCCTGGCCAAGAAGGAGAAGCGGGACTCCATCACGGGCTTGAGGACCCGAACCCAACCAGGACGACCCGAGTGGGGGAAGGTGAGGTTCTGGTCGCATCCTTCATGAGAAAAGGTCCAAAACAGTGAAAATTCACATTTACATGATAATTATTATTATTGTTACATCTTCATGAGCAATGATGATGATGATGGACAAGTTTACATTAATTATAATTACATTTGATTTATTACATTTTTATGCTGCTTTAGATTTAGTTTATAAATATTTATTTTCATTTTATTTTTGAATGTTAATTTCGTCCAGTTTTTCATGTTGAATGCAGATTTTTTATTTCTGTCGGAGACAGAAACCTTTTGTCTTTTCCAGTTTTTAGCTTCGTGTCATCAGTCCAACCAGGACGCCAGCAGTCTTTTACCAGAGCACCTCCAGAACCCCTGGAGGACCGGTTCCTGTGTCAGGTCCACCTGAAGCGACGTCCTCTCATCGTCTCTCTTTGTGTTCCAGGTGTTTCAGAAACTGTCCGAGGAGAAGAAAGGGAAGGTGCACGTGTTTTACTGCGGCGCTCCGTCTCTGGCTAAAGCCATTAAAGCTCAGTGTGAGAACTTCGGCTTCAACTTCTACAAGGAGAACTTCTGAGGAGCAGCACACACACCTGCTGCTCTGTGTGTGTGTGCTGTACCACAGGGAACGACGAGCACTCAGACCTTTGGCGGACGTAGAAAACCGATCAGAACTGGCGACCCGTCGTGTTATTCAACCGTTTGAGGATAACCGGTGACAACGGGGGATCTCAGACTATCTCACACACCTGATTCCACTTCTTTTTACCTCTGCCCCTCTTTGCCTGTTTTACCATTTTTCCTCTTATTAAAATGCATTTTCCTCTGCGGGCGCGGTCTTACACTTTCATTTGCCTTCTTCGACATGTTAGCAGAAAATACTAGAAATAAAGAGTCAGCTGACATCTGACACATGAAAGCTGAAGCCTTTAGTGTCTTGGCTCTGATTGGTCGGTTCCATGTGTGAGTTAAATTTAAACCTGGAGGGACGCAGCCCCACATGAACCAGTCTGCAGTCAAACGTGTCTGTGTAGTAAAGATGATCCGCAGCCTTATGAATCGCTCTCCGGCAGACGCGGACGTCCCTAAGACGTGACCACGAGTCTTCCTTCCAGCTGCAACAGTGAAAGTCCCCGTTTTCTTCTTCATGTAAGATGTGATGAAAGAGTGTAGCAACACTCGGTGTCGTGCATTTCCCGCCATCCGCCATCTTTCCTGAATAGTTGATCAATTAATCTTCTATTAATCTCCAGTTCAGATGCTTTTATTTGATTCTTTTTAGATTTACTCACCTCACTGCTGCTTTTATTGATGTGAGAGCGAGCAGAGCCTGTTAGAGCCATTTTGCTCTGCATCTGTCCCTCTCAGCATCAAGTCAGCGTCACACACCGGACAAGGACTTTATGTCCACGTTAACAGAGGACGTGTGCTGCAACGGGGAGACAAAGAGGTTTGCTGGCACCTGCTGCTTTACCGTTTAGCCTGTAAAGTGAGATGGACATGATTTATTAGCAATTTATTAAAAAAACTAATTTCCTTTCGCTTCATGACTGAATGATTAACTGCTACAGCTTATTATTGGCTAATCGTGTCAAAAAATACGTGATGCTGGCCTCTCTTGTGGATCTTCTGGCTTAAAAGAATAATTCAATCTTCTTTATTTAGACTATTTCGTTTGCATTCTGCCTCAGAAGCATCCGACCACATAAAGCATAATCATGGCCACTCTGGGCTTCCGTATTATGGGCCTCCAACTATCTCAGAAGCTTTTCACCTTATTTAGTTTTAATATTCATGTAATCAAGCCATGTTTTATTACTGTTGACATTTGAGGCTTCATCCAGTTCATCGGTGGGCAATTTGGCATCAAATTTATTTCTATTTATTAGTTTTTAACTTAATGTTTAAAACAAACAAACATTCATTCTGGGGAAAACAACCCTTATTACATGTTTGGAACATGACATGACGAATAAATCAAATAATTTCAGATTTACCAACAGAATAAGAAGATTTTAGAAATGGTGATATTTGACGTTCTCAGTCTGCTTAGTGCACTTTTTACTTTGGATTTCTGTTGTAATGAGCAGTTTTTGCTCAGAATGGACCCACAAATATTTATTCCTGGTGTGTTTCACAAAAGTTTTGTTTTGTTAACTTTTTAGATTTTAATAATAATGATTATATCAGACATTTACCAAAATATTATTTAGGCTAAACATTTAAATGATTTAAATCAACCATCTCCAGGATGTGCAGTCGATAGAAGAGCAGCTTCTTGATTGGGGAGATAAATAAAAAAAAATTCACTGCGTTTAATTGCATAAATATAGCGTTAAAATGACAACTGACGTTAACTGACTGGAAGTGCATTCTCTCCCGTTGCGTCGGTGTTAAAAATCAGTGTTTTTGGTGAGTAAGTTTAGCGATGCCCGATTTCGCTCGGTGCTCTGTTAGCAAGCCTGCGCGTGGCTAACTAGCTGCTAGCTGGTTACGCAGTAGCAGTCTGTCGTCGGGCAGCTAAGAAATCATCGGACCAATGCCTCAGAAAGCCTTCTGTGTTGACCCCAACACATAAAAATGAATGTTACCTATTGATATAAGTGGGTGGTGGTCAGGAGAATCACAGTGTGACACGGATGTTACCGCCAAACTGTTTGTTTGTCGGCGGCCCTTTTTCCGATCTTGGGCGAGTTAGCTAACCAGCTACCTGAAGAGAGCCTGTTAGCTTTAGCAGCGCCTGATGGCAGAGCTGCAGATCCCTACGATCAAGGAAGGTAGGCCAAGCTCTGTCTGCAGATTAAATGCTGTTTATTTATCCGCACACTTATTATGATATATCTATAACATATCTACAAGCTTAGTTAAGCAGTGAACGACTATAAATGTAAAATTGCTTGTTATTTGTTGGCTTCATTAGGAGGCTAGCTGCTCACAACAAGCTAACATCAGGGAATTGATATTTACAGCTTTTCTTGGTTCTGTTTAAACTGACGTGTAGTTTGGTAACTTGTTAGCTGGACATTTGTCTGTGCTGGTCAGTAAAAAACATCCTTTCAGCCATTTTTAAACTGCCTTCGTTTATCACCGGCAGCACTTTGAGGTGTGAAGTGGAGGATGCTTAGTAAAAACTGATGCTTCATTAAAAGCAGCGGCCAGGTTTCCAGCTTTTTTCTTCAGTATTACCGTCCTGCTGCTTCTCTCGTTCACATTCAATTACAATCAATCCCAACGTGATGGAAATGTTGACTTATATATAAATCTCACATGTCCTACAGATCTAGTTCTTCTTTCTGTCTGAAACTGGGAACTCTGAGCTTTCAGAGGAGATTAAAAGTTTGCATCATAGAGATTACTTGTAAACAAACTCCTTCTCTCTCAAAAATAGTCTCGCTTTGCACATTTCCAAGGTCTAAATGATATTTTCACCTGAGGAATGAATGATCTTTTACTTGGGGTCGTTCAGGTGGTGAACGATGGAATGCTGGATAGCTTGTAGGATGTGTGTTATGAATGAGGAAAAGAGGACTGAGGGGCTTTTCTTGGGGGGTTGAGGGATGAATGAGCCGGTTTTCATCCGCTCGGGGCAGATAGAGGACTGAGGACTTTAAAAAAAAATTTATAGTTTTAATTTTTTTTAAATATTTTAGTTTATTTGCTACTTAAAATGTTATTTGTAGCATTTAATTCTTTTACTTTTATATTCAGTTATATGATTAACTTCAGTGTTGTTTCACTTGAACAAAATAATAAAGTTCCAGGTGACGGTTCTTGTACTGGAGGTGAAACTCTACGGATGATGGATAGTTTCTCTGTTCCAGCAACTGGGCGACAGGTCTGTTACTGGTCAGTGTCTGATGGCCGGTAGCAGAAAGTGTATTTAAGCCCAGCTGTGTGGTCCAGCGGCTGTATTATTTATGTCAAACAGCAGCTGGAAGTCAGCTAGCTGGACATGTAGGATTTGTTCTGCGCAGATCTAGATGGAATTTACTCGACTAATCTGATTGTTTTTCTGATAAAAATGGTACCGAGAACTTTTAGAACCGCAACATCCACAATCACGCCGCCTCATTTTTATCTAATAGCGAATAAATCCCACCTGGATGGTTTAATCCGTGAGTTGGAGGGAAAAACTTCCTCTGCATGGAAGCAGTGACACGCACGTTGTTTACCTTCCTGATCTGATCTGAATTTCATATACGGACACGAATTTATAACGTTCCACCGTGAAAGGAGCTTTACACGACAATTTAAGAAATAGAAAATAGTTTTTTAGTGGAGACCCATTGAATTCCCCAGGGACCCACTCAGATCACCACCTGTGGGTGCCTGGACTCAGTACATTGAAAACCTGTCAGCATCGCTGTCTTCATGGTTAATTAATGGCAGCGTTTCATGCAGACGAATGACTTCCCTGATCTGAATATTGGAATCAGGTCTTTTCCAGTTGGGGTTTCTTTAGTTCGGAAGCTTGTTGTTGCTCCTCTGTGGAAGTTACGTTTCTCCGCAGCTGTTTTTAGTCTGTCTCAAAGACTCGACTTCGTCGAAGGAGAAAACTAGCGTTCATGGTTCTCACGTCTCATATTCACCCCAAAGTCTTGTTGCTGGCAGGACCGTCTCTAACACCGTAGCTGGCTGGTGCTAGACAGGGTTTCTACTGCAGCTATGCAGGGACGGGTCTAGAAAAGTGCTGATGGGGAGCCAGACAGGAGCACTGACCAGGAAAAGGGGGGCACAGCTGAGACCTTTTTTAGGTCTAGATTGTTTTAAATATTGATCTGATTATTGCAACTAAAGTGATCGTCTGATGTGAAAAAGTGAAGAAAAACTAGTGAAACCAGCAGCCGATGATGCATTTTATCAGCAGGTGTTTACTGTGGGTGATGCTGCTGCAGGACTTTATCACTGCTGCACTTCAATGATTAAAGGAAGAAGCTGTTTTTATCCAGATCATCAGTTTATCAGAGTTTCTTCATCAATGTTTAACTTCAGTCGTCACATCCGCTGCTTTTAGGACAGAAATTATCACCATGGAGACGGTTGGAGAGGTGATGATACATGAATTCTGATCTAGAACGTGGTGGAGATGATGTAGAACAACATACAGAAGTACATTACATGCTGCATTTACTGACCCTTGGACTTCTGACGTTTACCCAGGAGAAAGTTAGTTACCACTAAGTAGCATCGGCTCCTTCTGCCGATACGATGCAGTAAAAAATGGTGATTAATCATGATTAATTTGTGAGCCGTGAGCTGTGATTAATCTGATTAAAACTTTGAATCATTTGACAGCCCCGCTTGATTCATATCTGTGTAAATGGAAAAAACTTCTTCGTCAACCCGACAAAGATGAAAACTTCTGATATAAAATTCCAGATTTTCCCAGAGATTAAAAAAATTCCTGAAGTAATCGATCTGGATTTTCCTCCTTCCACAGTTGTTGTTTCCTGTTGGAACAACTACTTCTTATGCTGAATTAAAACCAGCGTTAGTTCATGGGGGAGATGTTGAGGTGTCGGTTTTACCGTCCTATCTGGCTTTTTTCCTCTCTGATTGGGTCATCATGTCGTCGGTTCTTCTGGACCTGGAAAACCAACCTGTGGGTCTACAGAGTCGGTATTCTCACTCCACAAAGTGCTCGGCATCAGTGGTTGCCAGGGGCAACTGAACTCTATGGGAAGCCTCCTTCTGACGTCCCATCAGGCTACGAAGCATTGATCACTGATCGGTTCTTGTCAACCTTCTATCAGAGTCTGTCAGCCAATCAGAGACCGTTATCCTCCCGCAGCTGTCAGCTTCCTCTAGAAGAGAATCCGGTAAATTCTGCCCATCTTTTTCCTGCACATACGGAACAAGTTTCTGTCTTGAAACGTCGTTTCAGGCCCAAAGACGTTAAATATTATCTCCTAAAGCCTGAATCATTTTCTGTGTAAAAAAGATTTGAAGTGTTTCCGTCTGGTTTTACCCAGACCAACAGTCCAGAACCAGAACTGGATCCGTTTCATCCCGCATCTCCGGACCGGAGACGGAGAACCGGCCTGTTGCTTCATTTCGATGAGTTCACTGACCGTTTAAAGGAGCCGTTATTTCTGCTTGTCGTTTGGTTCAGGTTTATTGTGGCGGCGGTGTTTGTTTATGTTTGGGATGGCACAGGTGACCATACTTCCCTCGACCATTGCTGGCGGCGTTGCGGTGACAGGAGGCCACACGGTTTTTACCGCCTCCATCCTATCACAGCCTCGGGTCCATCCATCCTGGTGCCGTAGACCGCCATCCTGGACCTCTAATCAGCATTCATCCGTGTTTTCATTCCTTCAGTAAACGGGAACACGTCCCAAACGTACCTTTCAGTCTGGACATTGGTTATGACCTGGATCCGCCGCACCCAGATAGGACCAGATAGTCGCTACAGGATTATTTTTCCGTCGTCATGGAAACAGTCGCTTCCTTTTAATATTATTGTGTTTTTTTTTTAAGGTTCTGGTGTTTTTTTCATTGTGGTTCAAATCCAGATCCAGTTCAGTGTGATCCGTGAAAACCTGGACGCGAAGCTGCAGCAGCAGAACATGAGCTCGGGTTCTTCTCGGGTTCCTGATGGTTCATGAACAGAGACATTCACTTTGTTTACATTGTCCCGTTTTTTCGTTGAGTCGGCTGGTTTTTACAAATCTTTCTGAATCCCAGAAATCATTCATGTCACGCTTGCTGCGGGTTTTCAGTCAGCAAACCTCGAGGTCCACCTCCTCCCCCACCAGGACCAGTAGCGTGTAGCTCTGCGTCCAGCATTTCGATCCCGTCCAGCATTTCCAATCCGGCCAGTAAATGTGGTTTTATCTGGTAAATCCACCATGATAACATTATTTATCACATTTCGTCATCACCACTGTGTTGCTAACACAAAACGGCTTGTTGGCGCAGAGTTAATCAGTTGTTTGTAAACTAAAAGAAATGAATAAAGTAATATTTATTATTGACAGGTTGTTTATTTCTTTGCTTCCAGCTCTGTAAGTCCGATTAGTTTCCGTTAGCTGAACTTTGGTCCAGTTCTGCGGTGACCTGATTAAAACCTTAATTTGTGTTTCTGCTGCGCGTTCAGAGACTTGAACAGGTTGGGGAAGTGGTCCGAGCCTCTGCATGTCCGGCTTTTCTTCACATGGGCTCAGCTGCACGAGTGTCTGATCCACAGATGTTGTGGAGCAGCTGCTCCGAGAAAAGAGGGCAGGTTTTCCTTGGAATTCTGATAAACCTCCAGACTTCCTGAAGCCTTCATCTTTGTCGTAAATTCAGATTTGAACCAAACCAGCAGAAGTTCTGGTCTGAAACCTGTTCCAGTTTCACGTTAGCCAGACTTCTTTGGTCGTCATGGTTTCTGACTCTCTGACCCTGACGGGTCTCCCTCAGCCTAGACTCTGCATGGCGACGGCGGAGTGACAGCAGAGGGAGCGAGCAGCCAATCAGCCGAGGCCACTGCCGGTAAGATGGCTTCCCGTCAGAGGAACTCCGTCCGGATCCTGTCCAACCGGGAGAGAGGATCTCAGACCTTCGGCTCTCAGAGGCTCCTGCAGCTGCTGGTGGAGGAGAAGGTCCGCTGGATGAAATGGCAGAGTCAGGTGGGTCTGAGCATGCTCAGAAGGGCGGGGCTTTCACTTACAACTTCTATTTTATTTTATTTTTATTAGCAACTAAAGGCAAAATTTCAGGGTCTAGTTTTTATTTCATTTGACTTTATCATTTTATTTATTTACAGGAAAACAATCTTAATTTATTATTGCATATTTTATATTTAAATTCTTTATTTCAGTTTTGTGGATGTGAATATTTTTTGTACATTTATTTATTTTATTATTTTTCCAGCTAAATTTTAAATGTATTAATTGTTATTAATTTATTTCAATGTTTTTATTGATGTTTATCTATTTATTTCGTATGTATTTTTATGTAACTGAAAGCTGAAATTCTACAGGTGTGTTCACACCCGGTGACCCATGAAAGAAAGTCACGACTGGTTTTTCCTGAAGAATAACCGTGTTTTAGTCCGGACCGTCACACCAGTGAAGAGCGTTGGTCTGCAGCTCTGAGGTCGTCTTTGCTTTATTTATTTCTTGGTGTTTGTTTTTGTGTCTGACAGAAAGTGGAGCTGCCGGACAGCCCTCGCTCAACGTTCCTGCTGGCCTTCAGCCCCGACAGGTGAGACGTCCACCAGCACAAACCTGGTCCCACGTTCATCGGCCGTTCGTAGAAACCGCCCTAGACTCCGGCCTACCAGTAGAAACCGCCCTAGACTCCGGCCTACCAGTAGAAACCGTCCTAGACTCCGGCCTACCAGTAGAAACCGCCCTAGACTCCGGCCTACCAGTAGAAACCGCCCTAGACTCCGGCCTACCA
>JBAMHW010000010.1:9880901-9891140 GCA_037177495.1 Rhadinocentrus ornatus
TACTTGTGTGTTCTTTAACTTTCATGTTGTTTATTACTGATTCTGTTTGTTTATTTACACCTCTTTCTGTAAAGTCTGAGACAACTTTGTTGTGATATAGGGCTATACAAATAAACTTGATCTGATTTGATTTGATTAATTTTTAAGAGAAAAAGTTTTGAAAGAAGGAGGTACCTTGATAAAGATGTAAATGTTAGTTATTACTTAAATATGTAAACATAACAATGGTACCAGTATATGTTGTGATTAGAGCAAGATTAAATTCATTTTTACTAAAAAAAAAAAAAAAAAAAAGTATTTTGGCCTACCTCTGGAACCATGACATTAATGATGTAATCCACAATCCTCAGATCATTGTAGTCACTTTACCGTGGTTTTGATTCTGTCTATTAGCTCCTCCATCTGTAAAATAAAAACAAAAACTCCACCAGTTACAGTCTTCAGAATGGTCTGGAAAAATTATCACCAACATTATAACTTCAGACTTACATGTTTTTCGCTAAAAGCGGGTGGCCTCTGTAAGAAAAATCATATGGATTGTCATTATGTTTACTATATTTGATTGTGATTTGTTGATGATTTATTATTATACTTTGAACCAATCATTTATTCATTAAGTTTTAGAATCAACTTTGTATTTACTCTGTACAAGTCTTTGTATTTTAATCATTAAGAGGCAGAAAAAGTACTAAAGCAGCATTATTTGTGCAAGTGTGTGCTGGTTTATGCTGGGAACCAAGGTGGAGCTGTGGATGAGATGAAAGGACGTGATTGTACCAGGAGGAGACCGGACACTAACCGACCCATGCTTCTTATTCTACACGTCTTATCTTCAGTGGAAAAATACTAAACCTGATACTTGTGTAATTCTGAAGTGTGTAATGTACAGGGGAAGGACTTCGTGACCCCCCATAAATGTCCTGTAATGTGTGAAAAACCCCAGTGTGTGTATCATACTCGTATGGTGCATTACACTTCTTGCAAGTAAAATTGTATACATGAGATAATGCTATGTGTCCTTTCTTTCTTTCTGTGTTGAAAGGTTTAGCTTTGTCGTGCTTGTGTTGGGAGGAATTTCCCTAACAGCTTCCCATTCAGAATTTGCTTTAGTGCAAGGTGCTGCCCAGGATTCTCCCACAAAAACATTCTCTGAGACTTCCTCTCCCCACTGTCCAACAGGTCTTTCAGAGTCTGTACATTAAGAAAAAGATGTAGAACTTTTCACAAAGCACATATATTAAATTGCCACGAATTTCTTTCGAACTGAAGCATTTCAGAGTGCAATTACTTTGACAGTATTCAAAATCGTGTGCTGTCAAACCGGAGTGTGTGAGCAAGTGGTTCAAGTGTTAGCAAGTGATAGGAAGAGTCCAAAGGGTTTGTTTTTACATAGATGAATCATTTACAATTTCTCAAGTAGTTTACAGTTTACAATTTCTTACATTTTTCTTACAATTTTCTTACATCACATTTGGCTTTACACCCTAGTAGAATGTTAATTTCTCTCATTCATGGTTAGTGGTGTTTATTTTGCCCTTTGTATTCATGAAAGAAACTACCAAAATGAACTTTACCACAATTTTACATGCCCTTTAAAATGTACTGCAATTACACACAGACAAGTTGACACAGTGGTTTTGAATGGCTCCTAATCATAACAATTTTAGTCTGTGATGTGTTTGCTTTTACATTTTTGCTTATGTTTCTAGATCCAATAATAAACTTTTGGTGGTTTCATCCAATGCTAGACTGATGTCGCTGTATTCCAAGCCACGTGGTAAGCAAAACAATGATCAAAGAATCTGTGCATGTCACAGGTGAAATCTATAGAACTGGAAAAGGACATATATACTACAACTACTACAACTGCAATCAGTTTCTAATAAAAGGTATAAAAAAATGAAACCAGAAAATGACCATTGGGATGCCAATGCTATTAAGCAGCCAGTGTTCAATATTACAAATAGCATGGTGACAAGGCTCAAAAGATCTGGAACAAAGTCATTGTTTAACCATCATTTAGTACTGATAAAGTGAAATTCTTACCACGACCAAGTGTGTCAGAAAGTTATGCTTCCGCTGAATCACTATTATGCAATTGGGACAGTGCCAGTGGCTGCGTTTTTGGAGTTTTAGGCTGCAGTTGCATGGTATGCAAATATTTTCTATTGGGAAAATTGATACAAATGACATTGCTTAACAGACAATTTGACAAGGTGGAACACAACAGATATGATAATGTGTTGAGATGCTATTGAATCCATTGCTTTCTCTTAAGAACCTGACATACATGAATATAAATATGTGGCCACATATAAAATGCAAGTATGCTACAGCACAGAAGAATAGAAACCATTAGGGATCTTTGTTTACAATCAGGCCACATTAACGGTGGAATGTTGCCATCTTGAATTTCAATGTGGGCCCTGATGTGTGTTTAGCACTTGCCATTACTATTACCCTTTCCATTGAAAGTAATCCCCAGCAAAATGTTTTTCATTCTATTCAGTCAAAGCCCATTTCAGTTCTTAGATACACCTTATGGTGTCCCTGGACACATCATCAGTGATGTAACCTGGGATCACAGGGGTTTTGGGGGTCTTTCAACAATCAGACCCCCTCCTCCATAAGGTGATGTACGTATTTCACACATCCTAACAAAGATGCACAGAGCAATGAGATAAAGAGAAATTTTCATTTAAAATACATGGATTTCATTTTACCTTTCCTTCTTACTGAACTTACAACATGTGCACAAAATGATGCTACTTGAAATACTGATAAATATTGGCTGAATATACAAATACCAACATAAACAGCTTTCTGTAAAGACACGTGAACATGTAAAAGTGTTTGGCTTTAACGTATGAATCCTGTACAAAGGAGGTCAAGAATACATCAGGGTGTCGAGTAATTTAAAAAACTAAACCTCTTGTATAAATTTAAGTAGAACCTTTTTTTTATTATATTAATGGTAAGGCAAATACTGACAGCAAACATTAGCAAAACATTTTTAAAAGAAGCCTATTGCCGGATTCAACTTACCAATGCCTTTGCATTCCACGCGAAAAAAAAAAAAAAAAATACACAGTATTTAAAATGAACATGTTTCATATGATCTCGAGTCGCAGTTGATTAAATTTGGCTTTCCTCGTTGGAGTATAAATCTTCCAATCTTCGGAAAACAGTATCAAAAAAAAGAAAGAAAAAAAAGCCCATGTGTCAAGTCTCCTATCGTTGTTAAACATTTGCTAAAATACTGAACATGAAAAATGTTACTTACCATTAGCCATGACTTTCTCTACTATGTTGACTCCAAAGTATCACAAGATGCTCGCACCGCCGAATGTAAGCCTACAAATGAACGTGGTATTTGCTTGTCATTTGCATCCCTTGGCACAGACCACTAGCGGCAGGGACCACACATTACAGCGGTCCGTGGCAAGGACCACTGATCTCGTCGCCCCATAGCGGCAGGGACTACCCATTACAGCGGTCCGGACCACTGATGTGGTCGCCCCCTAGCGGCAGGGACTACTCATTACAGTGGTCCGGACCAAGGACCACTGATCTAGTCGCCCCCTAGCGGCAGGGACCACTCATTACACTGGTCCTGGGCAGGGACTTTTATTTAAAGAGCACTTTTCAAGACTCTCATAGACGCGTTACAATTAAATACAAGAATGACAGTGCAATACATTTAAAATATAAATCACCATAATCAATCATTAAAAAGAGTAAATTAATTTAAATGATAAAAGTTTTTTTTTTTTTTCATGCAGCAGTGCTTGACAGGAACCACTGATTTTATTTTTCTTCTCTATATTAATACTGCTTACATATAAAATCTATCGTGTGGTAAAGTACACTATACAAATGTATATAATACACCGGATAAGTCAATCCAAGCATGAACTAGGTCAAGAAAAGTATTGGGGAAAAAAAAAAAAAAAACATACCAAAGGTGTTCAGTAAATGAAGATAAATTATACATATAAAAAGTATAGCTACATGGGCAAGGCAAGGAAAATGTATTTGTATAGCACATTTCATGTACAAGACAATTCAAAGTGCTTTAAATGAAACATTCCAGCAGGGTGCAGAAAGCAATACAAGTGCATTAGACAAAAAATAAAGATTAAAAGAAATACAATTAATAAATAAAAACAGAAAGAAAAAGCTAAAAAAAAATATTGATAAAATTTAAGAATTAAAGTTAAGATTCCAGCTTAACAGAACAAGATGTAGATGTGGACTTCTAAATAAAAATTATTGAAATGCAGCAGAAAACAGGTGGGTCTTTAACCTGGATTTAAATAAACAGTGTTTCAGCTGATCTGAGGCTTTCTGGGAGTTTGTTCCAGACATGTGGAGCATAGAAACTGAATGCAGCTTCTCCATGTTTGGTTCTGACTCTGGAAACTGATTACAAATTGGATCCAGATGACCTGAGGGTTCTGGTAGGTTCATACTGGGTCATTAGGTCACTGATGTATTTTGGTCCTAAACCATTCAGAGCTTTATAAACAAGCAGCACAACTTTAAAGTCTATTCTCTTATGGACCGGCAGCCTTTTATCAAAATAATTTTAATGGCACCGACCAATGACTTTAAATCTAATGCTCTAATACTTTATTTTTCATATTCTTTTACCTTATTACTTCTTTATGTATGATGAAGTTCGTTCTTCCATAAAAATGTAAACTAAATAAATATAAATAAAATGAGCTTTTCTTATATTGGTATCTGAAATGTATAGTATGTAGCTACCACTGATTTAAATGCCTCCTAGTGGTCCGGACCATCGATGTGGTTGCCCCCTAGTGGCAGGAACCACTAATTACAGTTGTCCAGACCAGTCCATGGTCTGGACCAGACCACTATTTGGCAACAGCCTCCTCTATGATGACAGCTGCTCTGTGGATCCCCATCCCAGCTGACTGAGCTGTAGCCGTCTGCAGCAGAGGGAGGAACGCCTGATGACAAGTCAGAGAGGAGGATCACTACATACATATATACAAAAACAGTTAAGAAAGTGGAAATAGAGACAGGCTCAACTGAACACATGAAACATGACAGCAAATACAGGACAGAGGACAATCTGAGTATCAGCTTATTTCATTAAAAAGTTATGTCCCAGATAGCAGACACATTTGGACCTGAACTGCGCTGCTTCTGGCAGTTATGGCTCAGTTACACTGTTAAGCGTTGTGTCGGTCCGGATGTCAGATACTAGCCTAGCCATTGATTTAGGAAGTGTCTTGTGGGCCACATGTGATCCAAATGTCAGAAACTAGCCTGCCCGTGACTTTGGGAAGTATCTTGTGGTCCACATGTCACTTGTTGGTTCAGATATGGATTACAGCAAGTGTGTGGGCCAGAAGTAGTTCAAATATGAGGAGCTAGCCTGGACACAAATTGGGTCATATGGGTATGTTTTGGCAGCCTCACTCGCATGCAGTCAAAGCTGTGAGTAAAGGCCAAATATGGGCCAAAGAAAACTGCAGATGTGGGTTATATTTGGGCCAAACATCCTCTGCTATCTGGCGTGACTCTTTTTGGTTTATTTAGGAGTTTTCAACAACATCAGGGTCTTCAGCACTGAATTTACACAACTCTTAAAAAGACTTTGAACATAACTTTTCAGGAAATCCGTGTTCAAACTGTTTGGCTGTTATTAAACATATTGTTATCATACAGACAAGGACAAAACTGCTGGTGCCCCTCTGTTAAAAAAAACCCACAGAAGTATCTGAAATAATTTGAAACTGACCAAAGTAATAATAAATAAAATTATTACAATAAATCAATCAATGAAACTTGACATTGACTTGAATTGTTGTTCAGCAGAATAATTAAACAAACTAATGAAACAGCCCTGGACAGTTATTCACTATAAAGAGGCTCTTACAGCCTGTTTGTTTGTGAACGACATAAAACCTGTTACTCTACTTAGAAGTGGCTCATCTTTTTGTGTGTTGGGACCAATTATCAAACTTATCCAAGCTTCAGTCTGCAGAGGGGCACTAGACAAGGCTGTCCACTCTTCTCCTTACTTTTTACAATCTTTATTGAACCCTTAGCAGCTGGTATTAGACGAAATAAAGAAATGAAAAGACACATAACAACCAGTTAGTCTACTTAGAAGTGGAGTGGTGAGATGAAAACTGATGGAACTGGTCTACCAGGACAATTTAAAGCCCAGTTCTTCCTGCAGTTCTAGCAGGCTCTGCCTCCCAGAACAAGCATGAGCAACTTCTCACAGCAGGTGGAAATAATTTTCTTCAATTTTTTCCTGTATTTGACCAAAGTCACCGTTTTGCTCTGTTCTGTGATGCAGCTCTGCCTCCACCTGCTGACCACACTGAGCAGATGGCTTCATTGGCTCTGCTTACACTTTGCACCTGTCACAGGATATTCAGGCTCAAAATTCCCATCACAAATCTATTTGGTGTGCCACAGGAAGATGTTTCACAACAGGCTACAGACTGACTTCCTCCACTTAATTTGGAATAATGTGTATCGGGACCAAAGCTTTCTGTAGCTTCTTGCTTTCCTCTCAGTTTGTTTCATTTTAATGGACACATCATAGATTTAGCATGAATATGATCATCCACATCTTTACCGGGATTGTCCCCAAGTGCAGAGAAAAAGAGTGTAATGTAAGCAATGAAGCATCTGGTTCTGGAAAATAGATGCCTGCAACAGGAAGCTTTTATCTGGATATTAGAAAAACAGGCCTCTGCCTCATGCCTCACCAGCTCCCAGTCCAAATCTTTAAGGAAAGGAGAACAAAACATGAAAATTTAAATGGTTTTTCTAAAGGCATGTCCAGGTGTGGTCCTTAAACAGCTCCATACTATCTGTCTGGTATTTCCTCATCAGTGTCAGGATGAACTCATGTCAACATGTCAACAACAGGGACATGAACTTTCTTATAATACAGATTGTTTGTTGTTGTAACTGTGGACGGACAAAAAAGCTCCAACAGTCTTAGCAAGGTGGAAATGAGCTAAAAAATTGTTAAAATCACCCATGAGCAATTTTTACAGACCTACTGGATTTATAATATACTTACTAGTGATGATGCAACCTGGCAAAGTCTCTCAGATGTAAAGATGGACAGAGGTTTACCAATCTGAGACAAACTGGGTCCAAAAATCCTGGAGTAATTTCAGAAAATGTTACTCAATGTAAAATTGTGAAGACTTTCAAGATCCCACCATCTACAATGTGTAACATTTTACTCAGAGTAGAGTCCGGGAGCTAAACTGGCCTGCCTGCAATCCAGATGTTTCACCAATAGAAAACATTTGGAGCATCATGAAACCAGAAATCCAGCAATGAAGGTCCAGGATTGTTGAGCATCTAGAATCCTGCATCAGACCAGAATGAGACAACATTTCTCTCCTAAAACTCCAGCAACTGGTCTTCCCAGACCTTTACAGACAGTTGTTAGAAGCAGAGGGGATGCTACACAATGCCTACACAATGCCTGGAACTACTTTTTACATAGTAGTTCTTCTTACAGATGTGTTGCTTCCATCAGATTCACAATCAGTTCATATGTTACATGAAACGGTAAAACTTCCCAGTTTCAACATCTGATATGTTGTTTATGTTCTATTCTGTTTTTATTTACATTTAATACAAAGTCCTGACTTTATTGGAATTGGGGTTAAATATTTAAGAGATGCTTTTGGGCTAAATATTCATAATCTGGGAAACATGGTTGAGTGGGTTATCAGAGAACTTTATCAGTGAGATACGTCATTGTTGTAATTCTTATTTGATTGTTGTTTGCGCTGATTTAATCCCAGTTTTCCATCAGTTTATTTTATGTGTTCAAAGCACTTTCATGCTTTGTAGAGCTGATGTTCCTCTGCTGAGCCACCAGAGTTTTCATGGTTAATGACACTTCTTCACTTACTGTCTGATACTGATCCATAAAAACATTTTCATTTGAATGAAGGTAAACTGAGAGGTGACTTTACTGCACATTTTTTTAAAACAATGTCTCCAATTTACTTAACCACTGGATGAAACCCAGTTAAGGTTACTGCCCGGCTGTCGGAGTGTCGACCTGCTGTACCTTTGTTACAAAGAGTGGAGCGACACAGTTGACCTGGAACGTCCTCATCATGGCCTCCGGGGTCACACTGTTCATGTTTGTAGAGAATCCAACTGCAGCATTATTAATCAGACAGTTAAGTCCATTATTTCCCAAAATGGAGCGAACGTCTTCCAGAGCTGAGCTGACACTCTGCTTTCCCACAAGATCTAGCAAAGAAAAGCACAAAATGCAAATATGAACTGTGCAGTCATAGCTGTGACTGAGCAGATGCTGTTACATGACAGTCAGCTGGAAAAGTAAGAAAGAAAAAGAAAGAATTGGTCTGTAATTTGACACCCAAAGTTTCCCAACACATTTACATTTTTACGTATTTAAATTTTTTATATCATTTATATTTTGCTGCAATCCATTGGTTTGGTTAGCTAGGCTTTTCTTTTTTATTAACTGGCCTGTGTGATCACTGATTGGGTCATAATAAATTGGTTTAAACAGATTATGCCTGTAAAGTGTCCTGAGATGACTTTGTTGTGAATTAGTGTTATACAAATTAAAAATTGAATTGATTTTTTTTAACCCTTTAATGTCTGACCTAAGAAATGATGGGCAGAAAATTATATGTATTTAAATCTTAAGTCTTTATTTGGCTCTTTAAAAAAATTTAAAAACCAAAAAAACAAAAACATTATTTGCATACTTGTGCCATTTATAATTGTGACATCAGAATCATTGCAGTGTAAAAGGTGTCCACCAGGGGGCAGAAGACAAGTTTCAGACCGTATTCATCAGGATTTGAAGTAAATGTTTTACTTAACAGTGAAGGAACCGATCTAAGAAACTAGTGCGTTTCTATCCTGCAGCAGAAAGCCGCCAGACTGCTCTCATTTGAGAAAGAGGTTCCTAACAGGTGAGGTGATATATTCACATTGCTACTTTTTGTCGCTAATAAATCAAAATATCATTCACTTAAACTGTATGGACAGATAAAGAAAACATGTCATTTTTATAGTAATAAAACGTATAGTTTTATGACATTGGTGTTCCTTTAAATAGCTGCAGGGGATGAAAGAAAAGAGCGAAAAATATCCTGACTCTTGCAGGTGTTGTGCCCTAAAGTGAATGTCTGCCAAAAATTGATTATAATTATTATAATATATATACAATTATAATAAAACAATACAACAAAAAATGAAAAAAAAAAAAAGCAAGTAGATGGCCAGTAATCTGTAAAATATGTCTCACCTGAATAAACTGTAGCCATTTTAAGCAACCTTTTTTGTTTTATTGACGATTACTGGGCCCATGATCAGCTTTTGATAAGTTAAAACGATTATTCTGAGGCCAAATTCAACCTTAAAAGAATAAGAGGTGGGTGTAAGGTATTGCTTGGCCAGTAATCTGCACGGTATAACTCTTGATTGATATCAGAGCACTTTAATGTAGATTCTGCATTTTATTAACAAGAAATGTACTCTAATAAATAAAATAAGTCATGAACATCAGTGGAAATTAAACTTTGTAAATCAACACAAAAATCATATACTTACTGGACTTTACATAGTTTCAATAAACAAGCATGAGACAAACGCATGAAACCTAAACAGTGAAGCAACAACATGCCTGAATATCGTTTCTGATTACAGCACCTCTTAATCTACAGTGTTAATAAATTCGTTAAAGCACGTGCAAAAGCATACTTTCTTTGTTCATTTAGACATTTGTCACTTGCATTCGCGTACTATGTCAGTTTTACACCAAGAGGAACAGCCGCAGACAACAGACAGAAGCTGAGCGAAACGACGCTAACTGGCAGCGCGCGCTCCCGCGGCCGCATAATTAATATTTGGCCGACATTCACTTTAGGGCACAACACTGGCTTCAAGGCCACAGGAAGGTTTTTACGATGTATTTATTTATTTGCAAAAGCTTTTTAATATTACATTCTTAGAAATGGAGTTTGACTTTGATATTTACAGACTTTAACACACCTTCTGTGGTCAGGACAAGACGGACAGTATATAAGAATATAAGTTTCTGTCTTATTTTCTTTCCGTTTTAACGCTGTTTGTTTGTCTCTGCACAAAATAAACAAACAGAAAAGCTTTTAAACAATCAGCTGGTGTAATCAGGGGGACTGAGCATCCCTCCTCTGAAACAGAAGTTTGGAG
>JBAMHW010000010.1:10164642-10174680 GCA_037177495.1 Rhadinocentrus ornatus
AACTCCAGTCCTCACTAAGACCAGGAAAGTAGATCCTCGAACTCCTGTCCTCACTACGGCCAGGAAAGTAGATCCTCGAACTCCAGTCCTCACTACGGCCAGGAAAGTAGATCCTTGAACTCCAGTCCTCACTGAGACCTGAATGGTTTAGGACCTGAATCTATTCAGAATCTTTTGGTTGGTTATGAAGCAACTGGATCACTCAGGTCATCAGGGTCAGGTCTACTTTCTGTTCCCAGAGCCAGAACTAAACTTGGAGAGGCAGCATTCAGCTTTTATGCTCTTCACATGTGGAACAAACTCCCAGAAACCTGCAGGATTGCTGACTCAGCAGTTTTACATCCGGGTGAAAACTTTTCACTGCCGGTCTAGTTATTGGTTCTGTGGTTCTCTCTGGTACTGTGGTTGTCCCGGTTCTGATCTGTTTCATGGATGTGTACCGTCCTGTCCCTGCAGACCTCCAGACCGGCTCTGGTGTGTGAAGAAGCAGAGTGTTGGATGCGTCGCCTCCCTCTGACCTCCGACACCTCAGCAGCCAACTGCAGCATCTACAGCCAAGGTGAGTTCTTCATCATCATCAGCAGAACAGCTGTTTCCAGATTCTGATCCTGTTATTGGCTCCTGGTCTTCCTTCCCTCCAGGTGAGGAATTGTTCTGTAAGGTGACCAGAGATGTCGCCGTCGGTGAGAAACTTCTGGCTTCACTTGCTGCTGCGCGCTCTTCCTCCTCCTCCTCTTCTTCCTCCCTGCTGGCCCGGCTCTCTCCTCCACTCAGCCTGGTCGCTCAGGCGGTGGTGAAGGAGGAGCCGGCGTTCCCGGCAGCGCTGCGCTCCGACATCCAGCTCCTCCCCCAGCAGGCCGGCATGGCCGCCATCTTGGCCACAGCTGTTGTAAATAGTGAGTGTGAGGCGTGTAAATTAGAACTTTTATTTATTCATTTATATCTTCTGGTGTGTGACCATCAGTGCTGCATTCATTTACATTTAAGTCACTTTCAGGACAAACTGATTTTTTTATGGTCTCATGTTCTTCTTAGACTAGTTAAACCGGTTAAACTTGGTAAACTGCAGGCTGTTTGCTGTGTGAAACTGTGATTCTGTCGTTCGGCCACCAGATGGCAGTGTAGTACCGTAGTACTTTAACAGCCAGTTCAGCATGGTTGTCTCACACACACACACACACACACACACCAACTTCCTGTGATGTTACATAGAAGTAAATAATTCAATGTGGTCAGAGAAAACTGGAATGATGAGACATTATAATTATTGTTGCCATGGCATCCACCTCTTGTCGTCTTGGAGACTCAAACGATGGAGTGTGTTTGTATATTTGTAGTTTTTGTATCTCTGTGAGGTCCAACATTCATTTAGATCAGTTTTTACATTTAAAGAAAGTGTTTTTCAGGAAGTTTCTTTGGTTCTTTTTCAATTTTCTGTGATGTTGTGTCTCTTGATCCGCCAGAGGACATCTTCCCGTGTAAAGACTGTGGGATCTGGTACCGCAGCGAGCGAAACCTGCAGGCCCACCTCATGTATTACTGTGCCAGCCGGCAGAAACAGCCAGCCGCTGCCTCCTCCCCCCCACAGGAGAAACCCAAGGAGTCCTACCCCAACGAGAGGATCTGCCCCTTCCCACAGTGCAACAAGAGCTGCCCCAGCGCCAGCTCTCTGGAGATCCACATGCGCACGCACAGCGGTGAGCATCTGTTCACCTCAGACATCACTAAAAGTCATCAGCTTGTCTTTAACGTCCTGCGTCCGTCCACAGGCGAGCGTCCATTTGTCTGTCTCATCTGTCTGTCCGCTTTCACCACCAAAGCCAACTGCGAGCGCCACCTGAAGGTGCACACGGACACCCTGAACGGAGTGTGTCATGGCTGCGGCTTCGTGTCCACAACCAGAGACATCCTTTACAGCCACCTGGTCACCAGCCACATGGTGTGTCAGCCTGGATCCCACAGCGAAGTCTACTCTCCAGGTCCGGGCCTCCCCAAACTGCCGCTGTCCACCGGTAAGTCTCCGCTCACCGGGACCTGGACGTGGCTCCAGTCCCAGCATCTCTCTGGTCCTGCTTTTATCTTCTGTTTTGAACTCTATTCCATGCACAAACATCTGTGTGGCATTGCTGTGAATCTTTACCCAAAATCCAGATGCAAAGCTCCCGGCATGAAATACCTCAAAAACATCATCATCTCAGCTCCATACTTATAAAAACCGCTAGAGCTGTCTAGGATGTCTAAACTAGGGAAACGGTAATTAATGAAAAAGCTAACGTATCCTGTCTTTATCAGGTCTCAGTCCTGGAGACTCAGGGGTGGTTCTGAAGTGTCAAGTCTGTGGCCACAACTCGGATTCCCCTGCCCAGCTACAGCAGCACGTCCGAACACACCTAGAGGTCCTGGTCCCGGCCGAACGGAGTCCCACTCCTCGCCAGAGCACCCCATCATCATTGATTGAAAACCCCCAGCTGTCCACACAGGAGACCGAGCCCTTCGCCTGCGTCCCCAAACCGGAGTCCTCCAGTCCAGGTGCCAACGGAGGCTCGGCCACACCTCGAGATTTCAGTCCTCTTGACCAGATCATGGAGCTAAAGATCAAAGAGGAACCTCAGTCCGAGTCAGAGACTGAGGAGCAGCTGATGGAGGTGAAGGAGGCTCGAGACAAGGCTGCGGGAGACCAGATCCCAGAGGCGCAAGAGGGTCAAGCAGCAGCCTCCTCCCTTCATATGTCCACCTCACCAAAGAGTCCAGCAACTACAATGATCAAGGCAGAACCAACCAGTCCCAACCCCGGTTCTAGTCCCGCCCCCATGGGAGCAGCGAGATCCGTGGTTCCGGGCGGAGCCATGTTCTTACCTCAGTACATGTTCAACCCTGAGGCCTCAATTCTGCCGCAAGCGTCCGAGATTCTGGCTAAGATGTCGGAGATGGTCCACAGCCGTCTGAAACACGGCCAGACGGTCCCTCCAAACAACCCGGCTGCCTTCTTTCCGTCTGGGACAACTGCTGCCACGGCAACCGCCACAACAACTGCCGCCCCCCCTCACAAAGGAGCCACCTGCTTCGAGTGTGACATCACCTTCAACAACATCAACAACTTCTATGCACATAAGAGGCTGTACTGCTCCAGCCGTCACCAAGTAGATGGAGCGGGCCCAGCGTCAGGTTCCGGATCAATGGCACCAACACCAACAGTTCCCGGGGGGCCACGAGGCTCCTCTCCCCAGGTCGGAGTGTCCAGCAGAGCGGCATCCACCTCCCCGACCACCTCAGACCCTCCAAAAGGAAGTGGAGCAACGGAATCTAAGCGGTCGGTGGAGGTGAAAATGGAGGCGCCCGCGGGGAGGGAGGGGGTCTCCTCTTCCTCAGAGGGGGAGGGAGGAGGAAAAGGAGGAGGGGCAGTGAGCGAAGGCAGCCAGAGTCCGGCGAGCGGTTCTGCTGAAGATCAAGAAGACGATCCCAATAAGACCTTCTGCGAGGCCTGCAACATACGCTTCAGTCGTCATGACAACTACACAGTCCACAAACGGTTCTACTGTGCGTCGCGCCATGACCCATCCAACCAGCGAGCAGTGCACATGGCCAAGATCTCCAACACCGCCGCCTTCCTCCCCCAGCCCATCCGCACCCGCAAGAGGAAGAAGATGTACGAGATCCACATGGCCCGAACCGAAGCACTAGCCGCTGCTGCCGCCGCAGCTCAATCTCCATCGGTTCTGGGGCTGGAGGAGAAGCAGGAAGTTTCTCCAGGCGGCGCAGGCGGTTCCAGCCCTGAAGGAGACGGCCCCATCGATTTGAGCAAGAGGCCCCGTCTGAGGGATGCCCCGCGGCCCGGCGGGTGCAACAGCGTCCTCCCGGCTCTGCCACTGAACGACTACCACAAGTGCACGGCATGCAGCATCAGCTTCAACAGCATCGAGAACTACTTGGCCCATAAGACGTACTACTGCCCGGCCACCACCCTGCAACCTCATACCTTGGAGCAGCTGCACCGCCTCAACCGGTCCGCTTCCACCTCACCCAAAAGCCGGCCGCAGGCGGAACAGCAGGACGCGCTGCTCCCCGCAGAGGCCAAGGCCCCATCCCCCGAGTGTGTTACGGAGGCCCAAGGGACTTCATCCAGCCCGCCTCCCCCCGGCTTGCCTGCCTTAGGTGCTACATCGCCTTCACAAGCCAGCGCCGCCCTGGTGGCCCATCTGGGAAGCGGAGCTAAAGGCAGCAGCTCAACGACGGTGGTCTGCCCATACTGCCCCAACCACCCCATTACCTGTGACCTGATGGAGCACTTCAAGACCACCCACGGCTTGGTCGTGACCATTCAGCCGCCCCCTGGAGGCACCGCCCCGCGCAGCCCCCCCTTCAGCCCGGCAGCAGCCACCTCCACCTCCCCTTCTGCCCCGCCCAGACTGGTGTCCCGAGCCCGCAGAGAGAGCCTCAATGGACAAAACCGGAGTGGCACCGCGTCCCCCGCCTCCCCCGTGCTGAACGGCAGTCCACCAGCATCGGGGGAGTCACCTTCAGCCAGCTCTCCCCTTCCTGTGTCCCCCACCCGGGCCCAATCTCTGGCTGTCTCACCCGTGCCTGACGTCTCAAGGGAGAAGATGGCGCCCTCCTACGTTGCAGACAAACCGGCTCCGACCGGAGCCTCCAAAGCGCCGCTTGTCTCCCCTGTCCAGAACGGGAACTCGCGCTTCTGCCGCCTCTGCAACATCAAGTTTAGCAGCCTGTCCACCTTCATCGCCCACAAGAAGTACTACTGCTCCTCCCACAGCGCCGAGCACGTCAAGTGAGCTGCCGCCGCCCCCTGCCGCCACTAGCTTCTGTAAGCTCAGATGCTCCTCCCCCTCTGGCGGCGCCAGATCATGATGTGACTGTTACTTGCCCAGCGGGGTCCGGCTGCAGAGCGGGGCCTTGGTGGCATTACTAATCCTCCTCGTATGGGTCAAAGTTTGTCGCACACTAAGCCGAGGCGGTTCCTGAGATGCCCGCTGACGCCGCCTGGTTGCCCCGGCGACCGATCAGCGTGGCACATTCATTAGATGAAGATGACATGAACAGTGGAAACATTTCTCATGTGGAAAAAACTGGATGTTTGTTGATGTTTTTCTTTTTCTGTGCATCACATCTAAAAACAGGAATCTGGTTTGGACTCTTTTCCACGAAACATCCCGATGTTACGAATTCCTGAAGGACATCGTTTCCTGTTAATTTTCCCTTGAAACGAAGGGAAAACAATGTGAACTATTTATCTCGTAGTCCTCACTGATTTCATGATGACAGAAAACTACCTACGTCAGAGTCTTTTTATTTGTATATTTTTCTTACTGTGGGAAGGAGCGTTCCGGATCCGGACGCGTTGAAGCCACTTTTCTAACTGTAGATATGTAAAACCAACTGGGATCACTTCGGTGTTTCGTCTTCTGAGCTTCAGATTTTTTTCGCTGCGTCTTTTAAAGAAAAACAAGCAGAGATCCTCCAGAGTTCACAGTTTGGACTTTTTATTGTTGTTTTTTGACCCGGAAATGAAGTCACGTACGCGGCGTTAGCTAAACTGTGAAATCCGTCTTATTCTTCCCGTACGCCGAGGGTGGGCGGGGCCGGTCACATGACCCACGCATTTGGTTCTCATAAGCTTATTTCTGCCGTCGGGACTTCCCAGAACCCTGACCCGGAACAGAAGCCACAAACAGATCCAGGTTCATTCAGATCTTTGCGTTGGTCTGTCCATTCGGGGTTACCATGGTAACATGATGGAGCGGTGAAGAGGGTGGCCCTCCTGGACTTGATTGTCACACATAAAAACAACCAGACCAGATCGGACCTGGTTACAGTAGAATTGAATAAACTGGTCTGGTTCCAGATTCTGGTTCAGGCCTGTTTAGACTCAGAGGCTCGTCTGTGATCCAGATTGGTTTCAGGTCAGATCCACATTGGGTCCAGATCGTGTTCAGATCAGGTTCAGGTCAGGTTCAGATCGGGTTCAGGTCAGGTCCAGATCGGGTTCAGATCAGGTCCAGATCAGGTTCAGGTCAGGTCCAGATCGGGTTCAGATCAGGTCCAGATCAGGTTCAGGTCAGGTCCAGATCGGGTTCAGATCAGGTCCAGATCAGGTTCAGGTCAGGTCCAGATCAGGTTCAGGTCAGGTCCAGATCGTGTTCAGATCAGGTCCAGCTTGTGTCATTTATGAGCCCCAGACCATTTGTCCTGGTCCTGCTCCTGGTTTTCTACTGGCCTGGTTCAGACCTGGAACGTCACGTAACCGAAATCAGTTTAAATGTTTTTCGTCTCCGTTCCTTCACGTCATCAGACGATCCGATTCAGGTCCAGAAGGTTCCGTTTGGTAAAGACGGCCTGCAGCCATCTTGTTCTCCACCGAAGAGCTGCAGCCAATCAAAGCCGGGTAAAATCAGAAAGATTCAGGTATAGTTCAGCTTTTCAAACTTTATGAAGACTGGTCGCACGCCATGCTAACTCGCTAACACCCTGGCTCAGACCCAGTTTGTGCTGGTCCTGGCCTGGTTGTTGGGACTGAGGCTGGGTTGTTTGTGGTCCCGTGTGGTTTTACCGTGTTGTATAAAACATGCTGAATGTTTTCCTTTGAGCTCCGTGTGAAGTATTTATGTTCTGCAGCACTTTTTCCTCCAGAATGCGTTGTCGTCACCCTGAAGGACTTTCTGGGAGAGTTCAGCCCCACAGAAAACTTTTCTTGATTCTTTTGATGTTTTGGAGAAAAATCACGAATGTCAACATTTAGTTTCCATGTTTCTGATTGTGTTCTGCTCTACGCTCTTGTCCAAACTATGCATGGGAAATAAAATGAGTTGTGATAGATGAAGAGTTGTTCCGAGCTTCTTTCCGAGTCCTTGACTCATTAATCAGCTGTTTTCATCAGAAGGTTTTCTGGGCATCGTCTCCGGTCATGCAGCTTGTTGAAGGAGTGAATCATCGGCTCTGTTTTCACAGTAAAGTCCTCCTGCCTGGGAGGAGGGAAGCTTTCAGAGCTCAAGGCCGCTCCAATCAGGAGCCTTGGACTGAATACCTGCTTTGTTCCACCTCGGCTTCTCGTGCAGTGACTCACCTTCAGTTCTAAAACGTCTCTGATGACGTTCTAGTTGAAACACGAACACACTTCATTTTCTCTTCTTCACTGTCACAGTTTGGACTGAACCATTCACAGCTTTTTACAACAAATAATGTAAATAAGAAGCCATATTTTATTACCGGTAGAAGATGAAACTGACATTTCACCATGTGATGGAAAATATGAGCTGATGGTGAACCTGATTGCAGCAACACGTCTGTCCATCTAAGAGACTTCGCCTCTCTGAGGTGCCCCTCCTATGTTTCTGACCTGGTGAGACCGATTTCCTCCCTCTACACTACACAATATTATGAAACTATTCAAGTTCAGCTTTATTTATATATGTCCAATTCACAGTTCCGTCATCTGAAGTCAATTTACAGACACAGTACAATTCACTCCGGTTCATTGTAGTCCAGTTAAAGCAAATCCACTTCAGGCCAGTTTAAAATAACTGGGTTCATTTAAACCAGAAAATAATAACCTAGCTAAGAAAACCCTCCCATCAGGACCAGAACCAAGAAAATTAACCACTCTATGTGTTGGTAGTTGGATTGGTTCTGGTCCACTGTCACAAAATAAACGTAAGAGTAAAGATACTAGACTAACTGGTACTGTAGTACAAAAAGTGTCCATTAGGGGACACCAGACAGGTATGTGTCCTTTGTTATCAATAAGCCTGGCAGCTAGCGGAACATCTTCCTCTGCTGATTGAAGTTTGTTGAACAGCTGACTGATGCGTTACAGCCACCAGATGGTGGGAGGCTGATTCTCTCATAGATAACAGGAACATCTCTCCTGTCTTCTGCTGGGTTTTAGTAGGAGAAAGTCTGGTCATTAGACCAGGGACAAACAGTATAAAGGTAGACGCCGCATTGGTTCCCGCTTCGTACATCAACGGCGCCGCCTTATTGGTCCCGGCCAGCTATCAGATTCAGTAGGACTGAACGGAGGACGGACGCCTGGATCTTCTGCAGGTTGGGGCTGAACAAACCGTGACGATCTGTTAACCGGATCACCAGGAACTAGTTTTCATAGTTAGAATGAACAACGGTTCATCCCGGCATCCCTTACACGTACACCAACGAGTTCGGGGGTTACCGCCACGACAGGCACCGACGACTCATCATAGAGGTCTTTTGTCTAGTCCCTCCCCTAGAGACCTGTTAGTCATGGGTGACCCTACCAGAGGCATATAGCCCCCGACAACATAGCTCCCAGGATATTTAGGACACAAAGTCCTCCACCGCGGTAAGGTGTCGGCTCGCGGAGGAGAAATTATTATTAAAATAATAATATATATACTAGGGCTGTAAAATAATAAAAAATTTTAATCAGATTAATCACACTTTTCAAATTGCTCATGATTTATCACGGCTCTGCCTGGAATCTGCCAGTTTTACTGCATTGTATCACCAGAACGAGCCGATGCTACAAATATTTACTGTTAACTGACCTCTTGCGTAAACTTCAGATGTCCAACGGCCAGTAAATGCAGCATGTAATGTACTTCTGTTGTTCTAAATCATCGCTACCATGTTCTAGATCAGAATTCTGAATTCATACATCATCACCTCACCAACCGTCTCCATGGTGATAATTTCTGTCCTAAAAGCAGCAGATGTGACAACTGAAGTTAAACATTGATGAAGAAACTGATAAAACTGATGATCTGGATAAAAACAGCCTTTTCCTTTTATTATTGAAGAGTGTTTGTGCAGCAGTGATAAAAGTCCTACAGCAGCATCCCCCGAAGGGAAAACCTGCAACATCATTCGCTGCTTGTTTTACACCTTTTTCTTCACTTTTCTTTACATTTTTCCTGGTCAGTGTTACTGCTTGGCCCCGCATCAAAACTTTTCTAGACTCGCCCCTGCATAGCTAAAGTAGAAACCCTGTCTACCACCAGCCAGCTGCTGTGTTAGAGAAGGTCCTGACAACAAGATTTTGGGGTAAATACAGTGGGACAAAAAAGCATTTAGTCAGCCACCAATTGTACAAGTTCTCCCATTTAAAAAGATGAGAGAGGCCTGTAATTTTCATCATGCGTAAACCTCAACTATGAGAGGGAAGATGAGAGAAAAACCCCAGAAACTCACATTCTCTCAATTTTTAAGAATTTATTTTAAAATCAGGGTGGAAAATAAGCATTTAGTCAATAACAAACCTAAATTCTTGTAGTTCTCAACCACACCCACATTCACACCCGGGTTCTTGTAGTTCTCGATCAAGTCCATGTTCACAACCAAATTCTTGCTATTCTCCTCCAGGTCCATGGTCACACCCGGGTTCTTGTAGTTCTCCTCCGGGTCCATGGTCACACCCGGGTTCTTGTAGTTCTCCTACGGGTCCATGGTCACACCCGGGTTCTTGTAGTTCTCCTCCGGGTCCATGGTCACACCCGGGTTCTTGTAGTTCTCCTCCGGGTCCATGTTCACACCCGGGTTCTTGTAGTTCTCCTACGGGTCCATGGTCACACCCAGGTTCTTTTAGTTCTCCTCCGGGTCCATGGTCACACCCTGGTTCTTGAAGTTCTCCTCCGGGTCCATGGTCACACCCGGGTTCTTGTAGTTCTCCTCCGGGTCCATGTTCACACCCGGGTTCTTTTAGTTCTCCTCCGGGTCCATGGTCACACCCGGGTTCTTGAAGTTCTCCTCCGGGTCCATGGTCACACCCGGGTTCTTGAAGTTCTCCTCCGGGTCCATGGTAACATCCGAATTCTTCTTATTTTATTTTTTATTTTTTTTAACCCTGTCCTGTCCAACGTCCTGACATACAGAGCGGTGGTCTGTGAGCCATATCTTGCCGGACAGATTTGCTCTTCCAAGGGAGACATGTTATATAAATGGCTGCCCTTGATGTTTGAAATATTTTTATTAGTTTTATTATAATCTTATTTTCTTCAGTCTTGATATGTCAGTGCCGAACCTGACAGGGAGATAGAGGAGGAGAGAAAA
>JBAMHW010000010.1:10392906-10415664 GCA_037177495.1 Rhadinocentrus ornatus
GGAGAAACTGGACTGCTTGCTTCGGGCGATTCTGCTGGCCGAACCCTTTTGGAACTGGAGCCGGTTTTGGAGGCCGTTGGTGCAGCGTTGTTGGATTTCCCCATTATGATCCGCTGGAAGCTTCCTTTAATGAAATCCGTCGGGCTGGTGAGATCCTCCTCGCTGCGATCCAGAGTGACCGGGTTGGTATAATTTGGAATATTGTACTTGTTTGTTTTGTGTTTTTCTTCTTCTTCTTCATTTTTAAAATTTTTTCCTCCATTAGTGTAGGGCGTTTGTTTGTTTGTTTCAGTGGCGCGCCATGTTGATCCTGCCAAGTCTCGCCGAGTCTCGCGTTACAGCATGTCCCTCCTCTGCGTTCTCTCCCTCCTCCTCTAAAATAATGTTTAATTATCCAAAAATAAAGTTTTATAAATAGCCATTGACAAAGTGAATATATTACTTGACTGTGCTGGAGTGCCCATGTTAATTATTTGTGCTGCAGACTAGAGAAAAGGCTTCATTTCTTACACAGACTCAGGCTGTTCGGGGTCCAACCTGCGATCTGTCATGTTTTCACGGTCTTATTTCTTGTGTTTGGGTTTTGTCTATTTTGGTTAGTTATATTTTAATCTTGGTTTATTAGTTCTGGTATTTGGTTTCTGTTATGCTTATGCTTTAGGTTTTTGGTTTTGTCATGTTTAGTCCTGTTTCCCTCATGTGCTCTGTATTTTCTGTTCCTGGTTCTTTAATTCACCTGGTCTGATTTCTCATCCTTTTCACCTGCTTCTAATTACTCCCTCTGTGTATATATGTCCCATGGTTTTTAGTTGTCTTGTCAGGTCTTTTTGGTTTTATCCCTGTTGTGTGTGTATAGAAATAAACCTTGTCACCAGCACCATTCTGCTTCCTTCCTTGTCTGCCTGTGATTGGGTCCTCACCTCCGCCGCCACTCATTACAGAAGGACCTGACCCAACATGGACCCAGCAGACGGTATGATGACTCTTCTTGAATACTTCAGCCATGAGGTGGCAAGAAGTCTCCCGACTGCAGTGGACCTGGACCCGTGGTTCCTTGAGCCCCCTCCTACAAAGCCCAGACAGAGGAGGTCATCCAGGCACCAGAGGCAGCGGCCCCCAGTGTGTATAACCTCAAGTGAACTGGTGGGACGGCTCCTTGGATTAGACACGGAGCCAGAGCCACTGGAGGAGCCAGAGTGGTCAACATTCTGGGGGTCCAGACTGGCGATAAGCCCAAGACCGTTTGGGCTGGCCAGGTCATGGGTGTCGCCGCCAGCTCCACGGTCCACATCATGGGTGTCGCCACCAGCTCTGAGTTCTGCGTCTCCGGTGTCGTCACCAGCTCTCAGTCCTGCTCCAGTGTTTCAGCGCTCCTCACCAGCTCCTAGTCCTGCCCGGCTCTTCAGCGTCCGACGCCGGCTCCAAGGTCCTGCTCGGCTCTGCAATGTACCATGCCGGCGCCCAGGACCCATTCAGTGTCTCAGCTTCCTCGTGTCCCTGTCCCTGAGGAGGTCCCTGAAGGGGACACTTCTTTCATGATGCTGATGGGGTCGCCCATCTTCCTCTACCTATGGTTGACGAAATGACTGTTGTATTCTCTGGTTCCAGGGCTCATCATGTTATTGTGTCTCCTGAGCCCTCCAGTTTCCAGAGGGGGTCTTTGGTCGTGACGCTCCTCACTGGCTTCCGGTCCCTGGTTCTGAGGGGGTCTCTGGCCAAGATGCTCCTTACCCGTTTCTGGTCTCCACCGCCGAGGGGATGGCACCTCCATCACCGCCGCCTGTGGTCCACGCCGTCGAGGAGAATGCCCAGCCAACAGAGCTCTTGCCTGCCCAGCCTGAACTCTCCCTATGGTCTGCTTGGCCCCCTGAACCAAGTCTGCTGTTTACATGACCCCCGGGCCGGCCCCCTGAACAGAGGGAGGAGGAGAAGAGGGGGTCGTGCAGGAGCTACGGGAGAGGGAGGAGAGACAGGAGAGGGAGGAGGAGAAGAGGGGGTCATGCAGGAGCAACAGGAGAGGGAGGAGGAGGAGAGACAGGAGAGGGAGAAGGAGGAGAGGGGGTGGTGCAAGAGTGACAGGAGAAAGAGGAGGAGAGGGGGTTGTTGAGGAGAGGAAGGAGGAGGAGAGGGGTCGTGCAAGAGCTACAGGAGACATCAGGGTGCACAACAACCCGTCCTGCAGTGGCACACCCAAGTCAACCCAGACCCCCAAGCACAGGCCAACCCCCACCCGGAGGAGGGGCAGCTCTCACCCAGGCTCAAGGCCCCCACCCAGGAGCTCTTCACCACCTCAAAGCAGCACCAACCACCAGCCATCCTAAGTCCCCCCACATGCTGTGCTCCCCATGTGTTGTAGCCCGGAACCCCATTCCAAGAAACCGGCCCGCCACCACCAGAGGACCCACACCATTCCCAGGAGAACCAGGCCCCCCCCAGCACCCACCCCGAAATTCCAATCAAACACCCCGGGAACCAGGGTGCCATAGACCCCGATTTCCCCACCCTCCACCTACTCCAACCTCCACCCTATTGAACCCCTCACTCACAACCTCCCCTGAGCCGTACCCATAAGCTCTCACTTTCACACAACCACATTACGCATAACCCTCCCACCATACCCCGTGGGAGATGTCCCCGGCAGACCAGAGGACAGCAAGCCCCAGGTCCGATTTCCACCCCCACCCCCAGTCAGCCCCCCATCCCACCCAGATGCGGCAGACTGGGTAAACCCCAAGGCCAGCAGCCCATCAATGCAGTCAATCCAAGTCCAGGCTACCGGGGCAACCACCTCCCTCTGCCGGCCCCCGGCAACACCCAGGGAAATGATGGATGAAACATGAATGTAAATAAATGATAAGACGGAGGATGAAAAACACACCTGTTTGATCCTGGTCATGTAAATGTGCTCATTGCTGTCAGGTTAAAGGTGAGTGTGTAAACATGAAGCGGTTAATTTCTTTACATTTACATGAAGCTTAAAGAGAAAAAAATAAAAACTTGGAAAAAAAATAAAACACCCAGGGAAACAGGGGTGTGACAGGTCCCCATTACCCTCATCTTTCCAGCTCATGACTTGTTAGTGAAGTGTGTGTTGTTTGCAATTAAAACTGAGGGGCAGTGACCACATTGTGCTTGGAGCGAGGCCATTATAGCAGCCCCCACAGATGTTGTTTGTGTGTTGTGTTTCTTGTGTTTTGATGTCTAAGTGTTATTAAAACTGAGAGGCGAGTCGCCACAGGGTGCAGCCAAAGAGACCACTTAGATGGCCCCCTCTACTCCACACCGCATGACATGCACACCTCCCAAGTCACTTCTTGTGTGTGTGTGTGTGTGTGTGTGAGAGAGAGAGAGAGAGAGCGGGGTAGAAGAGGGGTCTGGGGATGTAAATCGAAGCAAACTTCATTCGGGATGGTAAGCTTCTGGCGGCACTAGGCCCCCCAGGGCAAAACAGGTCAAAAGCAGCCTTCCCCCACAACCAGGCCACACAGCGACCACAACCAATGCTCTGCCACTGACCCCAGAAGGCACCCACCCCCCACATGCCTAGGGAGGAAGGACAGGAAGGGGAGGTAAGAGCCACCAAAAGAAGTGCTTAATTTTAAAATGGTAGACCAAATTACACAAAGTTAGACATGGTTGCTAACATGAATTATGAATGCTTAATGGAAGAAATAATTAATAAAACCGATAGATGGATGTCCCTGCCCTTATCTTTTAATTGGTAGAATTAATGCCCTGAAAATTGATATAGTCCCTAAAATATTTTATTTATTCCAGAACATTCCACTACCCCCACCTAAAATTTTTCAAAATTTATAAAAATCCAACCACCTAGTTCATATGGAAAAACAACAGACTCAGAATTTGCCGATCCCTATTGCAATTACAACATGACAGTGGTGGTTTGAAATGTCGCAATGAACAATGGTACGACTGGGCAGTACAACTTAGATCAATTAAGTTTTATTTTGCAACAAAGGATATTCCTTAGTTGGTAGAAATGGAGTAAGGGTGCCTGAAGCTGCTTTTACACTTATATTTATACCCAGATACCTTATCAAACTTGTTCAAATAGACCTTGAATCCCATGGTCAAAACCATGATCATAATATGGTACACAGCAAGATATTTTATGAAAGAACCTTATATACTGTCTCACGCCTAAATGGGAAAATCAATACTTCAAGCCGGGACAGGCAGATTTAATATTCCAGAGGTGGGCACTGAGATTAGAAAAAATTCGGAATCTATATTAACACAGTTCAAATAACATGATGTCATTTGAATAAATTAGGCATAAGTACGATATTAATAAAAAATAAATAAAAAAAAACATTTTTTTAAAGTGTCTGTAAATTAGGAACTTTGTCAGAATGTCTCAGAATAATAGTTTAATAAAACTTTTAAAATCCCACTTGGAGGAAATAGTGACCAAGGATAACTCAAGCAAAGGGGGCTATCTCTGAACTTTACAATTTAGTAATGTCAAAGTCGCATGAAAACTCTAATTATAGATTGCATTGAATGTATATAGGGGTGATCTGAACACAGATCTATCAGCAAAGGAGCGGGAATTAAGTTGCACACTGAATCAGTTAACACCCAAGTGAGACTGTTACAGTATAAATAGGTAATATGACTCCTCCCTAAGCAGCCACCTTACCGCGGTGGTGGATCTGTCCCTGATAGATCACCCATGGCAAACAGGGGAGGGACCAGACAAAGTGTGGCTTAATAAACCCATATGATGAGTCAAATCAGTGGATCCAGGTTTCCCTTGCCCAAACATGGGTCACTGGGGCCCCCCTCTGGAGCCAGGCACAGACGTAAATGGCAAATGGCAAAAGGTCTGTATTTATATAGCGCTTTTACCCAAAGCGCTTTACATTATACATTACATTCACCCATTCACACACACATTCACACACTGATGGCAGAAGCTGCCCTGCAAGCCGCTCAACCACAACCCATCAGGAGCAATTTGGGGTTTGGTGTCTTGCTCAGGGACACCTTGACATGAGCTTGACAGCCCGTGATTCGAACCGGCAACCCTCAGGCTACAAGACGACCACTCTACCTACTAAGCATGCCGCCCAGAGGTGAGCGCCTGGTTCAGCACAAAAGGGTGACATGGGCCCCCCCTCCCATGAGCTCACTACCTGCAGGAGGGTTTATAGTGGTCGTGTGCAGTGTGAGCTGAGTTGTGATCAAAGGCAAGGACCCTGACGGTCTGATCCTCGGCTGCAAAAGCTAGCTCTAAGGATGTGGAACGTCACCTCCCTGGCGGGAAAGGAGCCGAAGCTGGTGTGTGAGGTTTAGCAGTTCTGACTCGATATAGTTGGACTCACCTCACTCCGCCTTCAGGTGGGGGGATGGGTCCTGTGCTTATGCACCCAACAGTTCAGATTACCCACACTTTTTGGAGTCTTTGGATGAGGTGTTGGACAGCACGCCTTCCAAGGTCTCCCTCATTCTGCTGGGGGACTTCAATGCTCATGTGACAATGACAGTGAGACCTGGAGGGGTGTGATCCATAACAAACAACTTGTTCAGGCATAAGAGTGTCTACATGTGCACTTGGCACCAGGACTCTCTAGGCCGCAGTTTCGATGATAGTCTTTGTAGTGGTATCATTCCACTTGCGGCCGCATGTGTAAAAGAAGTGGAGCTGTCAGCTGGCTCAAATGGTGGGGGAGGATGCCGGTCAGGCCTGGCAGACCCAGGCGTGTTGTGAGGGTCTGCTGGGAACGTCTGGCAGAGTCCCCTGTCAGAAAGAGTTTCAACTCCCATTTCCGGCAGAGCTTCAACCATGTCCCGGGTGAGGCGGGGGACATTGAATGGGCTGTGTTCCGTGCCTATATTGTTGAGGCGGCCAGCTGTAGCTGTTGGTGCCTGTGATGGTGAAAATCTCCAAACTGGTTGGTGGACACCAGCAGTAAGGGATGCCATCAAGCTGAAGAAGGAGTCCTATCGAGCCTTTTTGGCCTGTGGGACTCCAGAGGCAGCTGATGGGTATCGGCAGGCTAAGCCAAACCCAGCTTTGGCGATCGCTAAGGCAAAAACTCAGGCATGGGAGGAGTTTGGAGAGGCCATGGAGAATGACTTTTGGATGTCTTCCGAGGAGATTCTGGTCCACCATCCAGCAGCTCAGGAGGGAAAAGCAGTGCTCAATCAACCCTGTATACAGTGGGGATGGGGCTGCTGACCTCGACTCTAAATCTATACTTTAAAGACCTCTTCATTCCCACTGACACATCTTCCAACAAGGAAGCAGAGTCAGGGAACCCTGGTGTGAGCTCTCATATCTCTGGGGCTGAAGTCACTGAGGTGTTTAAAAAGCTCCTCAGTGGCAGGGGTGCTGGAGAGGAGGTTCCATCATATAGTCGAACCTCAGATTCAGGAGGAGGAGTGTGGTTTTCAACCCAGTCGTGGAACAGTGGACCAGCTCTAAAACTTTTTCGGGGTGTTGGAGGGGGCATAGGAGCTCAACCACTCTACATGTGCTTTTGGGACTTGGAGAAGGCGTTCGACTGTGTCTCCTGAGGACTCCTGTGGGGGATACTCCGAGTGTATGGAGTGCCGGACCCACTTGTACGAGCTGTCTGGTCCCCAATGGATGGTCGATTGATGGATGGATGATGGATGGATGACGGATGATGGAGAAAGGATGATAGAGGATGGATGGAGGATGGATGGGTGGTGGATGGATGATGGATGGATGATGGATAGATGGTGGATGGATGGATGATGATGGTGGATGAATGGGTGGATGGACGGATGGACCAGACATATATAACAAGTGCAATGTAGAGGAAGGGACATTTGTATGTGTCTGTCAGAGGATAAAAAGAGTGATGAGAACCTTGTTTTGTAAACCCGACCATCATAAGAACTCAGCTTAGTGAAAATATGGAAAATGACCTTGTCAAACCATAAACTTGCTGGATGCCATGTGAACTGGGAGAGAAGGGTTATATCTGGGATGATGTTCTGTAATGTTCGTGAAGAATAATAGTTAAATTATTAAGGAAATCCTTATATACACAAGGCTCCTCTTGGTAAAGCAAATTGCTGGGCACAGCGTGGCAGCCAGACCACCGTCTTGCTGCTGTGATTCTGGACAGGACAATGTAAAATATTTAGCCAGGTTTCCTCTACAGCTGCTACAAAACGCTGCTGCACCACTTTAACTGGTAGAAAACAACCAGAGCTCAGAATTCTTATTTTAGCCTTCTTTCAATGGCTTACTGTTTCTCTTCCAATACATTTTAAGATACTTTTATTTGTTTTTAAGAGTCTTAATGGCTACGGTGGACTGGTGACCTGTCCAGGTATACCTGCCTCATCTGCTAAATGCTGGGTTAGGCTCCAGCTTCCCGCGACCTTAAATGAACAAAGCGGTACAGATGATGAATGGATGGGTCTTAATGGTCTTTCCCTGTTTTATTTGCTGGAGCTGCTTCATACTTACACGATGATGATGATGTTCATGTTGATGCATTTCCCATTAATAACCATCTTTCTTACTTTCAGTCCAAACCGGTCCATCGGTCAGTTCGGGTCATTAAAGATATACAAGCAGGATGTGAGCATGACTACTCCAGTTTTGGTCAAGCTAATGTGTCTAAATGTGTCTAAAAATCTAGAGTTGATCAGACCGACACATGTGCGTGCAGACATACCTGTACGTAATCCACACTGTCTCCCAGAGCTTTAAAGGCAGTGTACATCACCTCCCTTTTCCCTCCCCACTCCTGCATGATGCAGGAGTAGCGGGAACCTCTGACCAGCCGAGCCACCCGAGATGCCTCCTCCATGTGGATCGTGCTTCTGGTGCCACCTCTGATGTCTCCCCGTCCACTCCCATCACTGTGGTAGTTCCCCTTCCACACCATGCTGCCAGCATGGTCGGCCCCGCCCATTACTTCATGGAAAATGTCCATCATGTAGCGGTCCTCAGGCCTGTTCCCGTCCACCACCAGCACCACCTTAAGGCCTGGGAAGGAGACGCGGCGCACGCTGCGCAGGCACTTCCTCAGGTAGTCCGGGTCCTCCTGGAACGCTGCAATGCAGAGGGCAACGGAGCGGTGGAGGTGATGAGCCCGAGCGGGGCTCCTCATCCGCCGATGCTCCAGGAAGGCGAAGAGGCTCTGGAGGAAGAGGTGAAGGGAGAGGAAGGCACCATAAAGGCCAAAGGAAAGGTGGTGCTGCTCAGTGTGGATGAACTGGTAACCTTTGGATCAGAGCAGAAACCAAACTTGAGTTTCCTTTTTTTTATCCTCTTCAACACTTTGGTGTGCGTGAGAAGCTCACCTGTGACGTAGGCCAGCAGGATGGTGAAGAGGACCACTGCAGCAAAAAGGGTGGTGAGCGCTATGTTTAGCGCATTCCTGCAGCGAGAGGGCATCTGGAGGTAGGGATCAGAGAGGGTTTGGGTTAGCAGGTCCGTGGAGGAAAGCGGGGCAGGGAAAAAGTTATCGTGAGATTATAGAAGCAGCGTGGAACTCAATAACACATCAATTTAATCCATTATTAAAATCTGGGCTTCTGTTGCTATGTAATAGGGATGCAACAATACCGAGTACAAGTACTTTAGTGTACTTACAGATACTGAGTACTGATACTATTAATGGTTAATGTGTGATAGATGAGATAGGTCATCCTACAGCACCCTCTAAAGGTGAGGCTGCAAAACTGTCAGAAACCTCAGAAATATAAGAGCAAATGGTTTTTAGTGGATTCGGTTCACTGCTTGTAACTAAGAATTGACCGAGACTTGAGCCCATCCACCAATCGCCTCTGGAGGAATGAAGTCCCGTCCAACCACAGTCAAGAATTGACCAATCAGAGGCCTTCAGTCATTCTTGGCTTGCAGAGTCAGACACGGAAAAAAATACCGTAGATGTTATTGACCTTTACAAGGTAAGTACGTTTAATATACTGTATCTACTCTTTTTGTTCGGGTGGCTGTCTTGCGATAGCTATTATATCCACGCTAGTAACAACGAGGCTCCTACCAGGCCCAGCCCCCGACTCAGGTCCCGCTGTCTACCAAGCTTGTCCTGGCTAAGCGGTAACATTCATTTTCCAATAGGAAATTTTGCCAACTTAGTTTATTAATGAATTACAAACGGTCGCGTGTACAGCTTTTAGATGGACACAGTCTCTACTGCAACTTAGTGTGCTTTCTTTAGCTCTGTTACCATAGCAACTGACCTTATTCATCCGTTTGTTTGTCCGTCCGTCCCTCTATCCCTAACCACCCCCTCCCCTGTTCCCTGTCTGCTGACATGAAGCACCAGCAGGACCGACCCGCCTCACACTCCTCTCCGTGCCATGTAGGAAGTTGCATCACTGTCTTTAGCGGTTCTTTTCTCTTTTTTTTACTTTTGATATATTTGATTTTACATGGTTTTGGGGGGATTTTGGGGGCAGCTCAGGAGGAAGAGGTGGATTGAGTCCAGCCTTCCCCTGACTCCATGTGGAAGCGCCTTTGGGCAAGAACCCGTTACTAAAGTGTCTATCAGGGAATGAATGTGTGTGATAGTAGAAAGCAGGTAGTACATAAGCTGTACGAGTGTGACGTGCAGTGTTAAAGTGCTTTGAGCTGCCAGAGAGACCTGGTTCAGCTGGGAACCAGAACCAAGACTCTGGCCCCTTCCTGCCCTGTCTCAGGGTTACTGGCTGTAATTAAAGAGGCCACCCGGACCAGTGGGAACAGGAACAATTTTACCCTTTCATTCAGAAAATTCTAACCTGGCCAGGCAGACCTGTCCCACAGAGACGTTCTCATTTTGTTCAGGCAGATTTATCGACTTCCACAAGAGGACCAACAGATTTCTATGTTGGCAGTGAGAAAATGGCTCAATGTGATACTAGAGACAAAAAGGAGGGAATTTTCCACCAAACTTTAACCCCCCAGCAGAAATTTCATTCTTCTCCTGTCTGAACTCTCTCCTCTGATGCATCTGTATAATCTCACTTTTTGGCTCAATTAATTTTCTTTACTGCTTCGTCCAACTCAGGGTCGCTAGGAGGCTGGAGCTTATCCCAGCGGTTAACAGGCGAGAAGCTTCAGACGTCATCAGCTGGATTTTCTGAAAGTTCCTGAGGCTGTAGAAAAATTTTACATGAATTAGAAGCATAGCTTCACAAAATGTTTTGCCGTCCCTGAACACAGCTCGCAGTGTGGATGTGGGACGACCAGACATCCCTGAATGCAGCAGGAAGTAGGTGTGGACTAGAGAGTGACATGAAGTGGATTTTCACTCCTGTCCCTCCCCAATCCTGATAAAATAAGTCCCAATCCCATTTTTTAAAAATGTATTTAGCCTTTCCAGCTTTTCTTGGAGGTCATTTACAATAAAAAAAGGGAACATTAAAACAGAACCTGGTTCACACCATTTAAAGTTGCATTTCACTCATTTCTAAATGTCATTAACTAAACATGTTTTACAAGCGGCGTACTTTGCCTTTTAAATCACTTTTCATATCGGTTTCTCCGCCGGTGTTTGCAAAGTAAAATTGACTCCCATCCCGTGGGAATCCTGTGATTTGTGTTTTCCCGACATACGCCTCCTACAGTCTACTTGGCTATGCTCCGGTTTAGACACGAGGCCCCTTGATGGGGTTTCCAGTAGCAGGACAGCCCCTTGTCTCTTAGTTCATTAGCAACAACTAGCATAATAAACATGACTTGTTGCGCCATGTTACGCTTGACAATAACCTGAAACGCAGAATTTAGTGTTGGATCGACAACTTTTTACCCAAACTTACAGTGCTGTTGTTGGGAAAAACCCCACCCAGTGTCCCTGTCTTCCGCCCAGTGTCCCTGTCTTCTGTCCAGAGTCCCTGTTTTCTGTCCAAGGTCCCTGTCTTCTGTCCAGAGTCCCTGTCTTCTGTCCAGGGTCCCTGTCTTCTACCCAGCATCTCTGTCTTCTGTCCAGAGTCCCTGTCTTCTTCCCAGCATCCCTGTCTTCTGTCCAGAGTCCCTGTCTTCTACCCAGCGTTCCTGTTTTCTGTCCAGGGTCCCTTTCTTCTTCCCAGCATCCGTGTCTTCTGTCCAGGTCCCTGTCTTCTGTCCAGAGTCCCTGTCTTCTACCCAGCATCCGTGTCTTCTGTCCAGGGTCCCCGCTCCCTGTGGAGCCCTGGGCGAACCTCAACTATGGCGCCCTAAAAGCGAAATGCACACGTTGTTTTTTGCCTGAAATTCGAGCAGCAACCCTGAGGAGCGTTCAGCCTTCATCAGGTTTTACATTTAACTGACGGACTTTAAAAGTGCATTTAGAATATTAAACATAATGTCTCTAAATGCTTCCACAGTCAATTTTATCATATGAACTACTAATTATTCAAAGTAAAGCAATATAATGATATTTTACTAGATTATAAGGGTAGTAACATCAGCATACACAATATAATCAATAAATCAATTAAAATCTTATTAATAAAAAATATCACATTATCATTTATTTAATTTGTTCCACATTCAGTTCCTCTGGAGGACTAATCCCCTTGTCTATGGCAGGGGTTCTTAACCTTTTTATACTGGGGCCCAACTTTTCCAGTACAAACTGGTCACATGTTCATGGTTTAACAGCTAGAACCTTGTGAAATATCACACGATAAAAAAATATGAAGATACAATGAAATCATCACAAAGACATTAATATATCACCTGTATACCTGAAACTGGAGAATAGTTCATGGAACAAAACCAGGCCCCTGCAAAAACTAGTATTAAAGCTCAAGTCAGGCTTATTATCACAAAATCTACTAAATATTCGCTCTTAACAGCAAATAAAAAGAAAAATAAATGCAGGAACTGGAAAAAGATGGAAAATTGTTCAATAAAATGATGCAGTGATATAAATGCATTTAAACAAGGGTTTAAATTAAATAAACTGTAAAAAGATGTGTAGCTTATATGTATATAAATGCGTAATACGACTCAGAAATTCCTTTAATAACTGAGGTTCAGGTCCATGAGGCAATGGGTGCGACACCGGAGCAGGAGAAATCCTCCATCTGCTCCACTCTGGAGCAAGATGCTTCCACCTGATCCAGCTGGTTGATGTGTTTTCCCACACATGCACCATGTCCTCTGACAGAAACCTGTGTGTGTGCTCACTGCCGTAGGCACAGAGAGCAGCTATGACATGTCGTCATGGAAACCAGATAAACAGCATCAGACTGTTTGATAAAACAACGAAGTGGAAATGTGGCTTTAAATGACCACATCGGATTTATTTTAAAGTATGTACGTGCGTGGTGACCAGTGGCGGCTGGTGAAAAATATTTTTGGTGGGGCTGATGTGATGATACGTTTCTCTGTCTAGTCCAGTATATAAGAATTCAAATCAAAAGTCAGACGATTACAATTTAACAGTGATGAATAAATCTCCTTCTCAAAAATCCCCATTTTCACAGATGAAGTAATTAAACTACATCCATGCTTTAGAAAGAATGGGTATCAAATACAATAAATCAACAGCAATGAACGGGTATGATCAGCTGATTCTACAAGTCAACAGTGTGTGTGAGAGGAAGGAGTGTATGTTTGCGTTCCTAAGTGAGTGTAATGTGATAACTGAGTGGAGGTGATGCTCGTCTGTCCTTCTGAGCGGCAAATTTCTCCATGACTGGTGTTGAAGTCAAGGATGTCCTGTGTTAGTTTATTCTCAATGAAGAGCACGGCCAGCGCGTAGAGGCCATCTTGTGCCATAGTAAAGTTTTCATCCTCTTTAAAGTTGAGAAGCAGCACTCTGATTCTGACGATGTCATTGGTGGCGATCAGGATGTTGAGGAGACTTACAGTTTCTGTAAATGTGTCTTGAAGATTATCCTCCATCAGATCAGTTCTGACATACTACAGGGCTGTTCTGAGAGGAGGAGTTGTTTATTGTCGTCTAGCAGCATTAATAAGCAGGTAGATACAGCCACAAAATACATCTCTTTTGTGTGCATAGTATAAGTCCAGCTAAAACCATCACAATGTTCCCTAAAAATAAACCCTAGGTCACCAAAGATTTGAACCAAGTACTTAATAGAAAAAACTTTTCACTGGCTCAAAGTAGGAAAAGAGTCTGGTAAACCAAGAGGTCCAGTGAGCCATCCAAAAACCCAAGCTTGGCCTCCTTTACTCAGGCTAATCTCTGCTCTGCCTGGCAGGGCCTGAAGACCATGGCACCATACATGAAGAACTGTACACCATCTAGTCGTAAATAGGGTCAGGCATCGTTTGAATTTGAATGATTCTGGTTTCGTGTTTCAAATCTGGTCCTAACGATTCGCCATTCCAAGTCGGTGTAAATATTTTTACGTTTTAACCTCATCATTCTCACCTGGTCTCTATTTTGTTTGATCATTTTTAAAACTTCTCCAATAACACTTTGTCAATATAGGCATGCTAAACCTTGTTAGAAAGCTTAGATTCTCTGTAATCAAGCCACTTCATTTATTTTACAGTCCTCCTAAACACCAAAACACAGTTAGTAAAAGAAACACTATGGTTGTGAAAACATAGCTAACAGGACCTACTACCTATTTTGTGCTAATGACGTCACATTATCTATCTATTCCATGATCAATTGTATTACTTTTCCATAGAAGGGTCCGGTGTTAAAAAAGATCTAAAATAGTTTGACACAAAATTATTCCAAGTTATGTATTTTCCCAGTATAGTCCATATGGATGTCTGTCTGCAAACTCCTTCTTTATAAGTAAAATCAAATTTGCGGTCCGACAGCCACGTGACCTTTCTGTGAACCCAGTGTTGTTGGGTACGTTTGTATTCCTCACCTTTCTGGACAAAAAAGAAAAGTGCCCCCACTGTTTAATGTGCATATTCAGCCCAGGACACCTGGAGATACACAACAAGCGCTCCCTGCTTGACTAGCCAAAACACATGTGCTCCTTTTCTTTGTGGCCTGAAAAAGTCTGTGATGATAGGTTGTCATTCATGCCAATCACAAGTGCAGCCAATCACTGGGCAGTTAGGCAAACACTTCTGGCGGATTCTTCTTTGTTTGTGTTCGGCGGCTTCGTCTTCCGGTCAGTGGACTGGGGATCGAAATTAGGAATCGCAATAAAAAAAATTTTGAACAATTGAAAGCAAGTCCCAGTTCCAATCAATGCTTGATGCCCAACCCTAGTCGTCAACCCATTCAGGCTGATGAATGCAGCACAACCCAATGACTTCAACTCGATCTTCTCAAGATTCGAAAGGAAAAAAAATACAGAACTTCAATTGTTTCGAAACTACCCTGATGATTCAACCATCGCCTGCAGCAAGGAATAGGAGGCGGGAGCCTACAGGAGGGCTAACTCCAGCACTGCCGCTGGGCCTATTAACTCAGCCTAACTTGAAGAGTCCTGATAAATCCTCTTTAGTGGACCTAATTTTAACTGATGCGCGACATAGATACTCCTCAGCTGTAGTTTTTGCGAACGACATCACTGTGTCACTGCAGCAATGAGAAGTAGAAATTTCTCAAAACAATCATCATCGTAGCATGAAGAGTTTTTTTCATGATCTGTTGTATCTCATTGAGGATGTTGAGAGCACCTGGAAATATTTTTATGATGGTTTTCTTGATGTTGTCAATAAATATGCTCCCTTCAGAAAACATAGGGTTAAAGGTCGTGATCCTCCATGTTTAGTCCTGAGTTATCTGGTCTATTACACGAGTGGGATGTGGCTTGGGCTAAAGCAAGGGGTTCTGGCCTGGATTCAGACTGGCTGCTCTTTAGACAGCTTCTGGCACAGTTGCAAGGACAAAGGACAAAACTGAGCATTTCCTTACTCAAGGAAGCCAGAGCGTCCTGCATGTATTGTCAAGGACTCAAATAAGGTCACGGATAAAGCCTCGATGCTCAATTAATTTCATGAACATTTTATTACTTCTGGTTCATTGTTCGACACTAAAGGTAAGGTGCAGTTAAATTCTTCAAACTGCTCTGGACATCAGGTAACTGTTCCTAAAAGCTTTAATTTTAGGTTCTTCTACTGAGGCGCATAAAGCCTTTAGACTACTGGATATTAAGAAACCCACTGGTCCAGATAATTTAGAACCTTACTTTTTAAAAATAGCTGCTGATTTTATTGCTGGACCGATAACTTATCTTTTTACCTTACTTTGGTAAAAAATGAAATTCCTCTTGTTTGGAAATCTGCTTTTGTTCCTCCCTTGTTAAAAGGTGGAGGCCCTTCACTTTTAAATAATTATAGGCCCATTTCTGTGCTGGCTAAGATCCTTGAGTCTCTTGTGGCAGATCAGCTTAAAGAATTTCTTGCAAATAACAATAATTTATCTGATTATCAATCTGGTTTTAGACAGAAAAAACAGTACAACAACAGCGGCCTAAAAGGTTATCAGTGATATTATTGATATTTTGGATAATAAAGAACCCTGTGCAGCTCTTTTTATTGACCTGTCAAAGGCCTTTGATAATGTTGATCAAGTCATTTTAAAAGATAGGCTGCACAGTATTGGTTTGTCTGACAGCTATCAGCTGGTTTAACAACTATTTAAGATGTGTTCAGGTTGATTGTTTGTCCTCTGGGTATTGTGAAGTGAAAAATGGTGAGCCTCAGGGCTCAGTGTTGGGGCTGCTATTATATACACTGAATATTAATTGCATTGAGCGTAATATCCGTAATTTTCCTAATACCAACTTTCACTTATATGCGGATGATACTGTTATTTACTGCTCTGCTCCATCACTCACTTGAGCTCTTAGTTATTTGCAAGTTGCTTTTGATGCTTTTCAGTCTACTGTCTGGGAGTTAAAATTGACTTTAAATTAAAATAAAACAAAACATGCTGTTTTCAAACTCGAAGCAAAAAGCACTGAGCCTGCTTCCTATTATGACATTTTTGGGTGATGTGATTGAGCTTGTCTCATCGTTTAAATATCTTGGGTTCTTAATTTATGATACGTTGTCTTTCAAGTATCATGTTGAGCAACTTGTTAAAAAGTTGAAGCTGCATCTCGGTTTCTATTTCTTGTTTCGCTAAAAGGAGACTTGTTGATGCTACTTTTATCCCTCAGATTGACTACGGTGATGTTTTATATATGCATGCATCCTCGCAATGTCTTAAGTCACTGGAAGCTGTTTATCAATGAGCACTGAGGTTTATAACTAGTCTCAAAGCTCTAACTCACATATTTTGTATAAAAGATTTGGCTGGCCCTCGCTGTCTATTCGTAGACAAAATCATTGGCACATCTTTATTTATTAGGCTATATTAAATCTGCTTCCCTCATACTTATGTAATGCTATCCAATCTAAAAAAAAACAGTTGCTAAAATCTTTGTTCTGTGACTCAGTATGAATTTTTGCTGTCTTTACCCAAAGTCAGACTTGAAACGGGAAAAAGAAGTTTTAGATATGCTGCTCCAACAGCTTGGAATTTGCTGCAGGATAAGCTGTCAGGGGGAGCAGGTCTCCTTACACCTTTTTAAAAGTAAGTTGAGGGCATTAAATGAGGAGCCTTTAGCTTGTAAATGTTTTGATTAATATTATTTTGTAACTTGAAATGTTGATGTATGTTTGTAATTTTGTATGTGGTTAAATTGACTTGGTTTGCTGCTGTCTTGGCCAGGGCGCTCTTGTAGAGGAGATTCTGAATGTCAGTGAGATTTTTCCTGGTTAAATAAATAAAATTAAATAAAATGAACATCTAAAGTCCAGTGATGAGCAGCTGGGGAGGTTTTCCAAACTCTTCCAAACTTCCATGAACTGCAGCCTGTGCAGCTCCATTCCACACTGGCTCCCATCCCAAGAAGAGCCCTACATCAACCTCAACAGGTCTGATGGAGGGATGGATCCTTCCCAGAACCCGGGCCTCAACGGGTCAGATGGGTCCTTCCCAGAACCCGGACCTTGACGTTATGGAAGCAGTATGGGATCATCAACAGAACAAAGGCAGAAACATCCAAAAAAGAGTTTGGAAAGTCCTTCAAGGATCCTGGAGAACTGTTCCTGAAGAAAGGACAGAAAGTTTCTCTAAGAGGGTTCAGACTGGGATGAACAATAGGAAATATTCCCTTAAAGCTCCTTAGAAGTGGAATGTCTGTTTTGACCTCATATTGTGAATCTAAAATTAAGTTTCTCTCTCAGTAAATATTCACACCTACTTCCCATTTTTGTGGAAATGAGAATTTGTTCACAACTTTTCAGAAGTGTTTAGATCTTCTTCAATTTAATATTCATGGTTTATAATTTTTTATGTTATTTAAATGCACTTTTTTAAGTGTATTTTTAAATCAAATCTGTTTGAAAAAATTGCAACATTTAAAATCTCAGGCTGATTTACTGCTAATTTTAATAAGATCACCTTGGAAACAACCAATGCAACCCTCCATTGTTTGGAAATCACTACTATGCTTCTGGGATTTCTGTCTGGAGCCCATGTTTGCCACTCAGGATGTGATCCAAAATGGCGTGGTGTGAACGCCCTGGGGCCGCAAGACTGATCACAGGCAAACAGAACATGGAGGGTTTCATTAGAGGCTGTCGGCAGGTGAAGAGCTGGGATTAGGCAGGAAACCGCAGGTGCAATTATCCCTGAGGTTACATCTGCTGTTCAAGACCTGGGAACACAGCCCACCTTTCCTTACCTCCCAATATCATCCTGTCATCAAGAGTTTCTGTATGACACTTGAACTCTTACAATAAAAAACAGGTTATTTTAAAAAATTTTGAAAGATGAAAGTTACTGAAAGCAGCGCGTCACCTTTGAGGTCACGAAGAAAAATCCAGCCGTCTTCAAACTGACATCAACTTCTGTGAGCAAGACTCGCATTCCAGGTAGAAAAGAGGAATAAAATAATATCTTCGCAGATCTTGGAGCTGTGGATGCATATGTCCAGAGGGATTTACCAGGAGGTCCGGGTCTGTATCCAGGTCCAGGTCATTCAGAGCATCATCAGGTCATCTGTCAGAAAATGCTGGATTCGAATCAGTTGAAGTTTCCCCAAATCCTGCCACCCTGATGAGGGAAAGAAACTCCAGAGGGTTGTAAGGGTGCACTGGGAGCTCAGGAGAATGTGATAGGTCGGCCTCAGATCAGGGATTTCCACACAGCGAGGGGGTGGCTGGGAAAGGGGGCGGTTACATCAACGTCATGATGACATGTTGATTTATCTAAAAAGAAGAGCCTTCTGTGTAAGATGGGCAGGATACTGAAGGCTGAGTTTTGGCTGTTTGAGGACTATGTGTTGAAAGTTCTTTACAAGCTGATGATGTTGTTTTAATGAAAGATGAGTAATAACAGACTAATTACATGCAGCTCTCCAGAATAACCTCATGCACTAGAAAAGGTGATTGTGTCTGCAGATGCAGCTGGTTTCAGAACTTAACTTTATATTCAAATGCAGGTCTTGCATATTTATTTCAGCAGCGTGGACACACCTGGAGGTCTGTCTGAGTTCCTGCTAATCAGCGGTACGATGAATACAAGCCAGAGCAGGTCTGGTTTCTTGCAAGTCTGCCTTTCTGTTCAATGTTAAACACAGGCAACTTGTTGATGATCGGGGTCAAGACGGGCTTCAAACAGCAGACATCCCAGGTTCAGACATTCCAGGCCCAAATGTACATGTCCAGGTGTACCTGTCCAAGTGTACATGTCCAGGTGTACGTGTCCAGTTATACCTGTCCAGGTGTACACATCCAGTTATACCCACCCAGTTGTACCTGTCCAAGTGTACATGTCCAGGTGTACATGTCCAAGTGTACATGTCCAGGTGTACATGTCCAAGTCTATGTGTCCAGGTGTACGTGTCCAGTGTACTTGTCCAGGTGTCCCTGTCCAGGTGTACGTGTCCAGTTGTACTTGTCCAGGTGTATGTGTCCAGTTGTACCTGTCCAGGTGTAAGTGTCCAGTTATACCTGTCCAGGTGTACACATCCAGTTATACCCACCCAGATGTACATGTCCAGTTGTACCTGTCCAGGTGTACGTGTCCAGTCATACCTGTCCAGTTGTACTTGTCCAGGTGTACCTGTCTAGGTGTACCTGTCCAGTTGTACCTGTCCAGGTCTATGCGTCCAGGTGTACCTGTCCAGGTGTATTTGTCCAGTTGTATCTGTCCAGGTGTATCTGTCTAGGTGAACCTGTCCAGGTGTACGTGTCCAGGTGTATCTGTCTAGGTGTATGTGTCCAAGTGCACGTGTCCAGGTGAACCTATCCAGGTGTACGTGTCCAGGTGTATCTGTCCAGGTGTACCTGTCCAGTTGTGTCTGTCCTAGTGTACGTGTCCAAGTGAACCTTTCCAAGTCTATGTGTGCAGGTGTACATGTCCAGGTGTATCTGTCCAGGTGAACCTGTCCAAGTCTTTGTATCCAGGTGAAACTGTCCAGGTGTACCTGCCTCTTGCCAACTAATTGCTGGGATAAGCTCCACTTTCCCTGTGACCCTGAAGTGGACTCAGCTGTACAGAAGATGGATGAATATTTATAGTAATTTTCTACAACATATGTTTATATAGTTTATAATCTTATTTAATTTATAATTTTTATTTTAAAATTTAAAATGTAAATGTCTTATTCATTATTTATTATTGATTTATAATTATGTAAAAAATTTAATGGCATCATGTATTTTGTATTTAATTAAAATTGAAAAAAAATGATTTAGGATTATAATTTTTTTTATTAATTCAAATAATATAAAAATCATGATATTTATTTCTAGAATTCAATCAAGTATTCATTGATTTTATTTCAAAATGATTGTAGTTTCCAGGGGTCTCATGTCTAAAGGTGAGCATAGCAACGATGGCTACAGGTGGTGTATGCAGGGAAAACCGGAAACACTCAGCTATCCACATGTGACTGATGCATTCAGGTGTGTTTTTCTGATCACACCTGAGGTGATGCATCTGATTTTTAATCCAGTAACAAGGTCTGACTCTATGCAGGTGTTATGATTGACATTTTGATGTGAGTCCAGGCTGAAGGAACTTGCTAGCTTCGTCTTGGTCTCCAGGTCTTAACCAGAAACTAGAAACCGGGCAGATGAAAGTTTATGTGGCTAAATAAGTCAACCTTAAAGGTGCAGTCTGTAACAAAACCAGATGTGTTGGGAAGTGGTAGCTTAGTGATTACAGAGGTGGACTTGGGTCTGGAGAACCTGGATCCAAGTCCCCGGGCTGGCAACTAAGGTAAAAAAAAAAAACAACCCCATGGTTCCCTTGTGCTAGGCCCTTAACCCCCAACTGCTCCCCGGGCATGGAATCTGGCAGCCCACTGCTCCTAGCAACTGGGATGGGTTAAATGCAGAGAAAGAATTTTCAGCTTGGGATTAATAAAGTATAATAAAAATAAAAGTTAATGACCTTGGACCATCATTAGAAAACTTGCTGTTATAATTCTCTTACAATGAAGCACTTATTCACCGTGGCTCCACATACATGCAGCTGCCAGAATTTTTACTACGGTGTCTCTGAAGGGACAAACTAGCTTTAACTGCAGCAGCAGCTTAGTCTGGTAGGAGCTAGAGCTCCGTTTGGGATCAGGAACGCCTTCAAAGCACCATAGAAGAAGACAGGACACCTGTAGTTAGCTGGAGTGCAGTCATCGCTGCACCTGAGGCTGCTGCATCCACTAACACATGAAAGTGTGAGTGCTGACATCTGTTTTTCTTTGCTGACTTTAAATACCAAGATCAGCAAACTGTATGCATAACAAGTCAGTCGAAGCTAAAAAAAAAAGCAAAAACCAGGAAAATTGTAAAGATGATGCACAAAACAAGTATTTAGCAATGAATCACTGCCAACCAGGTTCTCAGTAAGTTTTCAGACAATTCACGTGAAGCTGAGGAAAGTCCAATAAATACCTGAGAAGTTACACAGTCTAGCTTTAATCTTAAAGAACAAATGTGCTCCACCTGAGGTCTCGCTGTAAGCAAACAAGCCAACAGGCCGACCAGCGATGCCATGGAAAGTCAAACAGGCCGACGCCAGAAGCCCTGGAACAGACGCTGTAAGTGTGGCCTCCACACAAGAAGCGAGTGTAGTGCATGCCAGCCGAGAGGCAACAGAAAACAGAAAGTCACTGAATCTGGAGCTTTCTGACGAAAGTCAGTCCAGGTAGAACTTAGAAAGAACAGAAAAATACTGTGACCTGAACACCGTCTGAGCTTTTATTCAGTTATCGGCAGCTTTTCTCAAACTTCCCATCACCAAACGCTTTCATTCATTAAGACTTTCCACCAGCCTGAACCTCAACTCTGAGGCTCAACTCCTTCATTTTCAGAGGTTTAATCAAACCACTTACCTTTCTGATTCAGAGGAGCCTCCGTCTTCGTCTCCCCCCAGATCTCGTCCACGGAGCCGGGATGTCCAGCCCTTTCCTCTCAGCACAGCACTCTCCTTGTTCTATCCCCTTCCCTCCTCCAGCTCACACTACATCTTTATTCCAGCTTGCTCATTTAATTCAGGAGATCCCACATCCAAAAATACTGCTGGCAGTTTAAACCACCACCCTCCTCCCCGTCTGTGAGCCTCCTCCTCCTCCTCCCTGGGTCTCCCAGGACTGTCCCGGGGCATGAAGCCCCCCAGTTGGGATGTGATCAGAGGAGCTCAGCCAGCAGCTGATGCTGGTTGTTGTTTGCTGCAGTAATTCTGCTTTCTACCTTGGTGCTCTCCATCCTGGAGCCCGGGGATGGGGGGGGAGGGCAAAGTAAAGCTGGAGGTCTCCCTCAGGTGTGTATTAATTTCCAGCCCCCCTGAAGTGTCTCAGCTCATCCTCTGCTCCAGAATCAGCTCATGTCTACATCTCTTGTGTGAAGCAGCAGATCCTAAATCCTGCTCGTCTTGTCCGACCAGCCGGCAGCTCGACACTGCTGAGTGGCTCTTCCGCCGCTCCTTCTACCCCCTCCCTTCCTCAGCTGCCCCAACCTGCTCACTATCTCTCTGCAATGCAGCCAGCAGCCTCCAGCAAGCCGGGGGACTGTTTGACCAGAGCCCCCTCTCCTCTCTGCCTGACTCAAAGCACCCTTTATGGGTCCTCCTCCTCCTCTCTACGGGACTCAGCTGCTGACATCCTTCAGGTTGTGCAGAGAAGAACTGCATCATGCCTCTGAGAATCAATACAGGACTTTGGAAGCCCCTGACTCAGGCTCACATGTAGTAATTACTGTAATGAGACAACCCCCCCATCCCCAATGAAGTTAACTTATCAACCACATTAAAAATGGTGAGGGTTCTGTACCCTACTAACTATTAACCAATAACATTAAACCGTATGATCAGTAATGGGAGCAACAGCAATAAAATAAGCTTTTTTACTAACAGATAATCTAACTACTGTTTCCACGGTTACAACACTGTTAGCGTTACTGTAAGATAAGGTTGGTTTTGGGTGATACAAAACTGGAGATACACTCAGTGTTTGAGTAAGAGTTTTGTGTTGTGACCGGATCCAAGAGAAATGAGTCCGCTCCTTTCTTCGTGGAGTTTCACTCTAAACCAGCCGATCAGCTGGTGATGGATGGATGGACCATAAAGACGGATTTATCTCTCCTTTACGCCAGGTGCATGTGCGGCACATTATATTAAAGGACAAGAAGTTTCCATTTTCTATTATGTGTTCCGTTTTATTCCTTTATTTTTCCATTGAGTGAAATGAATCATCTTCTGGTTCTGCAGGATTTCAGGGTTGTTCCAGATGGTGGAAGCTTACATGGAAAAAGTAAAGACTTGGTTATTTTTAGAAATTCCCACCAAGCCATTAACGAGGAGCTGATATTAA
>JBAMHW010000010.1:10441862-10452406 GCA_037177495.1 Rhadinocentrus ornatus
GATCATCCAAATGGTCGTTGGCAAACTTCAGACGGGCCTTGACATGTGCTGGTTTAAGCAGGGGAACCTTCCGGGCCCTGCATGATTTGAAACCATGACGTGTGTCTATCTGAGCAGCTTCTTCATGGGCAACAAGTTGCATCTTGCATTCCTCCAAATCAGCTCTTACCAGAGCAACTGCGAGCTGAATTTCTGCTTTTAGTGAAGAAACTTGATTCCAAACTGCATCCTTGACAATCTTGTGAATGCCTTCCAGCATGCTGTTCTGAGGGGTCGCTTCGTCGGCAGTGTGGCTAGCAGTCGTCTTAATTGGCTTTGGTGGCATGTTAGCTGCAGATGTCAACTATCCACGGGGCAGAAGAGACTTAAGTTCTCAAATTGGCCAACTTTAGATTACAATGAGAGATAAATAAACAGGATTATGATGGATTTTTCATTAGTATTAGGACCTCGCGTTAGATCCATCAACTTTATTAGACGACCCCCAGTGGCCTCCCATCTTTTACCCAGTTTGAATGTGTTTTGTTGTGTGTGTAAAATAAAAGGTTGTAAATAAAACAAATCTCATTTTAGCTTCTCTTATTAACTTTATGTATAAATCTAGAGTAAATTTTTAAATTCTTCTTTTAAAACACAACTATGATCCACCATAGCATTATGATCTCACTCCTACATCGTCTTGGTGGGACCAGCTACCTGTTTTTACCTGCAGCAGGTCTAGGAAGAAGTCACCAGGCAGGTCGGAGTCAATGAGTTCGCCCAGCAGCATTGCCAGACACTCCAGCCTCCACTGTTCCCCCGACAGCTTCGCATAAAGCTCATCATCCTCGTCACTAGGAAGCAACAGCAAAACGCTAAGTTAATCCAGCTGTAGACATCTTAGAGGGAGCATCAGCTGTGTTCCGAGTCTCGCCACCTGCAGATCTCTCTACAACAGAGTCTGACGCCTCCATTGCTGCCTGCAGTAAAGCAGAAGTCTGCCGCCACATCCTTCTTCTGTCCCTGCAGGCCTGAAAGCTGCCTCAGTGTAGACAGAGCAGCAGACATCTCAGCGTGGCTCAGGTACCACAGTAAAATCTCCTGACAGGGGGAGCTGTGGAGCACATAGAGCACATGAGCAAACTGCAGTGCTTCTCTCAGACTTTAGATAAGGGCTAGGATATGCTTGCTGTTGGCAATTGCGTGCGTATCACGACCCCCACACATTCCGAGCGTTCATTTGGCAGGTAGGCTGCTCATCTTGATGCAAGGTAATGTGTCGCAAATTGCAATGTTGACTTGAACACTAGAGGCGCTCATGCAAACAAGAGCATGAACATGACAGGTCCGAGAAGAACACGATGGCGGATAGTTTTGAAGACCGTCTCTCGGAACTTGTCCACAACTACCTGCATCTGTATGAGTTTCCTCCCTGTTGCAGTAAACACTCGTACCTATTCTACTATTCCACAGTCATGTGGCAGACGTTTTTGTCCAAAGCGACTCACATCTGAGAATAAGAACAACACAAGCAAGAATTCAAATAGGGCGTGACATCGTAATTAAGTAGTAGTCAGACTGCTGTGAGTCCAGTTGGACCCAGGTGCTGTCATGTAGTGCTAGACGCAGTTTCTTTCATTTTTTTTTTTAATACAAGATTGTGATTTCATCACACACCTGAACAATCGGCAACAGATTGGAAGCGATTTGGGATTGATGGCCCAGAAATACAATGTGACCAGTAGATTGACCTTTTCACTATTTCAGAGACCAAGTGCTGAGCTGACGCCCCCCCAGTATTGAGCGCTTTTGCAGAGTCATGCTACCGTCATTTGCAGCAAGTATTCACACAAACGTAGCAGAACGTTGACATGCACGCTAGTGTTCACAGCAGGCATATCCCAGCCCTATGAAGACACTTACCGGAGGTGGGAGACATTCTGTTTGGTGAAACAGAAGAGTGTGAAGATGACAGGAAGAGCTTCCTCAAGCGTCCTGAGAAGAGTTTGTGATGGACTGTTTCCAACCACCCAGATCTGAACAAGACACGGAACAGAAGTTTCATATGAGATGACATCAACTTGCAAAGAAAACTTCAACAGGTTGGGCATGCTCACTTTGTACACATCCTCCACACAACAGGTCAGCTCTGACTCGTCTACAGCAACTCCGGAACCCCCGTCACCCGCAGCAACTCCGGAACCGCTGTCACCTGCAGCAACTCCAGAACCCCCGTAACCTACAAAACAAACACATGAATCAACTTTTTAAACTGGGCGAGTTGCTGAAAAAGTTCTTTCATTAAAACAAACAGGCTCAGGTTCGGTGGAAAAACCGTCTAAGTGTTGGACTCCCTGTTTTTATTACTGACTGGAGATGGAGGTGCAGCGGTGGAGCGGCGCCAGCAGTGGGCTGAGCAGGCATCGCTGAGCCAAGCTGGGCCTCTCCTGGACTATGAAGTGCGCCGCCCTGGTGGCCACACGCTGAAACTGCAGGGCTGTCAGCTTGTCTCTGAAGTGAAGCAGGTCCAGAATCTGAACAACAAAGCACCAAAAATAATATTTTCATTTAAACAATTTTAGTCTTTTCATTATTTTGTAATTAATAATAATTATTTCCTTTAATGACACTTAAGGTCACCTTACAGTAAAGAAACAAAATTATGTAAAATTGCAGTAAATACAATAAGTTAAAACAAGAGAAAACATAAACAAAAAAAAAGATAAAAGATATGAGAAAAACACGACAAAACAAAACAACAAAACACGAGGTGTGGATGGATCATTGGAAGAAGCAGAGTTTAGAAACATGACTCTTGAGTTTGGATCTGAACAGTGGGAGTGAGTGGATATTACGGAACGCCGCCGCTGGACTCTGGACCAATGGAAACCCGTTCTCTGGAGGGACGAGTCGCGCTTCTACGGCTGGACAATAATTCAATATCAACTTATATCGCAATATACTTTTATTCAATAACGCTGATATGAGTTTAGAACCAATTTCCGATATACATACAGTATAAGATTACAGCACTTCACTGAGTGGCCGAAACGCCAGTTGAGAAGAAGAACCGTTTTAATGTTGCTATGAGATGCTAACGTTAGCTGCTAATATAAACAAACACTCAGAAAGAGCTGCAACATATTGGCTATGTAAGTTATGACGTACACCACAGACACGGAGCCTGACCAATGAGCCTCGACCAAGCCCAGCAGCATTAAAAAAAAAGCCCAGCAGTAGTTGGCTGTGCTCAGCACGAGGTAGAAGGCTAGGCTAGGCTAAGCTCCAACGCTGCTTGTTTTAGCTACAAAACAAGTGCTCATGCCACGAATGCAAACGTGACTGAACAAGCTTCTACAAGCGAAGAGAAAGCAGATGAAATAGTTGATGAGAGGAAAGGCTAACTTGGTGGTACGGAAGTGGTTTGGCTCAGTGTCGCCAACTTAGCGACTTTGTCCTGTTCGTTTTCACTTCCCTCTAGTGACTTTTTTTTTTCTTTTTTTTAAGCAACTAACAACAGTTCTAGCGACTTTTTCTGGTATTATTGGAGACTTTAGGGGACATTTTTAGTTTTACAGCATCTCTTGTGGCATTTCTGGCCATTTTTCTGAGTTTTTTTTTTGTTTATATCGATATCGGAATTATATCGCATCGACCGAAATGAAGAAATATATCGTGAAACAAGTTTTGGCCATATCGTCCAGCCCTACGCTTCACCATCTGGTGATCTGACGGAGGAGTCTGGGCATGGCGTTTGCCAGGACAACAGCACTGGTCTGACTGCGTTGTGTAAAGTTTGGTAAAGGGGGGATCATGGTTTGGGCTTGTCTTTCAGAAGCTGGGCTTCACCCCTCAGTTCCAGTGAAAGGAACTCTTAATGCTTCAGCATACCAAGAGATTTTGGACAAATCCATGCTTCCAACTTTGTGGAAAGTTCCATAAAGACCTGGATGAGGAGGGTGGTGTGTTTGAACCTGGTTGGCCTGCACAGAGTCCTGACCTCAACACGACAGAACACCTTTGGGATGAATCAGAGCATAGACTGAGAGCTAGGCATTCTGATCCAACTGTGGACCAATAAGTAGTTTAGGTGGTTTTAGAATTTATTACACTAGACTGAGTTTTTATTGAGGCCCAGCGAGCTGGAACTGCCATATGGCAATAAAGTGTTGTGTAAGGGATATACATGCAAACGTTTCCAACTATGTTTGTTTAGCTGCCTTTTGGAGAGGAGCCTATTACAGTGGTATAGCGATCAGTTAAACTATTTAATTATAGTCTGGAGACGCGTACTTACTTGTTCTGCCATAGTCATTAATGACATAGAACATTTTACGTGTTTTCTTCTTCAATGTCTTTTTCTGTCCACTGGATAAGCATGTAAACAATAACAGTGCTCCCAAGGCAGACAAATGGTAAATGGTCCGTGTCCCCCAAGGCTAGTGCATTCAGGGACAAGGCATTGTGTGAGTATTTTAATCGATCAATCAGAGGGTAAGACACGTCAGCCACAGTCTACACCTCCCGAGTCCCTAAACTCCAGCAGCTGAGCGAGCAGGGACAGAACTGAGTGTGATGGTCTTCGCCGCGAGGACGTTGGTCCACATGTGGACACAGTGGACTAATCGGCTCTCACCAGGGAGATTCTCTGCTTGCAAACACCGCGTTATTCCCTTGCAGAGCAGAAATGCCTGCTCACGATGTGTGTTTTCACTTGCGGGTGCTAATTTACTCGCTTGAATCAAGAACACGTGCTCTGTTTTCATGCGCACGGTCGGTTTTTGCCCTTTTTTGGCTGAAAAAATGCCATATTTCTGCCTGTAGGCTGGAATGAGGTGGACTAGGCAGTGGTCAAAGCTGTGTGGGGGACAGAGCGATAAACATGTTTCAAAATGGTGTAACAATGCTTTTGTCCCTGGTGGGACGATTCCCATGTCTGTATTCAAGCAGTTCATGGCTGAGTGTTGCTCGGTTGAAGTCCCCTAAAATTACAACCAGAGTCCACATGATCCCATCCTAGACAGGTGATCTGCTCAGTAAGTCGCAGGACGGCCTCGCTCTCAGAGGCCTGAGGTGGGATGTAGATCCCACAAAGATGGAGGAAAACTCCTGCGGTGAATAAAAAGCCTCACAGTTCAGAACCAGAAACTCCAGGTTTGGGTTGCAATGCTTGTGTACCACTGTGACAGCAACGTTCCCCGATGGCTCTGTGATGCGGTCTGCGCGGAACAGCTGAAAGCCCAGGAGATGCAGTCCACTGTCCGGGACAGAGTCCCAGAGCTGCTGTGTGTGCAAAGTCTCTGCTGGTCCTGTTTAGACGAAGCGGCTCGTCTACCTAGCTGGGGAGTGGGCGGATGTTCGCTGGAACGCTGTGCGGAAACCCCTTTGCCTGAGCTTCACCAACTGACTGGCTTGCCTATCCCGTCTGCACCTCTTCCACGGTCCATAGAGTGCTGTTGCTCCGTCAGCCAACAGTTCTACAGAACCTTCAGGGTGGAAACATGTCCGGAGTGAGCTGTCTGATGTTTAAAGGCTCACCCTGCTCACCCTGGAACTGAGGCTGCCTTTCGCGGCGCTGTCTTAAACCCTTCAGTTCAGCCCTTAAATGAAATGACTGACTTGATGGCAGCAGCAGAACAACTGCAGCTATGCTGCTTTCAGAAGGTTTTACAGCCTCAGTCCACAGCAGTAATTTCCAGCCTGATCTGTGTGAGCACAGCAGGAGAGGAACATGATCTGTCTTCATAAACTTCTGGCATCATGAAGAAAACATGAAGCTGCTGGACAAGCAGTGAGCTGAGAACTAAGAGCTAAAGCCCGGCTCTGCTCACATACCAGAGGACTGCTGAAAACCCAAGAAAATAAATTAAGCAAAAATCATTTTAAAATAAAATGTGCAGCAAACAGTGCAGCAGTTGAGCTGTTTAGCGCATGTTAAACAGTGGACCTGAGGACAGACGAGTCTGAAGTAGTCTTCTGCTGATGCAGCCTGTTGGGGACAGGCCACCAGGATCCTGGCAACGGCATCACATTTCCTCCAGTCTGACTCGCCTCCTGTAGGACACAAACACACTTTTAGTTGGTTAATCGGTGCTTTTATTGGAAGTCCCAGAGCAGAAACCAGAAGAGCATTCTCTAAGTTCAGGTCACAGGTAAAGCAATGCAGCGCTGGGCGAAGAGAGACATGGGATCTTTGGTTATTCGTTCCATTTATCAGGGACGGCCCCTGCACAGTGATTGATTGGACTGATACAAAACTGATTGTAATTGGCCAAATATCACTGAAATGAGCAGGCCAACCAATGCTCGTCATAGATTGAGATGTGCTATTTGATGTGAGTGCAAGGGTGTAGGATCTTAGGCGTGTATCTATTGTACCAGACCTATCTGACATTTTCTACAGCCTGCTTATCAGTCATGGTATGTACTGGAAAAGTTCTAGCTGAAGTACACACTTTGTCAGATAAGTTATCCTAAAACACAAGTTTTAAAACCTTCCTAGCAGAGCTAGACAATTATTAAAAGTCCAACTCCTGATTGGTTCACACATAACAGACCAAACCAACCATAACATCACCACCACCCCTCCTCTTCCTCACCTGTTCCTTCCTCCAGGACGGCTCTGACCACAGCCTGAACGCCATGAGGCTGCATCAGACGCTCAGACAGCAGCTGGCCACACAGATGCCTCAGCCAGGCCGGAGCTGATCCCAGACCTGCCCTGCCGCGGAGTCCAAAGGAGGTCTCCACAGGAATGGACTGTTTAAGAGGACGGCAGCACAAATCAGCCAATCAGCATCTGAGGTGGGAAATCTGAAGGAATACTGGCTAAATTCATGATGTGGTAAGTGAAGCTTTAAAAAACTTTGTTTATTAGGTTCAGTAAAGGAAAAATGATCGAGTCACCTTTTAAGGCAGATTTATGCTTGCGCGTCGTCTGCATCCTCGTCACCGCCGTAGGCTCTACGCGCATCTTATCCAGACCCGACGTGCACCCCTGCTACGCAGACGGTTGACGCGGAAGTACCCCCTTGTGATTGGTCAGTCACAGAATCACGTGTTGCTAGATATCTGGATCTTGTGGCTGAATGTGTGTGGTCGAATTATTTATTCATTTTCTTCCACAAACTAATAAAGACACTGAACCATCCTGGACGCCATTGTTGTTTTAAAACAATAAAAAACCTACCGAACTGAAGTTAATCATCAAAATAACTCCGACCACGACACCAAAACGACGCGTTTCCCCTACGCTCGAGTGCGAAAGCAAACTCACCAGCGTCAGCTACGCCGTAGCCGGCTGCACGCAGACGGCGCGCGAGCATAAATACGCCTTAAGTCTGCAGGTAAACGGGCCTGCAGCTAAACGGGCCAGAAGGTAAACGGGTCTGCAGGTAAACGGGCCAGAAGGTAAAACGGGCCTGCAGGTAAACGGCCCTGTTCAGTCAGAATGACCACCTGTGTCCATAATAGGTAGAAATGATCATATTTCCTGTTTCCTTTCCATACCAAATATTTAAACTAGACTGAGAAATAACGTAGGTAATTTTAGAAAAGTCCGCAACCTGAAAGGCTTCATGATTTATTTAACAAAGTTATCGAATATGCTCATTTTAAAACTGTGGAAATGATCTTGTTCTTGTGTTAAATGACTAATACTTTCTTTTTTTAAACTAAAGTTTTTTTTTCAGTTTTGTTGACTAAAACTGCACCAAGATGACATACAGAAATGTTTGAAATGGGACTTAAACGATAAAAACTAAAACAAAAAAAAAAGATGGCTGCCAAAGACAACACTGCTCCAACCTGGAGCTTATGCTGCTGTCTGTGGAACCTCAGACCGAGCTGGGGCAGCAACGTGTGCTTTAGTATTCATTCAGAATACCTGTTTGGGTCCACCTTGGAGGATCAGCAGCTCCTTGATGACGATTGGCTGGTAGACTTTACCGAGGAGGTTCCTGAGGTCCTCCTTACATGCTCGAGACTCTTCAGCACTGAGCTGCTGCATCGAAGAAGGGAGGAAAAATAAAACAAGAAAACTTTTACTTGTTCTGACTTCATGTTGTCTGGCCGTTTTCTGTAGGCTAGTGAAATAAATCCCCAAAGACCAGTAAAGCCAGAGGAGATCATCTATATCGGCCATAGAGCTGCACCAGCTGTGGAACCTGTACCCACCCTGCTGTTGTCTCTGCATGGCTTGTAGCCCAGCTGACAAAGAGCGGCCATCAGGTCCCCCAGATGCCGCATGAATACCAGTGTGGCGAGTGTGGACAGCTGTGACAGCTGCAGCAGGACTTTGGTGGTGGTAAGAAGGCGGCGCCCCGCCGTGGGCAGCACTTCCTTACGGACTAGTTTCTCCACAATGGCTCCAAACGCTGACCTGCGTCCCAGCGCGACACCCACTCCAGGGGCTAGGTAGGGGCAGAGCCCCAGAGAAACCACCAGCTGCAGAGCGGCTTCCAGCAACTTCTGCTGGGAGATGCTCAGAATGTCGGGGGGTAAAGTCGGAGCCATTTCAGGGGTGGACCGCCTCTCTCCCGAAGGAGGCGTGGCCTGCTGGAGGTGCTTCAGCTCATCCGACAGGTGTCGTGTCAAGGTGAGGAGCAGCAGGAGACACTCCTGAACAAAGCTCCACGTAGGGTCTTCTGTGTCACAGCAGTACCAGTGTGACGATGCCTTCACCTCCTCCCTGAGACTCCTCGCCGCCTCCAAGCGGCCGTCACCCTGAAGCTGCTCCAGGAGGAGGGTCCTGTTGGCCCCCAGAGCTGCCAGCAGGGCGTCCAGCTGCGAGGCCTGCACAGACGCCTCTGCAAAAAGCATCACATCATCATCAGACTAAAGCTGGAACATCTACACCAGTGATCCCCGACCCTGGTCTGAGAGTCCCACTACCCTGCAGGTGTTGGATGTTTCCCTGCTGCACCACGCCCGACTCAAATTTACCGGATCTCTGACAAGCTCTGAACAAGTCTGACTGGAACAGGGTCAGCTTGTGGGGTGAATGGATCTAATCTGGTAACTGGACCATGTAGACTACGGTAAAGACCAGAGGAAACTTCATATCAGATCTCTGTCCACCAAGTCGCTGTTAGTTCATGACTTCATCATTTCTCCAGGTCAGATTTTCTCTTTCTGACAGAAACTTGGTGAACAGAAGACACATGTGCTGCAGTTCTTAATGTTTTAGGTTTAGGAATAGATGTGGAACTGGGAGGAAAGGGCGAGGAGAAGCTGCCTTATTTACAGATTCATTCCAGCGGAAAGAGACTTTTTACTTCTTCTGAAAGGCTGACTCTAAAATCCAGTTTTAATCTTCTCCAGACGTCCAGGAGCAGATTTTACTGATGGATTATCTGAATTATTGTCGCTTATCTCGACTGAGTTTAACCGTTTTATCTGAACAGAGATTACATGACAATGGGAATGTAAAGGAAGTGTCTTCCATACTGGACGTGTTTAGCTTGTGGCAACATGGAAAAGAACCGACCCACATTCCAGGTTCTGGACCTGGTTCTCCCTAAAGCTGATGATACTTCCTCTGCTGCGGTTGCTGACTCGGCCTTGTCTCGGCATTTCTGTATTTATTGATTTCCTGATCACTCAGAACGTCCAAAAAGCTGTTTCTCGGTTAGAAAGATTAATAAAAGAAGAGCTCAGTGAGCTATGTTACCAACAACCAGAGCAGGGTCAGCTGATGGACTCCTGGATCATTTCAGTCTTGAAACCTTGAATGCAATGGATCCTGTGGCACCAAACCGGGAGCACCTTGAGCAAACAGAGAACACTGTGGAGAACCAGCCTGAAAGATGATGGAAAATTAACTTCAGATTGACTCTGAGCTGTAGAAACAAAGCCAGCGTAGCTGTAACGATGAGCTGTGCAAGGCCAGAGAGCTGGATTTATCTGGAATGATCCACAAGAACCTCAACAGTTCTCTCCATTTGCTATGATGGAAACTTCCAGTTCAGCCCAGAGCTCCTTTCCACAGAGACACAAAACCAGTTACCAACGTTTTAGCCAAAACATTTAAACCAGTAGAGAAAATATTAATGTCACACAGTCAGACAGGAAAACTAGTCTGTGTCTAAAACCTGGAAATAAGTCTGATGTCACAGTTTAATATGGTGGATTTAAAAATCCTACAGTAGTCTGGCATCTGAAACCAGCAACATGCTCTCTGGACAAGATCTCATCCAACGTTTTAAACCAGTTTTACCTCAAGTGGTCTCCTACTGATAGTTACCAGCTCGCTGGCCTCAAGCTCTAAAGATGGCCGCCATTAAGCCCCTCCCACGCCTCTATAATAAACAACTATAGACCGGTCTCTGACCTCTTTAAATACATATTACTGAGAAAGTTGTAGTTCACCAGCTTCAGGACTTTTAGACAAAAGTGGAAATCTGGATAAATTTCAGTCTGGCTTTCGACCTCATCACAGCCCTGAATCAGTTCTGGTCTAGTATCAGATCTGGTTCTGGTCTGGTCTCACTGCATTGGCTCCCCGTGCGTTTCAGGATTGATTTTAAGGTTCTTACAGTTATTTATAAATGTCATAATGGTCTTGG
>JBAMHW010000010.1:10535975-10546077 GCA_037177495.1 Rhadinocentrus ornatus
AGCTACCTGCATATAACCATAGCGTGTGTGTGTGCGCGCGTTCCGCTGCCTCTCCGCTCGCATGTGTATCTGCCGGCTGGCTGTGCGGTCCGGATTTGTATATTAAATGTCTGCTTGTGCGTTTGCGCCGTTTCCTCATACATTGTGCTTGTGCGTTTGTGTGAGTCATGCAACGCTTTTGACATGCGCAGTGCTCATTAGTTGGTAAGGAGAAATGTTTTCTTTTATTGAACCTTTTGACTGTTGAAATGCACAATAATCCTTAACTCTTTCATTTACTAACAAAAACATTTCGTTTTGCAGCCACCATTGTATAAGTCTTCCTTGAAACTAATTATGTCACGTAACTCCCACATGGTTCTTGCATGCACGGAGACAACATCCACCACAAAATGAGTGTATACGGTTATTTTACCTGGTGAGCAGATCGTGAAAAGGTTTAAACTACCCCTCTTGATTGGATTGAAAATTCTTTCCGATCGAGGCCAATTGGATCAGCTGACATGTTTACATTATCCATCCATCCATTTTCTGCCGCTTATCTGGAGTCGGGTCGCGGGGGCAAATGCCTAAGCAGGGAAACCCAGACTTCCCTCTCCCCGGCCAAAATAATTTTTGTCCCCTTTGCTACCTCACTCTTATTAAAAGTAAAACTGATTGTCTTCCTGGAACTCCAATCCAATCTCTCCTACCCAGGTTTAAATTTGTCACCAAAATCTTAGTTAAACGGCAGAGGAGAAAGAAGGAGGAATGCTTTGTTAAAAAGCATAACCAATCCATTTCTCTTGGCCTGCTCTTGCAGCAGGGGGGTATAAGTGACAGAGGAGTGGCAGGGGGAGGTTAGGAGCTGATATCTTGTCTCCTCAGCCATTCCTGATAACGCAAAGAAGAATAATGGCTCTGCTATTTCTGTTGCTGCTGCTGTACGTTGTTATCAGACTGCTGGAGGCTCCTGTTTAGAGGTCCACGGGGCGACACGGCAGACCAATCTAACGGTATCAGTGATGGATTTATAAAGGTCCAGCAAACTTATGTTCCGCAGTCATCTGTCAGTTTTACAAATGTGTTCTTGGGAATAGCCCGATTTTCTGTAAACACAGAATCAGACATATGCTGATGAAGTAGACTGCTGATAGTAGTTATAGTTCATGTAGTAAAGTACACCTGAGGGGACAAAACAGCATGATCATGTAGTTGGAGTTCTATTTGTCGTCACTTAATGAAGTAATGTCCCATATCCCCCCTTTGGGCTCTGGCTTGGACTCCATCTAGTTATATATAGTCTGCAGTGTTGGATAGTTAATTTTTATTGTTCTATTAAAACTCCTTAAAACCCTCCACATTACCCAATCAAAATACCACTATCTGTTAAGCATCATTGTTAGCCATGGTAGCCTCTTCAACAGGCAATTCTCCCAGCCCAAATATTTTAACTCTAAATTGCAATAAAGTATCATAGAATCATGACATTTAAGTAGTAATTCTATTGACACTGATAAGCTCTAAGGTTCATTCTGTGTGTGAATGAATTACTTAAGCATTTGGATTCAGGAATGCATGGAATCCTCTGGGCCGAAGTTTCTGTATAACATCACTTAATTTGTCTATTTGGAAAGTTGCAGGGCTCATTAAATTGCATGGATTGTAAAAGATGGACATAGTAAAACCAATGAGGATGTAAACTCTGGGAACTCCGGGGTCTGAAACATTAATCTCATGTGTAAGTATCTTAAAACTCCAGTCTCTCTAATAGCCAGCAGAGGGCAACCACTCTTTGAACCACTCGGGAAGAGAAACAAAACACAACACTTACTTTTTGCTTGAAGTCCATCCATCCATCCATTTTCTAAAGCTGTTAATTGAAATCAGTTTCGAATGTGGGAGCCTTTTGTAGCTGCTATCAGGTGAAAGGCATGGTAAACTCTAGACAGGCTTCTAGCAATCATGGGGCCAATACAGAACAAACAACCATACAGTCTGTCCTAAAGTAAATTTAGAATCACCAATTACCCTAACAGGCACTGTGCTTGTAAATCAGCCAAGGTTTGAACCGTGCTTGCACTACGAGGCAATAGTGCAAACCACCACACATTACCATGCGAGCCCTGAATAGACAGAAGTTTTACTCTTATTCAGTGTGCAATAGAAAAAAACACAAGGTATACTGAGGGCTACCTTTGACTGCTGCAGCATCAAGTTCTAGACCAGCACATTGCTTGCTTATAATAATGGTTTTTCAAAAAAGACAAGAAAAGTCAATATGGTTAAACCACAGTTGAGTCAAGCTACAATTATGGTTCAATTTGGCCATTTAAATAAACCACCATCCCTTTTTCCAGTATATGTGCATGTCTGACCGCACAAAACTGTTGACTGGATAGGACAAAATGCTGTTAAGACATGCTGTTGTCCATGGGACTGCAGAGGTAATTTAGCCTAAGGCTAATTTTGGTACAATGCATCAAATGGAAATTGAATAAAATTTATATGCATGGTGGTGTGACAAGTAACACCACTGCCTCACAGCAAGAAGGTCAGTGTATTGACCCTCAGCTGGGGGATTCACCCAGGTGCTTTTCTGTGTAGAGTTTGTGTGTTCTCCCTGTGTATGCGATAGACTGGTGACCGATCCAGGGTGTACCCTGCCTCTTGCCTAATAACTGCTAGGATAGGCTCCAGTTCCTCCGCGACTCTGAATTGGAATAGGTGCTATGGAAGATGGATGAATACTAAATTTAACTATGGATTTGGTTTGAAACTGCACCTTTAACATACTTGAATGATGATTTTGTCAATGATGCTGTGGTCACAAAAATAATGGTTCTGAGTCAAACGCCTGGAAACACTATAACCAGGACTTAAAAGTATTATGGTGCCATGCCGGATCTCCAGCATACAGAGTTTTGTATTGAAAAAATTAAAGGAAAATAGAGAAAATTTAGTAACTTGATGTGTGCATTAATAAGGACTATTGTTATGTTGAGTTCTTTTACCAATGGTGTCAGCTTTGCTCTCAATTAAACACATTAGAAGTTGAGTGGGCCTTGGAAAGGTTACTGAAGGCTACCTTTGAGAGATTTAGCTGCAATTTAGATGTACACTACTAGACCACAGCTAGATAATATAGCAGAAGTGTTGGTGAATAGCTGTAAATGTAGGCTGTGATGCATCAGTTTTATTGGTGGGATCAGTGTTGTTTTTGTCAACTATGACAATGATGCATTTATTTAGTTGACAAACATTTTTTTCATGACAAAAACAAGACAGTGATGAGCTAAACATGGCTCTCTGATGACTAAAACATGACAAGACGTTTGTGAGATTTCGTTGATGAGACGAGACGAAAATGTTCAAGGACTGATTGTCCTAAATAAAAAATGTGCAACATTTCTGCCTATTTTGAGCGCAAACTCACCATTAACCCAGGGCTTGTCTGCACAGTAATCCTCGGTACAACATCATTGTTGCATTTCCTGATGTAACCAATGATTGCATCCGTGCATGTGTTCATGTCAGTATCCTTAAACACACCCCACTTCATCGTGCTGAAGCAGTCGTGCAGAGCCGAGTCTGATTGGACAGACCACTGCTGAATGGGGCCTTCTATAGGAAGGCAGCAGCAGAACAGAGACATGATCAGATTTCCCAAAAGGAGAGCGATGGAGTGCCTTATACATTTTTACGTAAGGTTTTTAAACATGATTGGGTGTGTTCTTGCTACACGTAGAACAGCTGATGTGTTGGTGGTATCTCGGCAGGACTTTCCTCAGGTTGGCGCTGTTAAAATCCCCAGCTACAATAAATGCAGCCTTCAGCCATAAAGTCTCTGCCCTGTCGATAACTTTAAACAGTTCTTCCATGGCCTCGTTGGTATCAGCATGTGGCGGAACATACACTATGTCATGACAATCGATGTGATCACGTGGAAGATAATAAGATCTGATCATGAGGTGTTCTAGGTATGGAGTACACCCCGTAGAAATAATTCCCACATCTGAGCACCAATTGTTGTTCACCATTAAACAGACACCACCTCCCTTGCTCTTTCCTGAATGTATAGTCCGATCCAGCCGATAAACAGAGAGTCCCTCGGGAACAATGGCGTCGTCTGGGATCGAGGGGTCGGCCAAGTTTCAGTTAAAGCAAAAATTCTACAGCTGTTAATCTGAACACCTTTTATGCCCGCTTTGAGAGCACCCTTTACGGATGCAGAGGTACAAAAGGCTCAGGAGGACCATTGCCCACGTCTGACATCCAGGGCAGACGTGTGCAGAACTTTAAAAGGATAAACACACATAAGGCTACTGGACCTGATGGCATGCCCGGCAGAGCTCTCAAGGTGTATGTGGACAAGCTGGCAGATGTCTTTTCGGACATTTTCAATATGTCACTGCTCCAGTCTGTAGTCCCCACATGCTTCAAGAAGACCATTATTGTCTCTGTCCCCAAGAGAACCAAAATTCTTTGCCTGAATGACTACTGCCCAGTGGCACTCACTTCCACCGTCATGAAGTGCTTTGAGCGGTTAGTCAAAGTATTCATCACTTCCTAAATGCCAGACTCTTTGGACCCACTTTAGTTTGTCTACAGGCCCAATAGGTCAACGGAAGATGCCATTGCCTTCACCCTTCACAATGCCTTTTCCCATCTGGACCAGAGAGATACATACGTGAGAATGATGCAAATTGACTACAGCTCAGCGTTTAACACCATTGTGCCCTCCAAAATCGTCACCAAGCACAGAGACCTCTGTGACTGGATCCTGACAGGCAGACCACAGGCTTAGCAGGCACCCCCCCAGGGCAGTGTGTTCAGTCCTCTGCTGTACTCCTTGTTCACACATTATTGCGTGGCCACCCACAGCTCCAATACCATCGTTAAATTTGCTGACGATACGACTGTCATTGGCTTAATCACTGGCAATGACGAGACAGCCTACAGAGAGGAGGTCAGAGGCCTGACATCTTGGTGCCAGGACAACAATCTCCATCTTAACGTCAACAAAACTAAGGAACAGATTGTAGACTTCAGGACAAGGCAAAGGGAGGAACACGCCCGCCTTTCCATCAACAGGCCTATGGTGAAAAGAGTCAACAGCTTCAGGTTCCTTGGGGTCCACATCAGTGAGGACCTCACCTGGACTCATCACATTGACTTTATTACAAATTCAGCCAGACAGAGGCTTTTTTTCCTCCGCAGGCTATGGAGGCTCAACATGGACTCAAGGATACTCTGCAGCTTTTATAGGTGCATGATTGAGAGTATCCTGACTGGCTGCATCACCGCCTGGTACAGCAGCTGCACCTACCTCCACCGCAAAGCTCTATAGAGGGTGGCGAAAACTACTCAGCACATCACCGGTATGGTCCTGCCATCCATGGAGGACCTCTACACCCAGTGGTGCACCCACAAACTGTTCTATCTGCTACCGTCTTGCTGACAGGTTTGAAGCATTCAAGCCTGTACCACCCGGCTCAGGGACAGCTTCATACCGCAGGCCATACGACTTCTAAATGCTGTCAGCAGCAACGGCACCTTCAAATAATAGCATCTTCTTATTGCTTCTTATATATTTTACTGTATAACTTGTTTGTAGTATTCTTGCTTTTTGTGTTTGACTATTTTTTTTTTTTTTCCTCCACTCTCTTCACTCCTGACGCACGCTTCCCTCCGCGTGCACGTTCACTCATGCTCACACACGCACTGAGCTAGCTGAACCACACACACAGGAGTTAGACACATCGATGAATCATGGCAGCAGTGTTGACGAAGGGGTTTGGTGGTCGGAAGCGAGGAAACGATATGGACATATTTTAACTATAATCCATCATAATTTCACTGGCAGACTAGGTCAAGTTAAGCATATGTGTTCCTTACCCATTGGTCATATTTTGGGCATCTGTATGTTCAGGGTGTAGTATAGCACTTTAGAGAAATTCTCAGAAATAAAGTCACAACTAAAAAAGTAAGGATGTTGTTGCTCTTTGCTTTTTTGGAGTAATTGATTCCACAGTTAGCACTCTATCTGTGCAATGCATAACCCTAAGTAGATCAAAAAGTATTTCCTCTTGGTTGGGAAACCTTCTAAGTCTAAAACCTTTCCTTTTCATTTTGTTATTATTGAAGAAAATAACCAAACAACAAGCTCACAATGTGTTGCAACTTACAGATCTGTAATTTCCCTGTGTGACATTTTTGCACTATAAAGTAGTGCATCAGTTCATGAAAAAAGTTGAAATATAGAAATTAAAGGTTTCTGCCCAACAGCAATTAAGTATAGCATGGCAGGATTGCATCCCTGTTGATGGGAAAGTCTCGGCTAAAGCTATCAGTCTGGTAAAAGATCTGGTTATTATGCAAAAGAATTAGGTTAACATGTTTCATGAATTGCAATACTTGTTATAATCTGTCAACCTTGATTTTACTTTTTAAAACGTATTATTGACCTAAATTAATTTGTCAAAAGACTAAAACTTTTTTTATTTGACTAAAACTAGACAAACCTTTTTGAGTTTTCATCTACTAAAACTAGGCTAAAACCTTATTGAGTTTTCATCGACTAAAACTAGACTAAAACTATTAAACTTGGAAATTACTGAAATGTGACTAAAACTAATAAGCATTTTTGTCGTAAAGACTAAAACTAAGACAAAAACTGAGATGCCTACCAAAAACAATACTGGGTGGGATGGAGGGTAAGTGTGAAGCCTGGTTATTATCTGTTATTTACACCACATTTTTCCGACAGATGCTCTTCGTGTGTCTGGTAGGAGTGTACATATACATGCACACACGTCTTTGCAAAACAGGGCAGAGAAGAATTGTGAACTTGCGACAAACAATTAGAAATGACATGCCATCATAAGGCAAATAGCACCAGGCTCTTTCGTTTTCAAACACTGGTGTTAAGCACAGATGAAAAAGAGATCAGTCTGATGTTGCTGAAGTTATTAATTTGTGACATTTGAAAGGTGATTCCAATATTTCTCTGGAGACCTTGACCACGTTAGACCATATCCTGCTGATTTAGGCTTTTTAAAGCTGGACTTAATTATTCTATAGAACATTAAGATTAATTATCACATAGTTCAGTTTGTAATTTATAAAACCTTCTGTTTGTGTAAATGCAAATACAATTTTATTGGATTTTTTGGTATCTAGAGCACATTAGACTAGTTCCTGTTGTAAAACTGCAAGACTTGGAATGTTAAAATCTGGACTGAATTATTCTATAGAGCTGGAGATTAATTAAATCTCAATCACAATTTTCAATTTGTGAAACCTTTATTCATGAAAATACATCTAAGGCTCATTTATTAGTTAAACCCCATACTAGGGATAATGTTTTGCTTTAATCCATGTTCGGCACAGAGTAGGAGCAAGTGATCACAACTTTATCTTAATGGTCTGTTTTTCAGTCAAACTTTCTGATGCATTTAGCCATATGAAAAATAAACCTAAATATATGAATGAATGCATTCATGGCCTTTTTAAGTTAAGTGTATACATACAACAAAAAACCACAGATCATGACACATGACAATGAACACAAATATTCTGGCAGATTATATGCTGAGAAACTGATGACAAATGTACAACTGATGAAAAACAATCAGGAAACAAACTCCAATATGACAGCTAAAGGTCCATTCAGGCTCGACACTAAAGATTGATACGGAGCATGTCGTCCATTGTCTACGCCATTTATGTTAGTAATTTGATCAGTTGGGGCCCTTGCACATGAGTACACCGATAGAGAACACAGAGTAGTACTACCAGTACTAGTACTGACCGTGGGGGCAGTGTCGGGCAGTATAACTGACATGCAACCCATGAAAGAAACAAAGGGCGCACAAAAGTATGAAGGCAGTAATGTTTTAAATGGACATACCTGTTTATGCATGTAAAAAGAGCATAAGTGGTCCTTTAGTAAAACTAACAGCAGTAGCATCTGAAGATAAATTCTACAACATATAACAGAAAAAAAAAACAATACAGAAGGTGGAATTGTGGCACAGAAGTAAAATCAAATCCATGGTCACAGTGAAACCAAGACTCACTCCATCCATCCATCCAAATTCAAACCTAATCTATATTAGGGTTATGTTCTAACTTAGAACAAGAGCCCATCCGATCCGTGCCACCGTGCAGAGAAAAACGCACCCACCCTTGCCGCCAGGAGACGCGCTTTTGCGAAACTTGGAATTCGGTTCCAGATTCTGCATAACCGCACCCGTCCAAATTGGACAACCTGGACAGCTGCGGCCCAGGGGACACCGTCATTGATTCTCCGTTGGAAAAATCGGCAAATTCCACATTTTTGGCAAAAAAGCCCATGGCCCCTGCTGGCCCAGAGGCCGAACTGCTTGCACATTCTCATCTATTATATGGACGAAATTGTAGATCAGAATCTGGGCTTGTTCCAGATTTCAATCTAAACCTATTGTGTTCACATCTCAGGTCCCCGGGGACCCAGGAGAGCGGCACCTGGTCAGCTGGGGCCCAGGGGGCACGACATTGATTCCCTGTAGGAAAAACCAGCAAATTCCGTATTTTTGGCTAGAAACACTGCCCCCTGCTGGCCAGAGGCCGAACTGCTTCCACATTCTCATCTACGGCCAGACCGTTGTCATAGATCGAAATCTGGGCTTGTTCCAGATTTCATCTAAACTGCTTCCACATTCTCATCTACGGCCAGCCTTATAGATCAGAATTTGGAATTGTTCCAGTTTTCAATCTACCACCATTGGCCACTCACAAACCAACATTTGTTTTTTTAACCAACATTTGATTTTAATTAAAACATTTGTTTGTTTTTGCAGCAATTGAACAATTTTTTTTAACAATTTTAAATGAACATTTTTTTTGTCTGTCTGTCTGTCTGTCACATTTTGTCGCCCTCTCCATCCGCCTGGGAGACTAGGGTTTCGGGGGCAGTGTCCTGGTTTGGCAGGACGATAGGTCCCTTCCCGTCGGGACTCTGGGTCTGCGGTATAGGTAGGCCATCGCTTGCCTCCTGGCCTGAACCTCCTGGCCCGCCCCGACCATGACGCCCGTCTTCTGTTTTGCTGCCGCACCACCACGTCCTTCTGGACGTCTGACTTGACTTTCTTCAGCTCGTTCGTCAACCTGCAGATGTCTTCCTTCGCCAAGTGACTCTGTCGCAGGAATGAGTGCATGATGTGCTCGTACAGCAGGCTGACATTTATCAGCATGTTCCGGATGCTGGTCGCCGCGTAGCACTTCGTCACCAGGTAGGCGGGTAACCTCAGAGGGAGGGAGGAGGGGCCGTGTTAATAGATTGAAATCTGGATGCAGCTTCCAAATTCCCACACACTCACATCCTCAGCTTGTCCACGTGGGCCAAGAAGCGGAGGTCCTCCAAACACTTGCCATTCCCCGTGTAGGTGCAAAAAATGGTGCAGTGTCTGGTGGCGGTCCGCGTGGTCATTTTTCCCCTGCTTTGATCCCAACCGGAACTTCTGGAAGTCCTCAATGACCGTCTCTGTTAGGGGCAGATAAAGCTGTAGCAATGAAAGGGTTTCGGAAAGAACCGGCACCTTCGGTGTCCCTTTCCTTGGGGGTCCCCGTTCCCATGGGTCCCTCTCAGGGGCTTCTCCCAATGGGCTGGACTCCCCTGGCCCCGGGACACTTTTAGGTTGACCGCCTCTGAATCCAGCCCTGACGTACAGAGGCTGTTGGAGGTCTAGGGTCTGAGATGCTTTTGACAGTCCGTCGTCCTGAACTTGAGGCCGAATTTTTTGGGTCGGGATCCCGGCCCGAGTGCCCCTGCCTCTTGGGGCCGGCCCTCGGCCCATCCCAAAGCCGCTGGCCCCATCCCGAAGTCCCTTCCCTCCCCGAGATACGGCCCCAAAAAGGGGCGCGAAACGGCAAAATACTCGAAGGCCTTTGCCTTATTCCGGACATTGCTATTGAGTTAGCAGGACGCCACACTCACCGTGCAGACAGAACTGCAGATGGCTCTGGTAAAACCAGAGGCGGAGGACTGTGCATTTATATAAACCAAGCTTGGTGCACTAACTCTGCCATCACCGAGAGACACTGCTCACCTAACGTGGAGTTTCTCATGGTAAAATGCAGA
>JBAMHW010000010.1:10603871-10614003 GCA_037177495.1 Rhadinocentrus ornatus
CCGGTGCAAATAATTTTGTAATAGGAAACAAAAAAAAAATTATTCATTTTGTTTTAAATAAGAAAAGAACTGCCTGAACGTACACAAAACCTATTTCTAGTATTTGCCAAGATTTGCATTTTGTAGCAGCTTATTCATTTGTGTGTCATTCTGAAGACTTGAAAAAATAGAATAAAAGAGTAATCTGTTGTTTTTCGTCGTTATCACTGTTGTTGTTTCAAGCTGAAATCTAAATCAATCAATCAAAATTTAATAAATTGCACAGCCCTACTCTTTTTCTGAGGTCTTCCTGTAACAGTAATTTGATTGTAAAAGTTCAAATATTGAGAACTAGGTGTCAGATTATGGTCAGACAGGCAACTGTCAGCTTTGTCCAGTATGACAACAACTTACATGTTAATAATTGTCTCGGGGAGAATGCTGGAAATTTCCTCTAACAATAAAATCCCCCCAAGAGATGATCTCCTTGTGTTTATTGAACACCATATGTTAAGTGTTTAATTTAATTGACCCTGAAGCATCCGAGGCACTCACATGAGGCATGCTGCGGCTACTGAAGAAAAAGCCGGGTGACTGGGATTCACTCGGCATGTAGCTGATTTCAGAGATGCCCCTAGCTAAGAAGTATCCCAGGGTAACTGGAGAGAGCAACAGAGCAGCAGCACATCTCTGCTCATTAGCCGCATCCCGTCGTCACCAACTTTTCAAATCTCCATCTGCTTCAGCACACAAGGCTGAAAACATGGTTCCTCCTCTTCATCAGCCTGAGTCAGGATGCTGTGAAAAACCAACTGAAAGAAAAGATAAAAACCAAGGAGATCCAGCTCGTTTGTTCTGGAGCTGCACACAAAAACTATAAATTCCTGGATCTCTTTAAATGAGCTGTGCTTGTGCACGGTGTGATGTCAAAACTAAAACTACAGTTTATTCATTATAAGTCAACACAACTCCTGAGACTGCTGTCCTGCTAATCGCAATGTTTGACTGTAAGCAACCTTGCAGCACATACAGAGTCTATACCATGGGGACTGTTGTTTTCACCCTAGCCTGAAGCTGTTTAGTACCTTAAATAAATATATACCATGTTTTTGGTCTAATGAGGCGGTCACAGTGAAAATATTTGCTACTTTAAATTGGCAACTTTCAAATTATTTTTAAATAAAACTGGAATATATAGAAAATATAGCAGTAATTTGACCATAGGAGCCCTTCTCACATTAACTAGTATCTTTTAGGTACCTTAACAGCTGGCTTAATTAGCACTACACTTATCGTCCACTTTATTAGATCCACCTTAGTAGTGGGTTCAGCCCACTTTTTCCTTCAGAACTGCTTCAACCCGTTGGTACCAGACGACCTGTGGGCGGGACATGAAAAATAAATATGTATTTTATTCAGTCTACCTTCCAAGTACCTACACATTATAAACCATTGAAAAGCTAAGATTCTTGAATTTTGAAACTTAAAATTTGAATGATGTATACCATTCAAGCATACAGTCATAGCTGTAGTAAACACTTGTTTCTGACTAGTCGCCAATGCAATTTATTTCTTAATCCATACTGTACTCCTGCACCAGATGATACTGCAACAAAAACAGCCCTGTTAATTAGCAAGGGTCTCATAAAAGTAGTCTAGTTTTTGAGTCCTTGAGGAATACAGGTCCTGAATAGAGGGCAGGGGGGAACCAATGATGTGCTCTGCAGTCCTTACAGTTTGCTGGTCTTGCCCTGTTGGTAGCAGCTTCAAATCACACAGTGATGGAGGAGCACAGGACAGACTCAATGATCTCTGTTCAGAACTGCAGCAGCAGTTCACAGGGCCGTCCATGTTGCCTCAAGAACTGCAGGAAGTACATTCGCTGCTGGGCCTTCTTTAGGATGGAGCTGAAGTTTTGCCACAGAGTGCCTAGAAATGTGAAGTAGTGATTTGCGATACTATTTTACTCTAATTTACTACATACTCATTTTCTTTCCAATCCGATACCAAGTAAAATACAAGCCATTATCGGTGATACCGATCCAATAACGATAATTTGTACAGAAACTTCATGTGTTTTGAAAATCACTTTCAAAGCAGCCTACGCCGAGGGGAAAGGAAGAGATTACATTTACATTTTTATAAATTACTTGGTGAGTCAAAGTGAAAATAGCAGTAAAATGCAAAGATAAAGATTTAAAACCCAGAATAACTGCATATGTTTTCCAACACCTATAAATTAAGTTTACTTACTCCAAACAAATGAGAATGATTGATGTTGTTATCAATCTATGCTATCTATCTTCTCTGTGTTTTTCTTTTTAAAAACTCTACAATGGCTGTTCTACTGAATATTTAATGACATCCAGCCTCTGCGCATCCTTACCCACTATATCTAGGCCTGGTAAATTAATGTGAGCTAATCTAAGGGACACGTAACACTCCAATCTGAACGCACACAGTTATTTATTGCAGCATTTTCTTATTTATTAACCATATTTAATACTGTACATAACAAAACAGGATGCAATAGTCTATGAATGACCGGAACTCCTGTTGTTTGAGCATCAACACAAAATACTAAACCTAGCAGACAGATGAAAATCACTTTCCCCCAAGTCAGCATTTGTGCTATACAGCTCTAATTTTTACCTCAGAATAGAGTTTAATACATGATTGTACCTGAATAGTACCTGCCTGCAACATCGAAGTACTCCAAGAGCGATGTCTTTCGCTCCTTCGCAGCACTGGCACTTTCCTCTCCTCCTCGTCCTCATCATAATTTCATTATATTCTAGATTATGATTGACTCTCAGACGTTTAAGGAGGTCTGTGGTGTTACTACAACACCTCTACGTCTTTCCACACACATCATACAGTGATGTTGCTCTTCAGCTCTGCAAGAGCCTGATATGGACTGAGTAAAAACTTGTTAAGTAATCGGCACGCTGCTGCGCCAGTACGGTGTGCTTAATTTAACATATGACAGAAAGAAGTATTTCCTACCGACTGGGTGAAATTTTAGAGAAGATCCTGATATTATAGTTACTTTGCACTGAATTCCACTTCATGATATTTACCCCAAATTAATAAAATATCAATATTCTAACATTTCAATATCGATCCGTACATCACTAATCTTATGCTCTCTACAGAGGAAATGGTCCTGTTGAGGACTTTACCGTCTTGAGGGCGTTTAGCTGCAGGTTGTTCTGATATCACCAGACCGCCAGCTGATAAACTTCTTGTCAATATGCAGAATCGTCACTGTTCTGGATGAAACTGATGACATGGTATCATCTCCAAACTTCCGGAGCTTCACAAAGGTTTTTTTTTTTGTTGATTTTTTTTTTGTTTGTTTTTTCACAAAGGTTTTGTGTAGAGGGAGAAAAGCAGCGGAGAGAGGACACGCCCTCCACTGCTGATGTTCAACGTGAACTCTTGTACTGTGGAAATCACACTTTCCATGTCAATGGGACTTCAAGATATATATTTCTTTTTCAAATTTTTTGTTCTGTTGCTGATATATGTTTATTTCTTATAAACTGGCACTGCAGACGTTCCTGTTTACAGCACATCCAGTGATAAGGAGACAACAGCCCCTGTACTTGAGACAAACTACAATTTATCTGATGAGTTTGAAAAATAAAAGATAATGTTTGAGTTCTGACATCTTTCATAATGAAACATTTCAGCTTAGCTGTGACTGTAAGGTAACACCTCAAAGACACATGCAAGGAATAACACAGAATTCACTCATCATCTTGCAACCTTCTCTCTCACTGCTTCAGTGATCACATTTGTTAAGATCTTGTACAACAAGAGAATTTTCCTCTCTGCTGCTCGTCTTTATGTCAGGCAGAATTGTTCCTGTCTTTGTCTACAAAAGAGACTTTTAAACACTCCATTTGTCAGAAACAAGCAACTGACAAATCAGAGAAGCTGCTGAAGCATCAAGGTTGTGTGTGTCTCCCAGAAAGGCTTGTCTTTAATGAACTCCTGCTGCTGATGGCGTCATTGTTTTTCTTGCTTTGACCCAGCTGACCTCGTCGCTCTGAACTGGTACTTCTGTTTTCTCTGCTCCGACGTCCTGGCTGTTGTAAGTCAGTTCCTCCTGGACGGGGGACGATCCATGGCCCTATTGATGACAGTTCATCAACATGCAGGAGGCGCTTCTGCCGTCACCACAGCGACTAAATCCAGCTACCAAATTATGAGGTTTGACTCTCGAAACAGTCATTCCTCCATCAGCTTGTGCTTCAGTTGCACTCAGAACTGACAGAAAAGCAGAATTACTTGTTAGTAAAAATCCAAGATGATTGGTTTATAATTTCTTTCCTTAGAAAGATAATAATAAATGTGTCATCCACAAAGAAGTAGTCAAGTTATTTTGATAAATAATTATACATCTGTGTGTGAGAATGGGCTAGAGGATCTGGGAACCCTGCATAGGAACATGTTCTAGGTGAGGCCATGGTGAGTTGTGTTTTCTTAATCAGCATCCAGTTACATCGCATTTCCCTCAAGGAAGATCATACAGTGAGATAATCACAGAAAGAAAAGTGAAAACTGAACACAGAATTAGATGTGCACTGAAAAAAGGGAAATGCCATGATCATACTGTTATGTAAAAAAAAGGAAGGAGGCTCATGTGAAGTGAGAAACATGAGCAAAAAACGAAAAATAAACATTAGCTGGCTGCATGTCAATGATACTGGAAACTGCAAAACAAGCTCTGAGTGATATTAAATGAAGAACCATTTGGGAGTTGGAAGAACTGGCTCTTCTAAGAGAGTCAAATCTATGAAACAGACGGACCTCTTGCATTTTAAGTTTATTTAGAGCCCTGGTTGTAACCATTTACACAACACAGAAGAACACCCGAGAAAGAGAAACTGGGTAATTTATAAAATTAAAAGAGTAACATGTAATTTGAACATAATAATTACATGTTTCCAAGGTGAGAGTAATAAAATAATGTATTTTAAATTAACTTCAACATCTCAACATTTGATAGATTTAGTCATGTTGAGGTAACATGATTCAGTTTAGCCAGATTGTGGTCATGTGACTAAATGTCAATGACTAATGTGACATTGTGAGATCATGCAAGATCAAAAGCCTTCTTGGAAAGAGGGCAGCAAATTATTGCATGGCCTGAAATGTAAAACTAAAATCTGTCATCATCTGTCAAAACAAAAATTAAAGCACAAATCTTCACCAGTTTGGCTATTATTATTATCAATATTTGTTCAAACTTTTTAATCATACTGTTAATGCAATTTTAGCTGGACAACACATACAAGTGGGGGAAAATGTATACACTCCAAAAAACAAGTCATTGTATGAATATATAAATATAATGGAAAGGATTTCCATGGGATTACATTACTTTCTTTTAGAAATAAATTGCTTTGATGGACTAACCTAACAAGAGTTGGATGAATGAAATAAAATCTATCACATTAAGTACATGAAGCTGGAATAACAGAAATGCCTGATGTTAAAATAAATCAATTTAATCATGTGGAAATCATTTCCGTGATTGTTTATTCAGACTTTTTTTTTTCTTTTTGAGTGTGATGGTAATGTTCTTCACTAGTAAATATACAACTATAAGTGAATATAAAACACATGACATGTAACATGTTACAGGCTAATTTAATTTAAGTTATTTGCTCCATTGCTGCTTTAGGTCAGCTGGTGGCAGGGACTTGTGAGATTGTTACTTTGGACCGAGACAGTAGCCAGCCCAGGAGGACCATCGCTCGACAAACAGCCCGTTGTGCCTGCAAGAAGGGACAAATTGCAGGGACGACACGAGCCAGACCGGCCTGCGTTGACAGTAAGACTTACCATCCTACTGAAGACTGTTGCTTATTGTTGGAGGATCTCAAAAGCCAAACTGTGTTAAAAACAGTTGAAACCTAATATATCTCTCTATCAAGGATTTGGTCTGCAGTTGCTCATTATTTTGTTTGTGTATTTAGGGGTGTATATTGATAGTGAATTATGGGTGTTTTTAAAGGTGGCATTCAATAGTTTGACAAATTGTTGCACGGTATGCAGAGCCTTTGCTGAGGTCAGCACCGCCCAACATGTGTTGTTCTTTAAGGAAACAAACAGATACCTGCAGCTTTCTTCTAAATCCCCCACATCTCTTCATCTGGGTGGTGAAGATCAGGAAGTTACATCCCAGATGGGATCATCCTAGAGTTGCATTATGTTTCATCACCAGCTGTCTTCTCTTTCACAATAACAGCTGGAGGGACTCAGTGTGCTCTGCAGGGATTTACAGGCCCGCCTGGTGAACAGAGCACTTATTTTGCAGAGCTAAAGAGGCTCTGTAGAATCCCCTGCTGCTCTTTGTTTGGAGGAAGAGGAAATCTTATCAATGTTCTCATTTATATTACTTTTCTGTACTTTGGCTTTGATTTCCAACAGTTTAAGATGGGACAAATCATTCACAATTATTAAATAACAAATTATTCGTGGATAAAAAAAATAAGCCATCTCAACAAATCAGCAAAAAAAGTGTAGGCTCTTTTAAGCAAATTTTCCTCCCTCAGATTGCACTTCACATTTCTTATTCTTTATGTTGGACTACATTCTACATATGTTCACATTCATCTTTTGTAAGTCCTGTCACAAGTGGCTATATCTTTTTGTATATATACATATATATATATATATATATTGTGTGTATATATATATATATACAATTGTCATGCGTTAATTGTTTAAAAATGTTTTAACTCTGCATATATTACAAATAGGAGATCAGACAGAAAATAAGAAAACATCATGAAGACAAAGTAGTTTTACGTCCAATTAGTACAAGTCTAGGTTGAGTCTGACGTCAATGCAACTCCAGTGTGAGTGTGATAACTGCAACCAGTTTTCTGAGCTCACCGACTCATCAGCAGCTTCCTGTTCTTTTAGTTGTTTTTTTTACTTACTTAAAAGTTCAACCAAACCTGCATGGATTCTGATAAAAGCACAAAGGTTTGGGCTATTTGTGGAGGCCATTCACTAATGGAGTTAAGCTTTCTGTGAAGCTGACATGTAAGCAATGTTTCCCCATCTGATATATAGACTTGTGTCAGTCAAAATCATAGACTGTATATAAAAGATGGAAGGAGCCTCCGTGACGTCACCTGTAGGTTTCTTAAGAGCAAAAGTGAAGCTCGTTGGGCGTTCCTACCATCGGCATCTTTGCAGCGTCACGCCTGCCGTTTCTGCCAACAAACTACAAAAATGGGCAAAGTGGCAGAGCTGAGAGGGGGGCTGTGAGCATGGGGGTGGATGATTGACGTCTATCAAACTCTGAGCTGCCTGTAACTAAGAGCTAACTGAGCCAACTCTGATCAAACATGAGCTAACCGGCAAACAGAGGTAGGAGGGCTAAAGCTTAGGCGCACTGTTAGCCGGTTAAAAACTGCAGTTGTGCTGCACTCTCCCTTCTTGCCACAAATTTTGGATACATGTCAATCAAAAGGACACGCACTTAATTATGCCAAATTTCTAGATTAAATAACATCCAACAGATTAGTTAGAAAAAAAATCATCCCCTGTCACAGTTGTCATGAAGGTAAACTTGACCTATTAATCCTAAAATGGATTTTTGTACCAGGCTTTAAACATGTTTACTTCTGCTGTGCAGTTGGTCCTTTTTACATTGGAGTCTATGGGGATTTGCTCTGTTTTGGAGGCAGCCCTTAGCGGATGAGGGGTTAACTGCAATTTTTTGCACTTTCGCATAGGCTTCACATTTTACCACCGGAGGTTGGTCAAAATAGATAGCACTAATAAAAAAAAATGAAAAATTGAAATGGCAAAGCAATGCAAAATGACAAAAAAAAAGATTTCTGAAGTATTCAGTGCGAGTTGCATAGCTTCCTACTTTCTATTTCTCTATGACCTTTACAGAGCAGGATGTTGATATTTATGTCAGTATGTTTTCCTTGCGATTTTTGTAGAGTTGTCAGTGCTTCTGGTAGAACAGCTCTTGTTCACATAATAAGGAACTTAAATTTTCTTAATCTTATTTTATACTTAGAGCTGAATAGTGTTGTTATTGCAAGAATATATATATACATATATATATATATATATATGCATACAATTTAGGAGATATGTGGCCCCAGCTACTACTGCTTAACCCCCCTGTAAGGGACCAAGCTGCCGAAGGACAAGGACTTAGGTGGTTTCAAAAACAATGGGTTTTATTTAACCCCAAAAAAGTAGTCACACAAAACAATTGGGCCCTTAAAAGAGGTCAAATGACCAAATCTAACCAAAAGATATAACGGTAAATTAGTAACATTAAACTAACTGCTAACACAAAGAAACCAAATTAACCAAAGAAAGAACCAAAATGACCTAAAAAACATGAAACAAAGGGGAACCTAAATACTGGCTGATCACACCAGTTTAAATACATGAGGGGGTTAACAAATACTAACAAATAACTAAACAGACAAAACCTAAAACAGGTAGTTTACTTATTACTTAAAGAAAAAGAATTACAAAAAATTAAACAAGAAATCAGCAGCCATCACAACCCCCTTCACTCTAAAGATGGGGCCACGCTGCTAAAGGACAAGGTGGCAATTGCCAACAGGTGGAAAGAGCATTTTGAGGATTTGTTGAACAGGAACTCTACTCTTGAGATGGATGCCCTTTAACAACTCCCACAACACCCCCTATTAGAAAGCATGGGAGAGGCACCCAGCTTGAATGAGGTGCTGGATGCCATTGGGAAGATGAGAAACAACAAGGCTGCTGGACCTGAAGGTATCCCAGCAGAATTCCTGAAGAAAGGCAGCCCTGATCTTCATGAGCACATCCATTCCCTGCTTCTCAAAATATGGAAAGAAGAGAAAATCTTCACAGCTTAGGGATGCCTTAATTGTCCTTATCTTTATGAAGGGAGATAAAGCAGATTGCGGGAATTTCTCTCCTGTCTACCATAGGGAAAGCCCTAGCTCGGGTTCTAGCCAACACACTCAACCCATAGCAGAAAGTGTTCTTCCCAAGAGTGGATTTCGCCAACATAGGGGCACCACAGATATGGTTTTCATTGCTCGTCAACTGCAAGAAAAATGCAGGGAACAAAACCAACCGCTTTACATGGCTTTCAAAGACCTCACCAAAGCCTTTGACTCGGTGCAGCGGCAGGCACTCTGGCTGGTTTTGGCAACGATTGGCTGCCCAGAAAAATACATCCGGGTACTGAGACTGCTGCATGATCATATGTCAGCCACAGTACTCAGTGGCAGTGGAGATGAGACCAAACCCTTTTAGGTTGACACAGGAGTCAAACAGGGATGAGTTATTGCCCCCAACACAAGGGAGTCAAAAGTATGTACAGAACCGACGGCCATCTCTTCAATATTAACCGTTTCAGGGCTAAAGGTCAAACCACCACGTGTCCATCATGGAGCTGCAGTATGCGGATGACAGCGCCCTTGTAGCCCTCTCAGAAGAAAACCTACAAGGAACTTTGTCTGCTTTCGCAAAAGCATACAGAAAGCTTGGTCTAGCTGTTAATATAAGAAAGTCCCAAATCCTTCATCAACCACCGCCAAATAGCAGTTCACCTGTTCTGCCCTTAAACATATCCATTAACAACACTGGAAAATGTGGACCACATCAAAAGCTGTCATTGATGATGAAATAGACCTCCGCCTCAGCTGTGCAAGCAGGGCCTTTTCAAGGATAAGGAAAAGAGTATTTGAAAACTGAGACCTCCAAGCAAAGACCAAAATCTTGGTCTATTAAAGAGTGGTGCTCCCGACTCTTCTGTATGGGTGAGAAGCCTGGACCACATATGGTAGGCATCTAAAGGCAATAGAGACATATCATCAAAGATGCCTCTGTAAAATACTGAGAATTAGCTGGGAGGACCGATGCACTAACACTAGCATTCTGGATGGATTTTCAGTATTAATGAAGTTTTCTAGTGACACAACTGTAAAATCTACTAGTCATCAGACAGTCATGCACACATTTATGAAGATAGATCAGATATCAAATCAAATCAAATCAAGTTTATTTGTATAGCCCTATATCAAAACAAAGTTGTCTCAGAGGACTTTACAGAAAGAGGTGTAAATAAACAGAGTCAGTAATCAACAACATGAATGTACAG
>JBAMHW010000010.1:10618635-10630538 GCA_037177495.1 Rhadinocentrus ornatus
TAATATAATGACAGGTGGGATTACCGCTAACAGTGAAAGAGTCGGAGAGAAGAAGAGTGAGAAGTGAAAAGATCGACAGTGCCAAGAAAATATAAAAAAAACCACATCTATGTTAAGGGCATTGTTGTGGAGACGGGCAGTGAGTTTACTGTTAACAAAATGATCTTTCATGGCAGTTTTATGCATTGACACGATTTAGTAAGAATATAGAGAAATGGAAGCACATACCAACACATCAGTAAAGCCACGGAGTGATGACGTAGCGGTACAGCTGTCCATTAATAAATAATTTATCCACCGCGATGACAGCGCCTTCAGCAATGAATTTTCTCCTGATGGGAAACAGGACTCTTCGTCGGTCCAGAATCTCCCTCAGATATCGGTCGTTTACTCCGAAGTTCGCTTCCTTCAGTTCGCGGCCTTGGTTCTTCACCTGCTCCTTCTGCTTGAAGCTGACGAACTTGGCTACAATGTGTCTTGGTCTATTAGACTCTGTTTTTTTTCCACCTAGACGATGGACTCCATGAAAGGAGATGTTTTCAACCATTTCCTCCGGGAGTTTTAGGTGAGTTTTGATGAAGTTTTTCACCGTGGTCTTCCTCTGTCCGCTCTGGAATCCCTGCAAACACTAGATTATCTCTCATGCTCCGCGCCTGCGGATCCATCACCGTTTCTTTGATGTTTTTATTTTCCTCAGAGAGTCTTGTGAAGCCCTCATTGAGGGATTTTACTAAGTCTCTGAGGCCGGCGTTCTCCGCCGCGAGGGTTTCTACTTGCTTCTGGCTAAACTCCAGTGACTCGCGTAGCGCGTGGAACTCTTTATGGAGAATCTCCACCAGGTTCAAACGCGCATCCAAGCTACTAAGCTTCTTATCTATAGAGATCAGTACGTCCGTTGAGTCTTTCCCCGGTGGTGAAATAGCTCCAGGTGAATCCTTGTTTCGCTGCCTCTTGGCCTTGGATGAGGTGGAGGGGGTTGACGTGTTGCTCGGTTTTCCCATGACAATTCTGTCGAAGCAACGATCTATAAAATCTCTCAGGCTGGCCCCGGAGCGGCTGAAGGAAATGCCACGCTGGAGGAGCTCAACCTCTTCTTTGCCCGTTTTGAGGTGAAGTCACCAGAGGCAGCCACACCACAGCTCACAGACCACTAGCAGCTTAACCCTCAATGTTAAGAATGTGAGGTTAGTAAGGGCCGTCAACCGTAGGAGGGTGCGGGACCTGACGGTGTCCCAGGGTGCTGAAGGACTGTGCTGATCAACTGGCTGGAATCCTCACCAGGATTTTCAAACAGTTCCTGGCCCAGGCCACAGTCCCTCCATGTCTGAAATCCTCCACTATATTCCCCTTGCCAAGAAACCTCTCACTCTCAGCCTGAGTGACTACTGGCCAGTAGCACACACCAGTGGTGATGAAGTGTTTTGAGAAACTGGTTCGTAGTCACATCACATCACTCCTGCCTCCAAGCTTTGATTCCCAACAGTTTCCTACATGGGGAACAGATCCACAGAGGACACCGTGGCCACAGCCCTGCATGCTGCTCTGTCCCATCTAGAGCAGAAAGGTAGCTATGTCCGGATGCTCTTCGTGAATTATAGTTTGGCGTTTAACATCATCCTCCCCTGCAGACTGATAGAAAAACTCCGGGACTTGGGGCTTCCGGACTCCACCTGTATGTGGATTAACAGTTTTTTCCAAGGTTGCAGCCAGATGGTCAGACTGGATCAACACACATCTACGGCCCTCAGTCTCAGTACCTGTGCAGAGCCCCCTACTCTCCACCCTCTACACCTATGACTGCACCCCCTCTCACCACAACAACACCATAGTGAAGTTTGCGGATGACACCACAGTGGTGGGGCTCATCTCTGGAGGGGATGAGTCATTGTATAGGGACAAAGTGGAGCAGCTGTTGGTGTGGTGTAAGGAGAATAACCTGCTCCTAAACACCACAAAGACCAAGGAACTGGTTATCAACAACAGGAGGAATAAAACGGACATTTTACCACTTCACTTAGGGGGGACTGTGTAGAGAGGGTAGAGGACTTCTAGTTCCTGGGGGTCCACATTAAGGAGGACCTGACCTCACAAGCACGCACGAGCTGCGGAAGAAGGCTCAGCAGAGACTCTACTTTCTCAGTGCACTAAGGAAAAACAATGTCAGCCAGAGACTGCTGCTGTCTTTCTACCGGTGCACCATAGAAAGTATCTTAGCATACTGCATAGGTGTTTGGTTCTTCAGCTGCACTGTGGCTCAGAGGACAGCCCTCCAGAGGGTCATTAACACGGCCCAGAACATCAAATGATGCCCTCTACCCACACTGGAAGCGCTACACAGTTCCCGCTGCCTCATGAAAGAACAACATATCCAAAAGGACACATCACACCCTGGACACTCCTTGTTTGAACTGTTACCATCAGGAAGGAGATACAGATCAATCAGAACTAGAACAAACAGACTGAAAAGCAGCTTATATCCTATGGCCACAATCGCACTAAACAACCTCAAATAATTATTTTGTTGTTTATACACTGCAATAAATACTACTGCTGTCTACATACAATATGTGCAATATAATGAGTATAAGGTTGACTGCGTGGAAGATTAGTTGTTTTTTATTTAACTTCACTGTTTTTATTCAGAATTTTATGGTTGGCTGTTAAATGTATGTTGCTGCACTGCATTTCGACTGTTGGGCACTCTTTCATTTTGTTGTATATGTCACGTGTTGCAATGACAATAAACGTCTTATAATTCTGATTCTAATTCTAATTCTAGTTCTAAGTAAAAAAAAATTTATATGATTTTCATATCAAAAAAGTACACTGGCTTATAGTCTATGCTTATGGTCTCATAAGTGTCACAGCAACATGTGAATGCCTTGATGCAAGTTTTCCCTGTAGAACATGTAATTGTAACAAGAAGACTAGGGTTTCCCATTTTTCCTGCCAGTAGTTTCAATGTTAAATTTTAGATAACGTTTCACTTATTGATGTTGACGTAAACTCTCACTTATTCGGGTCATTTTAAATCAAAGTGCTTGAATCTCAAGATAACAATGTTTTGGGTTTTTTGGAATTTTTTTAAGACAGTTTATGTTGCTACCAAAAAATAGTTTTTCTCTGTTTTTGTGTGAGTTTTTTCCAAACACTATAACATGCATGCCAAAGAAATAATAATAAAAAATAAATAAAATAAAAAAACATCACATGAAAATTAGCTTTGTAATCAAGAGTAAATTATTCTGTAATATTAAGATAAAGAGATTAAAAATAAATAATTGCAGGAATGACCATTTGAGGCTTCCATATCTATTGATATTACAATATTGTAAAATAGATCATAAGAAAGAAAGGTACATTGCATGGTACTGCTTTACGTTGGGCTGTACTGCATTTCTTTGGAATGCACTTTGTTTGTTTACAGTTCATTAAGAGGAGTTAACATCAAACATGGGGAAAAAAAAGAGAAAGTAGATTGTGGACAGTTACAATCATTATTAAGACTCTTTCAGTGGCGAGAGAGAAAAAGTCGTTGCTGGTGGATGAGCTGGTTTTTAGATGTCAAAGTTCCTCTATATATCATATTTCAAACAACTGTGCAGCAGCGATATGAAGTTGTTTGATGCAGTCGTAGATCAGGAGATACAGTGGTCATCTTCCAATTTAAAAGTTGGTGGTTCAGCTCCCAAAGTCCCCAATACATTTTTGGTATCTTTCAAAAGATACTAAACCCTACTATACCCCTCCAAATTGTTCCCTACTTCTAAGTCGATTGGGATCAAATCATTTGTTGAAGTAGAAGCAGAACTCTACAAAACTATAGGGTCACTTACCTGAGTAAAATCCCAAAAGGCCCAACAGCCCACTAAGTAACTCCTATATTTTGAATCATCTGGATCACCAGATCCAGGATTTCAACATGATCTGGGTCAATCAATGTCAGAGGATTAAAGCATCTACCATGAAGTCATCTTATCTTTTTTTTTTGGGGGGGGGGGGGCCAATGATGCTGGGCATTATGTGATCAGTTAGAAGCCTTAATGGCAAATTTATCCCTATTTTCACATAGTGAAGAATCCTTTAAAAAAATTCCTGGATCCAGACGGTGATCCAGATCACCCCAAAATGTAATCACTTGATCCTCATTAATTTATTTCTGAAAATTTTATCAAAATCCATAAATTTTTGAGTTATGTTTCTATCAGACAGACAAAAAGACAGAAAAACCAACGCAGCTGAAAACAAAATAAAAAATTTTTTTTTTAAAATGATTAGCTGCCCTTACTACAACAGGACCAAGTTTAGACATCCTTGACAAGATGCCAGAATTCATGTGGAGCTGCAACTAGAAGATGGCCTGTTGTGGTGTTTTATAATATTTTGGACATTGTTGCACTGAATGCATGGGCTGCATCGATAAATGACCAGGCGTACTTCATTTTTGAGCTGTGTTTCGAGTGTTAAAAAAGTTCCTTTACCCAACCAGTAATTTGATTATTGATTGTGGGCATTATTTTTTAATAAGAAGCTCTAATGGCAAAATTGTCCTTTTCTCACTATAGTAAAGAATCCTTAAAAACATTCCTGGGTCCAGACGGTGATCTAGATCACCCCCAAAATCTAATTGCTTGTTCCTTATTCCATTTTTGACATTTCCTGAAAATTTAATAACAATCTGTGCATAAATGTCTGAGTTATGTTTACACTAAGAAAAAAGCAAGAGAAAAAATAGCGTCTTTGCATTTTTTTTAGCAAATGGTTGAGATAAAAGTTAATAATAACATAACAATAGAAAAATGTTCAAAATTTGAAACAGCATTGGGATAACAAACATGTACTTTGGGTATTACGTACCCAAACCAATTAGTCAAGATGGCTCAAGCAGGTTTATTTCCACATATTTAAAATAAAATTAATCATACTCACTGAAAATTTTGCTATGCGAAACGATAGAGCAGAACTTTAAAGGGTTAACACCATTTTGCATCATTGTTGATAGATTAGCTTCCAATAATTGGCTTATATTTTTTATTTAATTTTATTCAGGTTACATCCTCTCAGTTTTTTTAACTTAAAAATGCGATTGATTATTATGTTATTAATCTACAACCTATTGGACATTTTGTCATAACATGTGGGTTTCTGTTATATTTTACATTCAATCCACGGCTATGTGTATATGACCATGGGTACTTTACAATAGGGATTTACCCCTACCCCTTACCCCTACATAACTTAAACATAACTTAAAATAACACAGTTTACAAAAATATCTCTAGTCACAAGAAATCGCAGGAATGAAACCTTTTCAGGAGACAAACCAAAGAAGGTAATCTAGCCCCTGTTTCTGAAACCATGCTGGCCAATCAAAACAAATAAATAAAAAATAAAAAGTAAAAAATAAAGCTTCTAGCAAAACTGAAAAATGACAGATTCTTTGAGGCTGATTGATAGAAAAGTGGTGTTATTCCCCAACATTACATTCAATACTGCATAAGCAAAACTAATAATAATAATTTGTGCTGGGAGTCTTGTCAGTCCAAATATGCCAACCATCGCTATGCAAACTAAGGTGTTAATGTCACATATTGTCTGACGCATGGTGGTGCACTGAACCTGCAAGCTGAAAATGCAGGTTATACTTTCCACAGATAACTAGCACAGCCAGATAAAAAATAAATAAAAAATAAAAAACAGCTTGGAAAGAGTTTTTCTAAAAGTTTATTTTCAGTGTCCCAAAATTATGTTTTATGTGGATGAAAAAGCACAAATACACACAATAATCTGCAGCATAATATCTGTGTACATGTGGACAGAATCTTTGTGTTATTTTATTGTTCTGATTCAGAGTTTTCCTGTTAGGCATAATTAAGTTTATACTTGTATTTTCTCTTTTGCCTTACAATATGTATTTCCCTTGTTTCATCTTCTGCCCTCACATCTGGGTTCTACTTGCTAATTATCCCCACATGCCTTTTGGTAGTCATTAGCTCCGTCAGAACAAATACCTCCTGGTTTCTTTGTTCAGCATCAGATCTTTGTCTATTGGTTTGTGGTTGTAGCTTCCTTGCATCATCCAGTTAACTGTTCTTCTAATTTTGTTATCCTGCCACTGCAGCACCTTTTGTTTTCTTTATAATAAAGTGTTGGTTCCATCATCGGCTTGCTTTTGCCTGCTTAGTCCTGCAGTTGGGTCCTACTTCTCTCACTATGAATTATGACATACATTCAGGAAAATCAGTTTGAAATTCATTGCTGTGCAGATGAGAGCCTGGCTATACCTGACCTGCAAGCAAATACTTTTCTCTCACTTTATACTCTCAATAACTGCTGTAAAATATTAAAGGCTTGCAACCTTTAAGTAAAATGTGATAGAACTGCAGTTCTTCTCATAGGTATCATATCTGCTCTTACTTGTGTTACTATTTAAGACTAAAAACAGGATATTCATCCTTCCCATTAGGTCAATATTCTGGCAGCTATTTTTCTTAAATGTATATGATGAATGTAGTCAAAGTGGATACGTTCATCTATTACAATATTAATCACCATCATCTCGCTTTTATAAGAAGTGTTGTCACCCCTTTGACTCTTATTATACATAACATTGATAATTGTAATTTCGCCCTCAAAATCTTTTTAATAGTTTTCTATCTGCCCATAATTCAACTGCATGCATCATAGCCAAAGCCGATTTTATTAGATTTTCTCACCTTTTTCAGGCCTAGCTTTTTCATACTCACACACCAACATATACTGTCAATCAGATCCTTATCTTCCTTCCTCCTGTGTGGACCCACCAGGCCAGCATAGAATCTGCAGCTCTCTGCTATGCTGTCCCCTTGACTGAAACTTAGGTTCTTATTTTGCTTGGTCCTCTTTATCAGATTTGACCACATCATGTTTTGTACATTCTGTGTGTGGTCTTTTTATTAAAAGACTCACATTTGAGGAAACACAAATTGGTTCATCTAGTATTGAGAAACAAGATGAAACCAATATACTCACCTTTCTCCTCTGCTGTCCTCCTCCTCAGTTCCAGTTGTCAGGAGTCGACAGTGGTGTGAGATGACTCCTTGTTTGGATAATGAAGACTGTAATCTCCTGGTCAATCAGTCGGGCTGGACCTGCATGCAACCAGGAGGCCGTGTCAAGACCACCACGGTGAGAAAAAAACCTCATCTGGTTCAAATTTAACTTTTTTTTAAAAATATATATATATATATACTAAGTTACCCGTTTCGCATGTTTCATCAGGGAAATGATATAATAAGCCTTTTGCTCAAATTATATTAATTCCATACTTGATTCTCTTTTACACGTAGAAAGAAGGTAATATGTTATACAGCGGTAATGTGCAGTATCAGAAGAACTTGTCCATTACAGCTGTGATTCTTAACCTTTGGGTCACGGCCCATGTTTTGGCCTAGCGGCACCTAGAGACCGCGTTACCCCATAAGTTATTCAGTGTATCCAAATGCATTGACTCAACCGTTGCGGGCCACCACATCTATATTGTTAGCACCACACTTTCAAAATGCTGAGAATTAAATTGTTTAATGGACATCAAAATTTCTTAATTGAACCGTCATTGCTGCCTCCAGAAGCGCAGCAGCTGTAGCTACTCTGTTGTTGACAACTGCTCTGCGCGTGAACGCAGAGTCCGTTGTGGAGTCTGTTAAGAGGAAAGGCAGCTGCAGACCAGTTGCTTTAGATTTTTACAAGTTGAATAGACATTCGAATACGACGTTTCCAAAAGCTGCCCCTTATGGAAAACTTACCGCGCACACGAAAACAGAGTGCGGGCATGGTAAACACTAGGCAACTGTACATGATATTAGCGACTAAACTGGTACCTGTGAATCAAAACACACATCACGATGAGGCATTTCTAGACTGTGAGGAAATAACATAGTATTTGCAAGCAGAGAATTACCCTAGTGGGAGCCCTTCAATCTACTGTGGACACATGTGGACCTATTGTTGATAAGGTGACCAGCGCGCTTAATATTCTGTCACCGTACGCTCGGCTAAACAGTCCTCGCATGCTCGAGTTTGACACTCCTAAAGTGGAGACTGTGGTTCACGTGTGTTATTCTTTGACAACAGAGCTATGTCAGAAAAGACTTCTCTAACAAAACTATGCTATGTGTAAAGGGCAATTCCGCTGAATTTAACCAAAAGTAGTGCCACAGATAAAAAATTTGTAAGAACATCCAATTGGATTACTACTCCATGGATGATGATGTTCTTACTGGTAACAGGTTATTTAACCTTAATGGATGCAAAGAGTAGCTTCTTATTTGTTAAACAACCATGCGGGAAGACACAGCGTGTGATCACATAACAGATGTTCATTTGCTTTCAACTTATTGGCTTCAAGCAAAGAAAACATCTAAGGAGTTTCTGAAACTACTAAAGCTAGGTTAACAAGTGTCCAAAAGAGTCATGAACATAACCTTCCTGACTTGGACAACAAACCTCATTAAACTTCTGAGAATCAATCATAACATAGAAGCGGAGGTGATGAGGCAAACCAAAGAGGAGGAGGAGCAGGACAGGTGCAGCAAGGGTGGAGTCCTTTGGTGCTGCAGACAGGTACTACCATCAGGTTCTATCAGAGGGAGAAAATGTGGAGCTGTTGTATATGTGTAGCACTGTCACTGGTTTGGGGGGAATTGTTTTAAGTTTTTTTTGTATTGATGTTTTAACAACAGGAGTTTCCTGCAATCTAAAACTAAGGCTTCCCATGCAATAATAAATATCAGCCACTCTGGCATAGCTGACTGCTGAGTTGTTCGGGATCTATGTGTTGAACCTGAGAAAAGACTTTCGTGATCTTTAAGTTATGCCTACAGTGACAGTTACTGCTGTCACCGTAACTGAAACAATAAATAGTATAAATAATAATAATAATAATATGGTTGTAATAGACTGTGAAAAAAATTCCTCCTGGAAAAAATTCCAACAAAAGTGAAACATACAAATAGAGAATTTATAATCTAATCAAATGTATAAATTAATATGTATTTAGGTTAGAACAAACTTCCAATTGAATATCAGATTATTGTGGTAAATGCAGTCAGGTGACGTTATATTGATCCCTCACGTGAATATGGAGGTTTGCTTTAAATATCCAGCATAATAAAAGTCATATAGTCAGACTTTATTAATATTTATTCATATTTGCAGAAATATATTATTATAAGTGATTGTTGGAAATGTGCTCCAACAAATATTTTTAAAAACATTATTTTGAAATTTATTCTCCAGTAAAAGTTGCTGAGTCATGTTTTGGATTAAACCTGCTGTCTGACTGGGAACCTGGGAACTGCCTGACTGGGAAAGGGATAAAATATCGACACAAAGCTGAACTGTTTGTACTGCAACATCTCAGTGTCAAATGATAAGCAGTAACAACAATAATGAATTTCTGATAATTTGTAATTAATCGGTGTTGTCCCTATCCATTGATATCAATGGATTCCTTGTTATTTCAGGATTGTGAATATACTCCTGGCATCGAGTTGTCTGAAAAACTGAATGCACAAGTAATGTTGATAACAAATGATCTACCATCATTTTTTAAATGAACAAAATAAAACAGGAGGAGAATTTTCCAATTTTAAGGCCACTATGACTGATGAATAATTCAGAGTCTGGTTATTATATCACTTACTGTTAGTGAGTTTGAGTCAGACTTAATATCTTATAAAATATCCAACCTGTAAAAAGTGAAAAAAAATGTCTGTTTTATAATTATTACTGAATTCATTCAGTGCATTAAAAATATGGGAGTGACATTAATCAGAAAGTGGCCCTGTGATGAACTGGTGACCTATCCAAGGTGTACTCTGCCTCTCGTCTGCTAATTGCTGGGATAGGTTCTGGCTTTCCCTCAACCCTAAATTGGACTAAGCAGTATAGAAAATGGATGGCTGGATGGATGAATCAGAAAGCTATCCAGCCTGCATCTTCGAAGATACAGAGGAGAATAAGTTCACAGTAAGACAGGAGGTACAATACAAAACATGACTGGTGTTTGTTGGTGTATTCTAATTATTGCAAAACCATTATATATACTGAACCTTTCAGTTCCACTTTAACATTGTAACATCAGTAGTGGCAAAGATTAACATCATTGAACCACATGGTCCTCAGTTTCAGACCCAGCAGCAGCAGCAGGTAAATCATCATGTCCAGATGACCACTGAGCTCATTGAGGCAGTTAAGTTATTCAGTTTACAAGCAATCATCTGCGGCTATTTCAAAGAAAATTAACTCTGTAACACTGACATTAACTTTTATTCTATTGTATGTTATGCTATTAACAGGTTAAGATAATCTCGTATCTATCTAGCTTATATGGGATCTGGCCTCTTTGTAGCAAAGAATTAAGCTTGTTACATACCCTGCGAGAAGCAAGAACTTTGTTCTTGTTCTTAAGGCTGCAAGAAAGCTTCGCCCTCAACGGTGTGGGGATTGCTGCAAAGGGGTATGCGTTTTTATGTGCAATGAAAAACTAACCTGGTAATTTCATATTTAACGAAAAACTTCGTCCGTGTTAGGGCGGGTTTGAGCATGCAGTGGTGTCCGTGTATTTATTTTTCACATGTTGTATTCATTTTCATACTTTCTCGCCATCTCGATTAGCTGTTAATTAAGGCCTCAAAAAAGGCCAAAAGCCAGTCCAACAAGACACATAGATCTTGGGAAATTAATTTTGTTGTGAAATATCACTCCAAGGATTATTGAAAAGTTGGCAGCCCTGAAAGTGCAAACAAACAAAAGTGGGAAGTCAGACATTAGGAGTCACTTTCAAATTGTTGTGGACATAGATGACAGAAAGCCTTCTTTTTAAACCTCTGTGCTGTTTGTGCAGGGGCCCCCTGTTACTAGTAGCAAAGGTCACATGACCCAGGGTGGCCTGTGTGTGGGTTGTCAATCAAAACCTCGCTCAGTGCGCTGTGTTCTGGAAAATTCCCTCATGAAGATCACAAAGATTGTCTTCAGAATTTGTATTAAAAAAATATTTCAGGACCCGTTGAGAATCATAGGAATCCCTCGGGTAGTCGGGTGAAGGGAGTCCCGCGAGAGTTGCCAGAAGCACGCAGGGAGGCTTTGGGAGCAGGCAAAAGTGGGATTGATAATACTATCTAATGCAGGTCTCTAAACTTTCTCATTTGAACCGCATTAACTTCAGTGTAAATGTGTGTTTTCATTTGGTATTTAAAGGATAATTGGTGTTTTTGTCTAAGAACACAAAACTAAACGTATTGTTTGGTTCGCTGATCTCTATGGTTTGTTTGGTCTACATTAACCCAGCTCAAACATCATTTCAATAAATTTCTAATTTTGTGTGTGTGTCAGCATAGAGTGAGACAAGCTCACACAGCTCCCTTTACACGAGCACATATTAAATATTTGAACAACTGCCCCAAAACCACCAGTTCCAACGATACACTTCCTGTGAAGTAAATGACAAACCTCCCCACTGAGACTTTTTGATAAAATTTGATTTAAAAAAAAGATGTATTCACTCTCCCAACACAAACTACCCTTTTCCCTATACCCCACAGCTGTGGAAGGCATAAAGAAGTTTGACTTTACATGCCACCCATTAAGATTAGAAGCATACTGAATCAATCAGCTGGTTCTAAAAGAAAATATTTTCCTTCCTGTGCAGATGAGCCAGCACTATTTTAAATTTGATCTCGTCAACAACATATTTGTGATACCAACCAGCCCTAAGCATCCTTTGGAGCTATGAGCTAAAGTGATTAACCACGTACATTTTTAACAAAAGGATCAAATTAAATTGTCCTTTTTTTTTAACCTGTCTTGTCCAGCATCATAGCAAGCAAAATGGTAGTCTGGTTGCTGTATTGTGCCAAACAAAT
>JBAMHW010000010.1:10634767-10645409 GCA_037177495.1 Rhadinocentrus ornatus
CCCCAGCCGAGGCTCGAACCAGCGACCTTCTTGCTGTGAGGCTGCAGTGCTAACCACCACACCACCGTGCAGCCCTAGTGAAATGTGATTTCAGAAATTTCACTATAGTGTGAATGATTTCAGTATAGTGTATAAAAGCATTTCAGTATAGTATATGAGAGCATTTCAGTATAGTGTATGAGAGCATTTCAGTATAGTGTATGAGAGCATTTCATTATAGTGTATTAGAGCATTTCAGTATAGTATATGAGAGGAAATTTCAATATAGTATATAAGAGGCAGTTTCAGTTTAGTGTATGAGAGGTTTTACTATAACGTGTGAATGATTTCAATATAATATATGAGAAGTTTCATCATAGTGTATGAATGATTTCAGGATGATATATGAGAGGTTTCAGTATAGTGTGTGAATGACTTAAATTGCACATGTGACTGTGAGAGGGTAATTCTGAATAATGTCTCAAACGGCCCCTCATAGTTCAAGCTGTCCATCTATGTAGATGGTGTTTCTTTAAAACTTGTAACTCTGGCTTCGCCAGTGACTTCCAGGAAAGTATGGATAGCAACCACAGACAGAGTGGTGACAACTGGAAAGACAGTGGACAGCACAGAGAGACGGCAACCTGGGCAATGAGGGCTAGAAACCTGTATTGCAGCTGCCGCAAGTGAGCACCAATAAAAAGCTACAGACAATAATGGAAAGATACCTCCAGGAGTGCCCAAGAGAGAAAGAGAGGTTGAAGTCAGTCCCATACGACTTTCTGGCAAAGATTATGAGCAACGGATTATCGATGACAATTGCAACCTATGTGTGTGGCAGAATCTGTAAGAACCTGAGAGGTCTGATGATCCACCAGACCAAGATGGGCTGCATTAGGAACAGGCAAGTTGAGCGACGCACAGAGCCAGTGCTTAGCACTGACCCTGGTGAGATGGAGGAGGAGCAGGACCCAGAGGATTCCCACAGAGTCCAGAGCCCCCAAATCCCTCTTGCTGCACCTAGTAACCCATCAGAACATTGCCAGGTCTTATGGCCTGCAGCACACAAAGCGCCAGAGTGGGGCAGTTTGACAATTGGTGTCGATTCAGCTCTTGAAGCAGCATTAAAGGTGGGAGTGGACCAGCAACTTCAACTACTGAATATCCTGATTGTCCACATTGGCGCAGAGAGATTTGGCATAAAACAACCTAAAGCCAATCCAAGAGATACTGCAACATCCAGACCAAACAGGCATGAAATGAAGATCAGCCAGCTAAGAAAAGAGCTGAGATCTCTGAAACAGCAGCCCAAGAGAGCAGAAGAGGAGGAAAGACGAGCCCTCATAGAGCTCTGGAGCATCCTAAGGAAGAAACTCATCTCCCTACGGAAAGCAGAGTACCACAAGAAAAGAGGCCGGGAGAGGGCTCGCAAACGGGCTGCCTTCATAGCCAACCCATTCAGATTCACTAAACAGCTGCTTGGGCAGAAATGCAGTAGGCATCTCAAGGCCTCAGGAGAGGAGATTAACAAACACCTGAGTAACAGCTACAGGGACAGCAGGAGAGAGGAAGACGTGTCCCCCTACAGAGAGCTGATTCCACCACCAGAGCCCTCTGTCCAATTTGTCACCAGCGAGCCAATCCTGGCAGAAGTCAGGAAGGTGGTTAGAACAGCACGAGCCAGTGCTGTTCCAGGGCCAAGTGGAGTAACATACAAGGCAAGGCAGTTTATTTGTATAGCACATGTCACGTACAGGACAATTCAAAGTGCTTTACATAAAACAAAAGCATTAAAGACATTAAGAAATAGTAAAAGGCAGCAACAAACAGCAATAATCACAATAAAATCATAAATTACATTAAAATTATTAAAAAGAGAAGTTAAAAAGTTACCGTTTAAAATCCATGTATAGGCGCATGAGAAAAGAAATGTTTTTAACCTGGATTTAAAAATGTCTACATTTGGTGAAAGTTTAATCTCCACTTGCAGTTTGTTCCACTTGTTTGCAGCATAACAGCTAAGTGCTGCCTCTCCATGTTTAGTTTGGACTCTGGTCTGGACTAGTTGACCAGAATCTTTGGATCTAAGAGGTCTGCTAGGTTCATATTCTCTATACATATCACAGATGTAATCTGGGCCTAAACTGTTCTGGGATTTGTAAACAATCAGAAGGGTTTTAAAATCTATTCTGTGAAAAACTGGAAGCCAGTGTAAAGGTTTCAAAACTGGTGTGATGTGTTCAGATCTCTTAGTCCTGGTTAAAACTAAAGATGTTTAATGCTCTCTTTAGGAAGCCCTGTTAAAAGACCATTTCAGTAATCAAGTCTACTGGAGATGAATGTATGTATGAGTTTCTCTTGGTCTTTCTGGGAGACTAAACTTTTAATTCTGTTGATTTTTCTGAGCTGGTAAAAAGCTGTCATAGTGACAGCTTTGATGTGGTTGCTGAAAGTCACATCTGAGTCTATCAACACTCCAAGATTACAAACTTGGTCGGTGTTTTTAAGAGCCCGAGTCTCCAGGTGTTTACCAATGCTGACCCTTCTCTTTGCTACCAAACAGAATAATCTTAGTTTTGTCTTCATTTAATTGTAGAAAATTCTCCCTTATCCAGGTGTTTATTTGCTCCAGACACTGACACAGTAAGTGTATTGGGCTGCAGTCGTCTGGTGAAAAAGACACATATCATCAGCATAACTTTGATATTTAATGCTAAAGTTCTGTAATATTTGACCCAAAGGGAGCACATACAAGTTGAACAGAAGAGGTCCAAGGACTGAACCCTGGGGGGGACTCCACAAGTCATGGCTACTTGCTCGGATTCATAGCTGCCGATCATAACGAAATAACTCCAGCCTTCTAAATAGGACCTGAACCAGTTAAGGACCGCTCCAGAAAGTCCAACCCAGTTTTCCAACCTGTGCAACAGGATTTTGTCATCTACAGTATCAAACGCAGCACTGAGATCCAGCAAAACCAGGACTGATACTTGACCAGAATCAGTATTCAACCTAATGTCGTTTAACATATTGACCAGAGCAGTTTCAGTGCTGCGATGAGTTCGGAAGCCGGATTGAAATTTATCAAGATTTCCACTTTCATTTAAAAAATCATTAAGCTGGTGAAATACAACTTTCTCAATAATCTTGGATATAAAGAAAGGTTAGAGACAGGTCTATAGTTGTTCATTAAAGAGGCGTATAGAGTCCTTTTCTTTAGGAGTGGCCTAATGGCAGCTATCCGCCATTAACTTAGGAGAAAAGTAACTTGGGTAAAATGCCTGATGCCTGTGAGCTGACAATTATAAGTACGAAATCCCTTTCTACTGAGGTAAAAACTGTTTTTAAACATTCGGATGGTATAAAGTCCAGAGTGCATGTTGTTGATTTCAAATGTCAAACTGTTTCTTGTAGGATTTTTAAATCGACCATATTAATTTGTGAGATAACATCAGAATTATTTCCAGGTTTTAAACACAGAGTAGTTTTTTTTGTTTGGCTGTGTGAAATTAATTTCTTGCCTAATTGTTAAAATTTTTGGGCTAAAAGCTGGGGAGTGTGATTGGGAGGTTTGTTTGCTGTGTGTATGTTTATACTGTGTGTGGGGGGGGAGGTGTATGTGTGCTACGATGAGTGGGAGTGTGCAAGGACATAGGTGTGTGTGTGTGTAGGTGAGCGGGTCTGGGGGTGGTGTGCCGTGGGTCTGGGCTCTCCCGCTGTCCTCCTCCCTCTCCTCTCATTCCCCTCTAACATGTGGAAGGGTGGGTGACTTCTGGGGCTGGTGGCGGCTCATTGGCTGTTGTCGCTATATGACCCAGTCGTCGGGGGCAATTGTTCCTGGCCTGTCCAGCCTTGGGGGACCTCCCGGGGCGCCACCAGAGGCTCACCGTCCAGACGGAGGTTTGCTTCCCTCTGGACTTACATCCCCGGACCCCTCTTCTTTCCTACTCTCTCTCACACAAACACACACACACACATGGGAGGCTTGTGCGCTATGCAGGGTGGGCCAGAGGGGGCCATTTAAGTGGCCTCCTCGGCTGCACCCTATGGCAACATGCCTCTCAGTTTTAATTGCAGTTAGACTCAAAAACATGATAAAACACAACACACAAACAACATCTGGGGGGCGTGCCATGTAGAGCTTGGCGGGTGGGGCCACTAAGGTGGCCTCACTCCCAGCACAATGTGGTCAATGTCCCTCAATTTTAATTGCAAACAACACACACTTCATAAACAGTCAGGAGCAGGGAGTGGGAGGGTAATGGGAACCTCTTACTCCCCTGTTCCCTGTCCTCTGGCCTGCCTGAGACATCCCCTACAGGGTATGGTGGGAGGGTTATGTGTGATGTGACTGTGTGATAGTGAGTGCTTATGGGTACAACGCAGGAGAGGGTGTGAGTGAGGGGTTAAATGGGGTGGAGGTTGGAGTAGGTAGAGGGTGGGGGAGGGGGTCAGTGGCGCCCTGGATCTGGGGGTGTGCAGCTGGAGCATCGGGGTGGGTGCTGGCCCGCTCCAGGGCGGTTGTCTAGGGGGGGGAAATTGGTTGCATTTTTCAGTGGAAAGGAGCTCTGTGCTTATCTGTACAGGAGGATTTGTACGTTTTTCAGTCATAACAAACAGAGAATGAGAATTGTTGACGTTCTTGCTAATCATTTCAGATAAATGTAGCTGTCTGGCCTTGCACAGCTCATAGTGAATTTAAAGCTTATTTTTCCGCCATTTCTACTCAGTTTTCCTGCATTCTCTTTTTAGGCTGTTGACCACAGTGGTGTTTCTCCATGGGGTTTTCTGTTTGGTCAAGCCCTTGATTCTTATCGGTGTGACAGCATCCATTACATTCAAGACTTTCAGATTGAAATTATCCTGGAGTCCATCAACTGACTCTGCACTGGTTGTTGTTAACATAGCTATGCCTTCCACAAACTTAGCACTTGTTCTTTAATGTTAATGTACCTCTTTCTTACTGAGAAGCAGGTTGTTTGGACATTCTGAGTGATCAGTAAATCAAACAAAATACAGAAATGGTCAGACAAGGCCAAGTCAGTGACCTCAACAGAAGAAATATCAACACCATTTGAAATAACCAGGTCCAGTTAAGAGAAAATTGTTAAAATCAGTAGAGATAACCAACAATAATTCAGAAAATTCAGCAATAAAATTTGCAGTGTCCTGGACTTCTGTAAACGATTAAAAATGGGATTTTTTTAAATGCCCCTTAAAATAAAACTAAGATATTCAAAAGAAGTAAAATCACCAAATGAAATCTCTTCACACTGGAATGAATCTAAAATAAGGCTGCTTCTCTTTCCCATGTCAACATTTATTCATAAAATTAAAATGAAGGGGTGCTGTTTCATTAAGAACTGTAGGACTTCTGTCTTCTGTTAACCATGTCAGGAAAAGAGAATCTAAACTGTGAGAAATGATGAAGTCATTAACTAACAGTTACTTGTTGGACAGAGATCTAATATTAAGTACACCTAACTTTATGAAGCTTACACTGGTCTCTGTTGTATTCTGAGTTATAAATGGTACAGATAACAGATTAGATCGATTCACCTGACAAGTTGACTGTGTTCGATTCCTTATTACAAACAAAGGAATCCTACTGGGTCCAGGCTTGATCTCAGAACAGCTGTCTGTAGTACCTTTACTACAGCCAGGACCCTGAACACATCATGGCATGTTTTCTTTGTTGTGAATTCTGCTGCTGCTCTGTGAAACTCCTGCACACACCTGCTCTGCCCGGACAGGTGATATAAGAGGAGGATGAGGAGGGGAGGAGGGGGAGCCCTGTATTTCTTGGTAGATGGTGGTCGCTGGGGTTTGTACCGGGATAGAGACATCCTTTAAAAACCTTGGGTGATGTGGAGAAGAGGGCCTGGTGAGGGGGGAGATCTGGGAGTTGATCGCCTCTCTGCTGTGTCCTTCGCTTTTATCTGTACACTCATGTTTGGGTTTGCCATCCCAACAGCATGATGCAAGTGTTCACGAAGTAATATGTATCCAGTTAGATTTGGATGCACACCATCAGGTCTGAGTCGCTCCTAACAGTTCCAGAAGATATTGAAGCTGACAACGAATTTTATCCCATTTGCGATACATGGGTTTGACAACCATGTGTTCAGGCCACGAAGTCTACTGAAAGGTTCAATTCCTTTACCTGCTGTAGGAATGGGTCCTGAAATGTGAATGTATGCCCTCCATACTGACACAGTGTCTACAACAGCAGAGAAAAGTCTTTCTTCAGGATTTCAGAGACAGATTTCTTCCTCAAAATATCAAAAGACCCCGTGTGGTCAATAGTCTTCATATCATCTGGATATGAAGACAGAATTGTTGGCTAGATTTTCCGTCTTTGCCATCATCACATGCTGTGTTATAGAGACTCCAATCAGAATTTTGTCTATTTCTTGTTGTTCGGAGGCACCAATAGCTTCTCTAGCCAATGGAAGAAGGTCATGTGGTCAGAGGAGTCCAGATTTACCCTGTTCCAGAGTGATGGGAGCATCAGGATAAGAAAAGAGGCAGATGAAGTGATGCAGCCATCATGCCAAGTGCCTACTGTGCAAGCCTGTGGGGACAGTCTATGATCTGGGATTGCTGCAGATGGTCAGGTCTAGGTTCAGTAACATCATGTGCCCAAAGAGAGAGGTCAGCTGATGAATATACTGAATAAGCAGGTTATTCCATCTTCGCAAATGGCACGACCATATTCCAAGATGACAAAGCCAGAATTCCTCAGGCTCATATTGTGAAAGAGTGGGTTAGGTAACATCAGACATAATTTTCACACATGGATTAGCCTACACAGAGTCCAGACCTGAACCCCATTGAGAGTCTTTGGGATGTAATGGAGAAGAATGCACAGTGGTCCGACTCTGCCATCATCAATACAAGATCTTGGAGAAAACTCAGTGTAAACTTTGGGCAGAAATAAATGTGACATTGTGGAAAGTTGTTGAAACTATGCCACAGTGAATGCAGCTGTAATCAAAGCTGTGGGCAGTTCAACAAAATTTTAGAGTGTGTAAGTTTTGTTTTGGATGGTCATTGTATTTTACTGGAATTGCTTACAAGCTTTTCGGAAACCTTAAAATGATCATTTGATGTTTTCAAATACAAGCTAAAATGAGCCCAACGTGCAGCAGTCTAAATTTGGCGGGTGATTTGGACAGTGTGAACCAGTTATCAGGACAATTAAACCAAGTATTAAACTCATCCCATCAGCCTCTCTCCCAGCTGATCAACATCTCTGTCGGCTCTGACACCCAACAACAGTTTCTCACCCACTCTTGTTGAAAGATGGCAGTACTTTGTTGCATCTGCTGCCTCTGGCCCAGCATAAATAGAGGATATCTCATTTTATTAAGGAGCTTTACAAAAAAAAGCTCATCTGCTAATAAAGGACAGCAGATCTAATTGCCATGCTTGAAGGCAAATTAAATTAGAGAGACACAGCACTGAGTGGGTGGACCGACACGAAATTCAGTGTTTACACACGAAGAGGAGTCAGTGTTCATTAAAACTGAGTGAGCAGGATCAGAGGAACAAATGATTATCAATTAGCTGGAATGTGGTTTACAGGCTTAAAGGCGTGTACAAAAAAGTGTTGAGGTTTTAATTGGTGATAAGTATGGATGAGGACTTTAATAAGAAGTAGAAACCAAGTTTTTCTGTACAGTTTACAATAGATTACATGTAATTCTTAAAAATTATTGGTTGTAAAAGAATGCACTCCAATCACTACAAAACGTAATAACATTTTGCTGTAGTTGTTAAGATTTTCCGATCCAGCCTTGTTTTTTAAGTCTTTTCTGAGTATGTGTATTAAGAAAGTTTTACTGTGGGGAAAGAAACATAATCTCACAGCCTTTTTCAGACATGAGATAACTGACCTGAAAATCTTGCTGTGTGTTGCTTCACCCCCAACAGTCTCCAAGTTTCACCAAACAGCTCATTGGCCTGAGTTCATTACTACTCTTAACATTTAGGTTGAACTTAACAGATGACATTAAGATGTCTTTGTTGGCCCACTGAGAGACTATAAGAGAGAGTCAAATATGCATAAAATGCATTTTCACCTGAGGTCTTAATCCACAGTTGTGTTCACTGTTCTTACACATCTAGTAGTAGATAGGGTCAATAAAACAAATTCTTACTTCATATTTCAAACATTTTGTAGAGCAGAACTGTCAGTTTTTATTTATTATTGATTTGTGGTAAGAAAAAGTAAATATGTCAGTTTAATTAAGATATTTTAGTCAAAAAATTAAGATGAGACAGATGAGCCTGGAGCAGTGAGACAGTGACACGAGCTGGAAGACATGGCCAGGAAAAGCCTGTGCTTCCCTGCTTTGGATGTGCTACCGTGACTTGACCTAGATAAGCAGATAAAATTGGTGGGTGGATAGATATTAGTGGATATTAGTGGTGAACTGACACACAAAATGATGATATTAGAGAGCAAAACTTTCATAGTTTATTAAGAAATCCTTTGTCAAGTAAATGCATACTAGCCATAGTTTGCTGTCACTGTCAGGGTGTTTCTGACTACAACCAGAGACATGTAATGAGAATACGTTGTTCAGTGTCCTATTATCTTGTTATCAAGACTAATATTGGTCGTGAGCCGAAAACAGGAGAATAGAATTATTCTTTCAATCACGTAAATGAAACAACCTAAGAGTCCATGACCAGGTTTGTTTCAACACATCTACATGCCATGAGCACATGTGGACAAAAGTGTTGAGACTTCATGTTTATTTTACGTTTTTCTGTGAGATCAGGTTTTTCAGAGAAGCAGGACAAAAGATGTTAAAGTCCAATTAACATAAAAGTACAAATTTATCAGCTATGAAAGTTGCACATTATATATGCTATTCCAAAATATGGGAAGATATTTGTCCTCCATGCAGGTAAACAAACACTCCCTAAACACTCTTATACAGTTGCTGTTCTTCTGCTTTTTTTCCCTTCCTGATCCTCATCTTCTCTGGTTAGTTTCTTTCTTTCAGTCAGCTGTTCTGCTCAGCACTGTTCCCGCGGTATTGCTCCATCTTCTGTGTCAAGTGACGGATAGCTAAACTGCCTGAAAATGGACCAAATTACATGTGTAACTAAAAAAAAATGTCGAAATTGTCTGTCCGTCCATTTGCATATCAGTCTTCTGCGTGGAGCATAAATTGGACTATAGACTCCAGGTGGGGCAGTTAGAGCCAAAACAAATAACAAAGCAACTTGTTTGAAAAGTCAAAGTTTCCTCACCTGTGTGTTCCTGAGCTAGACTGTACTTTCTCAAGAGAATTTTAAACATCTACACATTCTGAGAAAATTAAAAATGGGTTTTGCAGCCAAAGCTTTGCATTATTAATGAGACCATTTCTGGCTTGTTTTTGCTTTGGAAGAGAAATAAATAGAAACAGCGCTCAGTGTTTCTCATCACCAGCCGCAATTCATCATAAAGCAATTACGTCGGAAACAAGGTCGCCTGCTTTCCACTTTACTCCCAGCTGTGGTGTTTATCATGAAAATAGCAGATAACACACACACACACACACACACACACACACACACACACACACACATACACAGATAACCGGATGCTGTATTATAGAGCAGCAATATGAGATAAGCAGATATGTAACTAACAACATGTCATCTCTGTCCCTGATGTAATTTCTTTTTAATATTTTTCACCTTTAAGTGTTTCTCTAGGACACGGTCTTCTCTCATCAGTCTTATCTTCCCCTCGTGTTATTCTAATGCTGTTTCATTTTTTGTTTTGAAATGAGCAGTGTGTGTTAACAAGTAGATGGCAGTTCTGTAATATTAACACTGAATGCTGATTTTGATTTATTTTATATCATCCATCACAGATTATATTATTGTAGCTTGTGTTTCCATCTTAATGAAAATGTTCATCATTAACTGAGGTTTCTGTATTTACTGTTTTCAGTCTACGCAAACAAGGAGATATCATGTTCCTGGATATGTTTGTATGAACTAAACTTAATAAAGACAGGCACATATCAGTGATATGATGTATGATTAAGTCATTATCTGTACCGCTTGTTCCTATTAGGGGTCGCGGGGTGAGCTGGAGCCTATCCCAGCAGTGTTTCAGGTGAAAGGCAGGGTACACGATGTATGATTAAGATGAATGAATTTATTGTCATTGCACAACAATTATATCAACAATCATTGGCAATGAAATTCTTGAATCCCAGGCTCACCTAACAATGAAAAAAAGAATATAAACCACAATAAAAAATAGTCGAACACAAAAAGCAAGAATACTATAAAAAAGTTATACAGTAAAACATATAAAAAGCTATAAGAAGATGCTATTTTTTAAAGGTGGCGTTGCTGCTGACAGGATTATGAAGTCTTATGGCATGCGGTATGAAGCTGTCCCTGAACATGGTTGTATGGGCTTGATGCTGCGAAACTGTCAGCCAGACAATAGCAGACAAAACAGTTTGTGACTGGGGTGGCTGGGGTCCTTAATGATTTTGGGGACCTTTCTCCTACACCGCTGGGCGTAGAGGTCCTCTATAGATGGCCAGACCGTCCCGGTAATGTGCTGATCTCCTGGGCTCGTATGAGGTTCAAACCAGGTAAATCAAGGTCTCTTGTGCTGAAGAAAGGGAAGGTAACAGGT
>JBAMHW010000010.1:10704915-10717343 GCA_037177495.1 Rhadinocentrus ornatus
TCTGTAAAGTCCTCTGAGACAACTTTGTTGTGATATAGGGCTATACAAATAAACTTGATTTGATTTGATTTGATAATCTAAGTGAACAAGGAAATGCAAGGTGACCTTTATTCTTGGTAATGCATACTTTAATAAATTATTTTCACACCAGGTAGCTTGATGATGCAACTGATTAATTTCAGAGAACAGTATATTAATAGTTACTTTTAAGTTATTTTACCCAACCAACGGTTAATGAGGACATGCAGTATTGGCTCAAAGTTGCTTGCAAAGCCTTAGCAAGAATTTACTAGAACTTTGTTCTGAAGGGACATGTTGCCTGTGTGAACATGATTGACAGCACAGATAATATGCATGGACACGTTGCCCTTAAATACCAACTCAAGGCACAAATTATAATGTTGCCTGATTAATTTGGAAAATTTCAGATGCCAAAAGTTTTTTTTGGCTATTTTCAGCACCCAAAAAAAAAAAAAAAAAATGAAAAAGATAAAAATGACGTTTGTAAAAACTGACCACCTCCAGTTCATTCATTTATTATTATTATTTTTTTCAACAGCATCTTAGGGCTATAATGTTGAACTCCACGTCTGTATCTAGGTCTGAGCTTCAAAAAGACTTTTAATAACATATAGAGCTTTGCTGAGGCACAAGGGGCTGTGTTTTCTTAAGATGAATGCAATCATGTCCTCACTGGCAAAGCTGCATTTAATGAGTAGCTCTCTCACATAACATAAATTAGCAGGACAGCCAAATGAGAGGAGGAAAAATTACTCACTGCTACTTCATCTGGGCCAAATGTGACAACAGTCTGAGACACAGGAAAAGAATACCATACTGTACTTTCACATGGGCTCAGTATTTCTAATTTTCTTTTTCCAACAACAATAATTGACAGAGCCACTGTGTAAGAAAAGTGCAGAGAAAAATAAATAAATAAAAAATAAATAAATAACGTCAGGAGCGAATGTTGGTCTCAATGGGTTAAAGTCCCACTATCCTGCCCTGCTACATTACTGAACTTCAACAGATTTTCTCACTGAGGTGCCCCCTAACATCGGTTAATTCAGCATCTGTCTTTATCTTGTCTCTTCTCTGAACTCTATCCAACCAGTAAAAGTCAGTCCAATGTTGACTTATCTCTGTCTATTATGATCGCAGGTTTCAGCGAGATATCTAAGCCACCTTTGAAGGTGAAGATCTTATCGTCAAATCTGATTGCTGATCCTTCTCACGTGTTGCTCTATACTCAAGTGGCAGTCTCTTTTCAATGGTAAACTGTCAAAGTTTTTTTCCACTGTGCACATCCAGCCTTGTTATTGTAAATGTTTAACCCTTGTGTATCACCTGGATTTCCAATCCTGCCTGCCCCAGCCCTGTAGTGAGTCACCTGTTTAATTCTGAGCTTTTTCTGTTATGGTTGTTGTTTTGTTTGTTTGTTTTGTTGTAGTTTGTTTTTGTTTTTTTGGGCTGGTTTTTTTGGATTGGATCTAGGATTTAGAGAACAAAAAAAAAATTTCTGTTTGAATGAGACAAGGTATAAACATAACGTGGTAACCCGTTAGACAAAGCTCATATCACTAAGAATAAGAAGTGGCTAGAGTAGCCAAACATTGTACTCAAGTAAGAGTAGTGTTACTTCAACATAACATTTCAGTAGAAGTAAAAGTAGTCCATTAATTGAAGGTGGTTCAGTAAAAGAAGTAGACTTATTGCATCTGTTCACAGGAAAATATTATTTTCTGAGGCTGCAAGGATATAAGCCATTAAAATAACATTATCACACATTCCGCTGTGTTTGCTAAAGTTAATTTAATTAAAGTTTGATTTGTGGTAATAAATGGTTAAAAGAGACTGTGTGAATTCCTGATCTTAAAACTAATTCCAGGCTCATTTGATAGCACAGTAATATTTATTATGTTAATTTCTAGGGCCGTCTCTGCCCAGCAGCATCCCAAGGCTGAGAAATCGCACAATTTTTTTTTTCTGGGACGCCATATGATGTTGCAACAGAGGTTTTATGCCAGGGAGCACATATAAATTAGGGATGGGCATTTTAGGGGATTTTTGAAGTTGACTAGGCAAGCATTTCAAAATCGATTAGTCAATTATTGTAACATGATCACTAAGTCATCGATAATGAAATAAAAATATTTTAAAATAAATAAAATACCCAAGGGTAAATTGTACAACATGTGTGAGATGTTATTTGTATAATGTGTGTGGTACATACACAATATTCTTTTACTTTGTTATATTTTTAACATTCTGTGGGCTCTAGTGTTCTTTATTGTACAGTAAGTAGATGAGAAAGTCGGTCAGGGAGAACCTGGTCTGCCTGTGTTGCCAGGTGAAGTAAACAATGCTCCTACTGGAACATTCAGCTCCAACAAAACCAGTTATTTTCCTTGTTTGTCCATCTGGAATTTTTGTTCCTTAGGCAAAGCTTTCACGATGCTGCTCTGGTCTGTTGCCTCCATTATTAATGAAAACTCAAATAGAAACAACTAAGATAGGGAAGCTGAGCAGAGGCAATTTCTCCTGGGTGAAGCTTCAGGATTAGCTCCCTTAACTTTACCCAGCAGTGGTGAAGCAGACACAGGACTCTGCTGTAAATAGAAGAGCTGTATGGTGTTTATTGCTAAAGCTTGTAGCAAAAATATTCATGGCTAAACAGACAGTGTCCCACAATTAACTTTACCCCTGCGCTGACTCAGACCTGTGCTTTGGTAAACTAGTTGAAGTGCTGTAAGTTTCTGTCTCTCCTCCTCTTTAGCTCAACCTGAAAGGGGGCACACATTTTTTTACACAGCGCTGTAAACAGCACAGTGTCTCTGTGTATTGACACATAACTCATCCAAACATTAGTCAATTTTTCAAAACAGCCGTCAATATTCATGCACATCCCTAATATAAACACACCTGCTGATTTTAATGCAAAACAGGTTATATCAAAAAAGTTACTAATGAACCGGTTTCTGTTGTAATCTGTGTTCAAATGCAATAAAAAAAATTAAAAAAAATGACACAACACACACTTTAGGCTTTTCTCATCTCTCTAATTATCATCATAACAACTTAGCAAAATTAATGGAAACAGAATGAAGTGGAAACATTTGCATTGTCACACATTAGCAAACTAATTAAAATACTATCAAATCCCACAGAGCTTACATCCTTACAATCCTCCCACTCACTAACACAGCTCCCTCTGGTCTTCCTTTGACCTCTGACCCCTCCACGCTGCAAGGATGACACTGATTTCATTAATCCTCTGTGCCCTCACGTGTAATTAACCAGCCTGCAGAGCAGCTAGGGGTGAACATCAATCTTTGACAGGGTTGATGACATCGGTGGCAGCTGATCTGTCCCTCTGCATGATCAGATCTGTCCATCAAATGCAAAGCAGCAGAATCTGCAGCAGCTTCTCGTGATATGTTTATATTAATGTCAGGAAAGAATCTTCGAAAGCTGCAGCAGATTCTGAGTTGATTTTGATGAAACGGGGCTGCAGTCAGGCTGATTTACTGTTGTAACTGGATGGCTTTTATATGCTCATTGACCAATCAAAGGGCTTTATAATGCAAGCACTACCTAATATTACCTAGTTCCACAGACACAAGATGTCATCTGAACTGAAGAATATCACACCAGATCTACCGAAGTAGGACTAAATAAAGGCTAAATATAGGCCCATTTTTGCTCCCTTACGTACCTCCATTTCAAACATTGTCATATGCCATCCTCATACTTCCATTTGTGATCTCACAGATCCAGCTAGGCGGACTGCACTCGCAGGTGCTCAACTGAGTCTTGTCATCTGCAGAAATACTCTGATGACACCGCAGTTGTGGGGTTTATCAGTGATGGACAAGAAGCTGAGTACAGAGTCAGATCAGTCAGTTTGTGAGATAGTGCAGAAATGATTACCCCATCTTGAACACAAACTAAAAAAAAGATGATTGTTGACTTTAGGAGGAAAAAGTGTACACAAAACAATGTTTACATTCTGGGAGAAGAGGCAGTGGTGGAGGAATTCAAGTATCTTGGAGTTAAGCTGGACAAGCTTAGACAACAACACAGAATAATCTACAAGAAAAGACTTCCTAAAGAAACTAAGATCATTCAACATCTGCACCAAGATGTTGCATATCTTCTATAAGTCTGTTGTGGAAAGTGAAATTACATTTGCAGCCATCTGCTGGGATAGCAGAATCAGAACCAGGGTGTGGCTGGAGGTTATTTTTCTCCTGGCCACTATATGGCACTGCCAGTCTTGCAAACCACCTTGATTAGTGGGTGGTGCTGTGGTTCTCTTTAAATGCGGGTATGTTTGTCCGCAGCATTTGAGGCTCTTACCTGTAGTTTTCCGGGGTGGTGTTCATGCCAATGCAGTGGTATGTATTAATTGAGTAATTTCTGTTTAACGTTTTTAATTAAAATCTGCTGTCACGTTGGGAAATGGCAGGTCTTGGGCTTTTTGCCACCATTCCCAGGAGGACTACTGCTGTTTTGGCTCTATGGGAGCCTTTGTTCCGCCAGTTCAGCTCCCGAACCAGTCGCTTTATTTGGACGGGGGCTTGCTGGCCAAGCAGGCTGCTGGTTGACTGAATCCTTTTGAGCTTTTTCTACTTGGTTGTTTATTTCGCTGTATTATGTTGTGTGGCAAGCGAGTGGGTGGAATGACAACGCCACCTAGGACATGTATTTTGTAAGAAAGGAGCCGTAAGTTCTTCAAGCACCAGGACCACAGATGGATATATCCACAAACTCACTTTAACAAAAAAAAAATATATATATATAAAATAATAATAATAAAAAAAAAATAATAATAATTTAAAATTAAGCACAACATAAAAAAAAAGGGCTGCTACTCCCTCCGGTCACCAGAGGCTGAGGGAATCCTGCATTAAAACCCTACAACCTGTTAACAAAAACACAAGCCAAAAATAAAACAATCCAAAAAATGCAAACCAAACAAAACTGTGCAAGTCCATAAAAAACAGGTTGTAGCATAGATAATCCAGCAGTAGCTTGGTTCAGCCAGGCAGAATCTAGCAGGGAGAATGCTTCCACAAAGCAGGTGCTCAATAAAAATAAACCCGGAAAAGACAGCAGCGCACTAAAAGATGCCGGAGCAGGACCCAGCTCACGGCGCCCAGTCATCCCAAACGTCTACAAACAAAATTAAAATGGAGTTACAAGTTAAAACCATATAAACTCTAGGTTAGACGTCCTACCCGTAGATGAACCTCCCCTGCCTGATGTTGGAAGAGAAACATAGCCGAACACCGGACTCCTAGAGTCAGGGAAAAGACAGCCTGGCCCGATGCTAACCACAGGTAACACTGATCATACTCACGGTGGACACGAGATGAAGCTCTCCTGGCAAGACCAGCCACGTCCGCTGCCAGCCAACCCCCAGAAGGTAAGAAGCACATACTGAGCAGACACCCAGCCAGCTATAAAGCTGCCTGATCTGCAATGATCCCGATCGGTAACAATCTGTAGGGAAACGGTGGAAGTCTTTCCCACCACATTTGTGTTCATTTGTTTATTGTGCAGGTTTTTCTAATTTGGTATATTATTTGGTCCTAAATGTGTTGCCCTGATGTTAGGTTTTAAAAGATTTTCCCTTTTTTTTTGTCAGGTGTGGTGGGCCCAGGGCAGCAGTCCAATCCTTGGTGGTGGTTCACGAGTCCCCTTTTTTTTTGCTGTGTGTGTGTGTGTGTGTGAGTGTTGACACGGGTGAGGACTCACTTCCCTCATTTAGTGGTTGGACCTGCCGCATGGTAAGCCTGCGCCCTGACGTGGCTTTATCGTCCGCTTCAGGGCACCCATTTCTGGACGTGTGTGTTATTATTTTATTTTTTTCTTTTTGATTAAATAAAAATGATGTTTTTTATATGATAACACCTCTCTGCCTCCTGGTATATTAGGAATCTATCTGTATGGTGCTCTGTGCAGTGCTCTAGCATCTTTGACCATTAGAATTCTAACCAAAGCTCTAGTAAACACAATTTTTTTAATAGTCTGCATTTCACAGCGGAAAACGAAACACAAAGAGTTTCATCATCTAATTATTAAAAATATTGTTTTCAATTATTTGTAACTGAATATCATCAGAGAGGTCGATTTACATTTTGTTCCAGGCCAAATTTTACTCCTGGATTTAACTACACAAACCTGTAGCAGCCACATCAAAGAAGTGGATTTTCAGGGTCCTTGTATTTAAAAGTCAGGGCAGTTTTTATACTTAAAAAAAGCATACTCACAAAATTTGAAAAATAAACAGTCTACACAGCCAACAACAAAATTCCCACATATAAAAAACTGCACATATACTAATGAATGTGAAATAAAGTGGACAAACAAGTTACCTCACTTTGGTTCCTTTCATAAATGCAAAGGACTATAAATACATTCCTCCTTCCACCTACTGTACAATCAACGTGTCAAATTCTGTTGCAAAGAATTAAAGGAACTGAAAGAGTGCTAATCAACATTGTTAAAAGCCAGAAAAAAATTTGAATTTAGCTATTTGTCCACTGGGATCAGTGACAAATTAAAACTAATCGAGTGGCAAAGAGTCACCATATCAGTTATTATGGTCTGACATCTCATGCTCTGAACAGCCTCTGTGGATGTTTAAAAAATGACAGCGTAGGCGACAGAATGTGGCCATCACAGGTGTAGGTACTAGAAAGCCAGGGATGACAGCCCATGAGGAGATTGTGTCTCTTTTTCTTTCCAAATCTGGGCCCAGCTCAGCATAATGTTCCAAGAGAAAATCTCTTGGAATCTTACAAGTCAACCATCATCTTGGCCCAGTAAACAGTGTGATCCTGAATACACACTCTCAGCACACACTTCCATTTAAGATATCCTCCAACAGAGAGCTGTCGTTGTTTATGGAGCTGGCACCTTCATGTGTGTGCATCCTTTTATGATCCTCAGTTTTTTTGCTTACACACCATCATCACTTATTCAGTGAGCATTCACCCACCTGTCAAGGACAGTTGCTCTCTAGAGAGATAGCTGTGTGCACCGCACCTCCTGTGTGTCAGTAATGCATCACAGCAACTGTGCAGTCCATACATGACCTCATTTGTCCTTGTCACATAAAAAGAGAAAACAAACAAATAAAGCTCCACTATCATTTATAGTTTGTTGTTTAATGATAATCTGTACTGGAGTTAGCAGCTGACCACTGCTAAATGAGTAGTAAGCGGATGCATGGTAGGAGGAGGGTGTGAAGTTCAGCAGCACATGGTGGGAAAGTTGAGCAGGTGGATTGTGCAGATCTGCCACAACACAGACAAAAAGAGCAAGATGAATGAACAAATAAAAAAAATCTGTGTCAGGGTTGTCCTGTCAGTTGGTGGTTATGTAGTGGATTATGCACTGTACACAGTCATATGACTACTTGACCAACTGAAAATGCATATCAGAAAGCAGGCTGAAGAGGAATCAGTAATGTAACCCCATTACATTACTTTAATGGTACAAGCGGTTCACTGAAAAACACAAATAAAATTGACGCTGTATTAATGTGACAGTTAAATTTGGTGCTCTGACTTCTTACTTCTTTGCCATAAATGAAAAACAGCAGGTAGGAATTTCCTTGGTGAAGATATATCCATTTTATTTTTTTCAAAAACAAAGTCAAAACTTTAATTTTCAATCAGGCATCTTCAAAAACAGCAGTGAGTAAGAAAATAAGTTTTAGTGTAAGAATATATATATGTTGTAATCCAAAAGTATTTTTTAATTGAAAAAAAAAAATCACGGCATTGACAAAAAAATCTCCATAAATGTCAGGGAATCTCTATATCATGATTAGTGAAGGCAGGAGTGAAGTTTCTTGGACTCATGTTCAATTCAGTTCAGCTTTATTTGTATAGTGACATTTCACAACAAAGTAATCTCAGGGTACTTTTACAGACAGACCAATTCATTGTAGTCCAAATATAATCCAATTAAACCAAATCCATTAAATGATCCACATTAGTGCAATTTATAACTGCATTCATACAAACCAATTTATAAAAATAATTACCTAGCTAAGGAAACCAACATATTGAATCAAAGCAACTCCAAGCCAGGTATAACTGCTGAGAAAGAAAAAGAAAAACTGGCAACAACAACATCAAATATTTCTACATAAAAAAATTTAATGTGTAAAACTGCAGTAAAGAGTTTAGAGCATAATGACCCCTGCATCCTTAACCAGCCTGCAGGGGTTACATAGCAACATAACTAGGGATGACTCAAGCAAGGCTACTCAATTCGGTCCTATGATGGCCGCAATTCTGCAGGTTTTCAGTGTTTACTTGTTCCAACACACCTGAATGGACGCAACAGCCTTCTGCACAATGACTCAATAATTTGAGTCAGATGTGATGAAGCAGGGATACAATTAAAACCTGCAGGACCGAATTGAGTAGCCCTTGACTAAAGCCTCATTTGTTACACAATACATCCACTAGAAGGCAGTGCAGAGTTCAGAGTTTACCTCCAAGTTCCACATCAGTTTCAGATAATAACAAACATGGTGCTAGTGGGGGAGATTGTGATAATGTACAGAAAGAGACATAAAAAGAGGCAGTGCAGTAGATAGTGGTGGTCTGTGCAGCCATTAAATACATCTTGGCTGCTTCTTCTTTTACCATTCACTGGTCATACAGCTCTCTGAAAACACTTAAATGATGAGGAAAACGGAAAAAAATGTTCCATCCATATACGTATTCAATGTAATGAGCATAGATATGGCTTACGGTTTACCAAGTCAGTCCTAATTATTGAAAGTTTGAAGCCTAATCTTCAAGGTAAAGAGGGTGTCTGCTTGAACCAAGACTTTCCATTCTTTATCTAGCATAATTGAAATGCATCAGATCTATCTGTAAGTGTGAACATTTAGTTATTTTTGTATATTTAGCTGTGTTCAATTTTTCAGATTTGCTGTTAACCTTTATACTGTGCTTATACTAACTGTGGGTTTATATGGTGCTGGGGGAAGCCATGAGCACAAGTGTGCCAACATGAGGATGTACTTGATCAGGAAGTACCAAATACAGCCCCACCAAGGGGGAGATTATTAGTTAATTTTCTTAAAATTATATATTTTTTACTTATGAGTTTTATAACTTAGTCTTTTCTTTAATTGCCCTTATGTTTGAATAATTATTAGACTGTTAGATTTTGGTTCTGTTGTTTATAATTTATGTGATAGTATTTCTTTCCCCTCTTGCATTTTTGACTGGTCTGATCAGCCGATATTTAAGTTCCCCTTTGTGTTGTGTTTGTTAGGTTAGTTAATTTTCTTTCGTGTCACTTTTGTTTGAGCTGTTGGTTTTATGTTGCTCCTTTTATTAAGTTATCATTATGACTTTTTTCACACATTTTTTCTGAAGCCACCTGTGCCCTCATGTTTAACCAGCTCTGTCTATCACACCTCTCGTTCTCAAAGCTGTCCCACTAACCTTAGTGTGTCACTTTGTGCTGCAGAAGGAAAACTGCCAGTAAGCTGTTGTAGAGCAGTTCTCTGTTTATCAGAGATGCACTGCAGGAATTCCCCTCATCCTCAAAAATGACATGAGACGCTGCTGATCAGCCAACTATATATGACATTTAAAAATGAAAATGTGTTTCAAATGTGTTAGCAGTCTAGAGACTGCTAGAATATCTTCAGCATCTTGCTGCAAACATTCAAAAATAATATTGCTCTTCCCTCTCTTTCTCAGTGTCGGTTCTGCTTTCCCAGCTCAGTATGCTGTTCAAGTGAACTAGAAATTTGTATTGATTTAAAACTCCATTATCCTCAAACATGATATAAACCAGCTCAGTGAAAGCCCTCTCTACAACACAGTTTCCTCATGTTTACTCAGCCTGTTATAACTCCAGACAGAGAGGGGTAGCCATTCTGATAAATAGAAAAGTAACATTCACAGAAATTAATATAATCACAGTTTCAGAAGGGAGATTCATCACAGTAAAATAATTTATTCAAAATATGAAGTTATGCTTAGCTAACTTATATGGCTCAAATGTTGACGATCCCTCCTTCCACTCTATTTTCACATCACTTTCTGATCACGCAGATAGCACACTAATGGCTAGAGGGGATTTTAACATGGTTCTGGGCTCAGCTGATAGATTTAGTAACACTGTAAACCATTAATGGAGGATTTTGTACTATGGGATATTGGGACCCGGAAATTCAGCCCACACACGGGGATGAGTTCTTAAAGAGAGTTTATTGTGGAGATGACGACAGGATCCAGGCAGTGGGGCTTTTGGCAGAGATCGGTGGTCAATCCAAAGAAGGGGTCAAGATCCAGGTAGGCAGAAGGCAGGGTCAGCAACAGGGACCTAGAATCAGACAGGAAAAAGCTGGATATCACTCGGGAATTACTGATGACCATCTGGCAGGGAAGCAGACTGGGGGGAAGTTAAATAGGGTGCTAACAGGTGAGGAGAATGAGTGTTCATGAGACTCAGGAGGAGCAGATGAGCCTGATTGCCTGAGGCAGATCAGCCCTCATGACAGATATATGGCGGTCTTATTAACCCAATATCAGAGAGTACACCTTCTTTTCCTTAGTTCACCATTCATACTCTAGGCTAGATTATTTTCTGTTTAGCATCTCTTTGGTGAGTGAGATTTCAGAGACCCAGATCCACCCCATCACTCTCAGCGACCACGCACCAGTTTCCTTCACTTTGAGGAACACGAGAATCACACCACTGGCTAAAAGCTGGAGATTTTATACAGCGTTGCTTAAAGATCCTGACTTTATCAGCTACTTCACAAAGGAATGGGCTATATACTTAGAAAACAATGACAAACCAGGAGTCTCAGCATGTCTTCTGTGGGAAGCAGGGAAGGCAGTAATGCAAGGCAAAATTATCTCTTCTGCATCACATAAAAAAAAGAAAGAAAACTAAAAAATATTAGAATTAGAACTAAGAATTAAATCATTAGAGAAAGCCTATAGTGCTTCACCAAATAAACCAATGATGAACCAAATAAGGATAGCTAGACTTGTATTAAATGAAATAATCAACAAGAGAACAGAATTTATGGTGCAAAGATTACACTTGGAGATGTTTGAACACAGTAAAAAATCCAGAAGATTTTTAGTTAATCAGTTAAAAATAAATAAGGAAAATCTACAATATCAGCTGTTAAAGATTCAGTAGGTAATATTACACATGACCCAGATACAATAAACAACATCTTTAGAGATTTCTATAAAACTCTGTATACATCACAATTAGATCCATCAGACAACGATATCCATAATTTCCTTAACAATATAGATCTTTATTTAGATCTAGGTTTACAGCAGGAAAAAGTCATAGGCCTAGATTCTCCCCTCACAGTGAATGAGCTACATTAAACATATGCCCTGTAAAAATGCCCCCCCGATCAAACAGGCTTTATAAAGAGCAGATATTCCTCTATTAACATATGGAGACTGATTAATATATTCAAATATTCTTATATTAATAACCTGGAAACAATAATAGATATATTTAAAAAATTCTTTAGATGCAGAGAAAGCTTTTGATCAAGTTAACTGGAAATATTTACAAGCTACTTTAAACAGATTCGGCTTTGGACTGTCTTTCATTTACTGGATTAAAATCTTATACAGCTCTCTTAATGCGAGCGTCAGGAGGAATGATCAAACCTCTCCAAGTTTTAATCTACAAAGGGGTACCAGACAAGGTTTCCACTATCTCCCTCACTTTTGCTATATTTATTGAACCGCTAGCCGCTGCAATTAGCCAAAATCAAGCTATCAGAGGCATTCAGTCCCAAAATATAATTAATAAAAAGAGTCTTTATGCTGATGACTTTTTACTATTCCTCCAAAACTCACAAACATCTTTATCTGAAACAGTCACACTAATGAATAAATTCTCATCTCTCTCGGACTACTCTATTAACTGGTCTAAGAGCACAGTTCTACCCATCAACTGAAACTTTCAAAATCTACCCAGCATCACATCACATTACAGTCAGTACAGTTAGATACCTGGGTGTAAATATTCCCTCCAGGCTCTCAGAACTAACAGAGCTAATTCACATTCACCTTCTTAAAACTATAGAAGATGATCTCGTTCGCTGGAAATCTCTACCCATTTCACTTATGGGGAGAGTTGCCACTATAAAAATTATGGTTCTACCCAAAATCAACTACTTGTTTTTTATGATTCCTATGAAACCCCCCTCCACCTGGTTTTAATTGCTAGAATCACACATCTCCCAATTTCTCTGGAAAAATAAGCAACCCCGAATTAGTTTAAAAACTTTACAGAAGCCTAAAGATAGGGGAGGAAAAGACCTGTCAGAAAGAGTTTCAACTCCCATCTCCGGCAGAGCTTCAACCATGTCCCGGGTGAGGTGGGGGACATTGAGT
>JBAMHW010000010.1:10773092-10796010 GCA_037177495.1 Rhadinocentrus ornatus
TAATTTAATTTAATTTAATTTAATTTAATTTAATTTAATTTAATTTAATTTAATTTAATTTAATTTAATTTAATTTCTCTTCTAGGGGTAGTGGGTGGGTGGCATTGGGGGTGGGTGGGCCACCCCGCCTAATATAATAGGGGAAACAATGACAACGATATAATGGTTGGACTCATATGAAGAATTCAAACCATGATAAAGTGGAACAGTCTATCATGGTTGTAGCCAACACATGTAGCAACAACATTTATGAAACAGAAAGAATCATACATTAGCAGAACTGATGCAGGATTTGTCATCTTAACCCTCAACTCCTTCAACCATCCACACAGGAAGAAGTTAAAGGCTTCCAGTTTTCAATGTTATCTGCTTGCTTTGCGGTGAGATGTTTATCTGAAACAGTAGATAATTAGATATCAGGGAACTAAACTGATAAGTATTTCTCAATTTCAAAGCTTAACACTTTGTTGGAAAATATAGAAGGATCTACAACATTACATATTGTAGCTCAACTTTTTCAAGGTTTCTATTAGAGATGCACCAATCCACTTTTGGGGGGTTCTGATCAGATTAGTTCCACTGATTTGCCCAAAATTTTAGTTCAGTTTGAAGATCGTACAAACGGGACTGTGCTAGTTTTGAATGTTTATGTGAATGTTTAAAATGCTCCCTGGTTTTAAATGCATCTGTGAAAGCATCACTAATGCTGCGCTGTCAAATTTGCCTGTCATGCTCAACAAGCTGCAGCTATTAGCAAAACATAATTACACCCCATAATGACCAAGGAATCATGAATTAAGAGAATAGTGCACAGAAAGAAAAAGCAAGTTTTTTCATTTCACGCTGAGCCCTCCATCCTCCATCAACCCCTTTTCTTTCCAGAGGAGAGAATTAAATCTAAAGGCTTCTTTAGAAAACCATCTCTCCATTTTAATATCCTCTGATGCCATGTGACCTCTCAGCTAGCAAAGGTGAAAAAAGGTTGAGGACAGTCTTCACGACCAACAGCTACAACAAGAGAACGACTGATTTTCATTATGATGGACTCCAGAGCACTTGTCTTATTATAAGGTCATTAGGCTCTCCACAGCTGACAGATTGGCTGAACATGAAGCAGGGGATCAGGCAGAAGGTAATTGCACTTGGAGTGACCACACAGGAGCCCACTCACTTGGCGCTCCTTGATTGGTTAATTAGTGTGTTGTCAATCAGCTCTATCCAGCAGCTCATTCTCTCAGTAGTTAAAAGGACGACAGAGTTTCTAATAAACCCTGAAACTTCTAATTTCCCTGCTTGTTAAAGTTCCAGTTAATCAAGAGGCAACACTGACACACTGCAGTTAAAGGATGTTCAGGATGCAACTGTACACTGATCCCTTTTTTGTTTTTTTAATTATGGAAACTCAGGTAAGTGCAATGTGAACAGAGTCTGACAATTAACTTATCACCTTGGCAACAGCATCAGATGGTTTATTTGAAATTTAGGGCCATTTGCAGAACTAATGGATTAACCACTGCAGGATAAGAACACTTTCATATGCTTCAACTCGGTTTTTAAGTGAAATTCCCTCAAGCTTTAGTCATACAAAAGATGCACTTGGACAATGTGCAATTAATCTGTAGTATAAACTACAAAAGCTAACTGCGTGTGTCTTTACAGTCAGCTGTATGTCCACACAACTTCTGATTACTTGGAGGTATGCTAAATTGATGGGTCATTTACTGTTTTCTCTGCAACACATGTGCATTATGCCATTCTGATGGGAATGCCAAACTGGGGCTGTCCAGGGCTGAGCCCATGGCACATAAACTGGTGCTTCGTCATGGGCGATGAACCTTTCTGATTATTTTGGGTTGTAAATATCCATTTCTGTACCGCTTGTTCCCATTAGGGGTTGCGGGGTGAGCTGGAGCCTATCCCAGCAGTGTTTCAGGTGAAGGCAGGGTACACCCTGGACAGGTCACCAGTCCATCGCAGTGGGTTGTAAATAATTTAAAAAAAATTAAACACAATTGTGGTTCTTTTCCTGCAGTGTAATACCTGATATCAAGATTTAGGAAATTAAGAAAGGGGTGAGCAGTTAAACGTGCTTTGGGCGAGTATGACGAGCACTGTATGGCTCATTGGGCCATATTTGCACATACAGTGAACTGATGCTTCTGAGTGCCTCCTCATGATTTGACTTGATCCTGCTGACTTGTTACCTTTTAACTTGTGTTGGACAATGACTAAAATTTTTAATTGCAATTAATCTCATGATTTTCTGCAGTTAATCACATTGTTATGTGTAAAATTCAATAACAAATATAAAATCGGCATACTGTTCTCTTTCCTTTTAAAAGTACTGCAATATGAAAAAAGTCCAGTAACTTTTGGCTTAAAAACCACTTTAAACAAACAAGCTGCTATTTAACAGCAGTTTCTCTTTACACAGTTGCAGTTAAACTAATAATTGTAAATAAAAAAAAAAATACCAATTAAATAAAATCAAATTTATTTGACAAAGAAGGATTAAAAAGCTCAGGATTTGTTTGTTAAAGGGTAATAAGTCAGCAGTATCTGTTTTAAAGCTGTGTGAAGCTGCCTTCCTTCTTAACACAGAGAAAACAATATCTCAATTCCAGGCATCAGGTGTGTTTCAGGGCTCTCAATAATTCTGATGTGCATTCAAATACGTAATACTTAAGAAATTGCATTGGTGCATTATGACTATAATCTACAGCTTGGCTCAGAGGCAGGCAGGCAGGCACGAGGTGGTTCTTTACAAAATATATTTATATATATTTAATATTATTTATTACAGAAAACATTTCTAAATGTGAATCTTGCTCAACACATTTGCACTCAAAATCTGAAATGAATATGAAATAATCACCAAGCTGCCTAGGGGTTTCCTGGTCAGCCCTACAGACTCTGCAACATTTTGCAATATCCTGATATGAGCCGAAGTCCCTTTCCCAACAAAAGAGTAATGTGACTGGTATGAGGTGACCTTCCTGAAGAAGAAACTTTCAGGACTCTGAACTCCAGTACAGTACATCTGGAGCAACACAGCACTGGCCCCCACAGCAATGTCAGGGTCATGCTCAAAGTGAGCATGAATTGCAACGTCACTGAATAAACCCAAGTAACTTTTAATTAGGGCTGACAAATTGTCGTCTTTGGGCAAATGCTCCAATACCAAAGTCAGATTATTAGAATTTTTCAACCGACCATGCAGCCTGCCGACATCAGCAAGTGTTACCCTATCATCCTCAGGAAAAGGTGTGTATGGTGGCACTAAACACCCCTTCAAAAAAGACGGCAGCCCTGACGTACAAGGGCTTAAGCAGATTCACATGGCAAAGCTGAGTCGAGTTTTTACTCTCGGGAGTAGCCACAACATAATCCTGCTCAGAAACCTGCCCCAAAACTGTGTAAGGACCATAATGCCTTGCCTGAAATAGAGCGCAAACACGTGGGAACAAAACAAGGGCCTTACCACCAGGACTAAACTGATGAACAACAGTCTTGTGGTCATTTTCTGCTGGGAATAAGCTAGATTTCAGTTAGCCCTCTCCCCAGTTATATGCAACCAATGCCGAAAGCTGTTAACAAAACCAATCAAATTCCAAGGGGGTTCAGATGGCAGCAAGGGGTCATGTAGCAGGCTCAGTGGTCCACGTACCGTGTGACCACACACCAAATCAGCAAGACCACATCCTGTGCATTCCTGCACAGCTTTTCTGGCAGCTAACATTAATAAAAAAGACTTTCTTCCCAACCCTGAGCCAGCTTAACACAGTAGTTACAGAGCAGGGATTTAAGCGTCTAGTGCAGGGGTAGGCAATTAATTTTTACAAGGGGCCACATGAGAAACCTGAACTGTGTCAGAGTGCCAAACCAACGACAACTTGAACTTAATTCTGCTCAACTTTCTTCTGTTGTAAAATTCACAAATTATATATTATGAATAGCTGGTACTGGTAATCAGAAGAAAAAACTATTCTGTAAATATTTATATTAGGCTATGTGAACGTGTGGTGCATAGGTCAAGTAAGAAAAAAACTGTCACTGAATCAGTGCAATTTAATTTGAACTTGTTAATCTTCACAGACAATGAAAAACTACCAACAACTTAACAAGTTTATAGAAATGCAACAATAAAACAACTTGTAATGTTTTCCCCCTCATTTTACCTTTTCAGTGAGAATAATCCTGTCTGTTCTGGGCATTTACACCTTGCTGAATGTCTGAGGTAGCTATGAGAAGGACAGCTGGGAGGTGGTCATCAGTGATGGAGGATCTGTGTTTGGATTTGTTGAACTTCATCACTAAGAATGTCTGTTCACATATATAAGTAGATCCAAAGAGGACTAGAATCCTCTGAGCATGCCTCCTCAGGTGTGCAAAGTTCTCTTCTTTGAGCAGCATCAGCGACGTGGTTCATCTTTAACATCGTCTTACGCAACACTTCCTGATGTATAATACAATGCAAACATGTCAATTTCTGCACAGGGTTAATTTCTGTTACTTTATCCTGCATTCTCTTAAAATGACCAACATTTTTCCAGTCAGATTTGGACAACTATCTGTTTTCACACCTGCCAGATTGTTCCATTTCAGTCTTAACTTGTCCAAACATGCATTTACCTCTGTGAATAAGTCATTACCAGTAGTTGTCTCTTTCATTGACTGCATGGCTGCCAGCTCCTCTGTGACTGGAAAGTCTGCAGTTATTCCACTAAGAAGATGAGAAGCTGGGTGATGTCACTCACATCACAGCTCTCATCCAAAGCCTGAAAAAAACAGTCAAAATCTGCTGCTCTGTCCGGATTTCAAATTTTGTGAATGCAGTTTTTTTTTTTTTCTCAAAGTGATTTTGTAGTCCAAGTTTAGTTATGCCAAAGTTACCAGGAGACAAGTCAAAATGTGCGATTGTTGGATGTATCAACCCACGCAATTCCTTACATCGCCCCCCCAGCATCAGAGCCTCTTCGAAGTGCCTGGCTGAATTTCATCTTTCACGGAAATGTACTGACATCAATGGGGAAAGTCCTTTTTGTTTGCGCGAAGCACTTAAAGGATGAGTACTTCAGCAATCTCTGCCAGTATCAAGATGGATTTTGCAGAAAGACTTCGTCTGAAAGAGGGGTCAGTTCCTTCTCTCTATGGAAACGACGGACACAGCAAAGCGAATAAGCTCCAAATAATGCTAAAATTACGTCAAGCTTTATTTTAGACATGCATTTTGTGTGTTGATATGATGTACCGGCCGTTCTGCTTCTGTTAGTGCTGTATGCTTACTTTTAGCTTCCTACCTGAGGATATAACTGTACTGTGTGCTTTGAATAAAATGATTTGGCTTTGTTTTTTGTCGTTTTGTGTTGGCAAACACATGTTCCAAATGCATTCAGTGACGTTTTTGACGCTCGCGTTAGCTACCTCCTTTACAATGTCGTAGCCATGTTTATCTTATTCATATTGTGGTAGTGTTGAAAAAGTAGTGTTGGGGGGACAACAGCTGGGAGAGACGGCATGGATGATGAAAAATACATGGAAGTATCTGGGGAACTTATCAGCGAGGGACGAACAGAAAGGGAGAGAGAATGACCTAACTGGGGTTTTCACTCAGAACTCGGGTGCAGCACAGCAGAGACAGTCGCAACATTTATTTATCATATTTTGATCCTGTAAATAAATCCTTTCGATGATCCCCGTCTGGTCTGTTGGGGGTTGGGTGTTAAAAAGTTTCTAATGTATGCACACCATAGTTAAACTACGTTCCATATTGTAGTAGTTGGTATGGATGGAGAGGATATAAATACTGTGATAACACACCATTACGATGCATTCATTTGAGGCCTTGGTTCTGCAGGTTTGTCGTCTTCATTCTCCTGCTCAGGGTCAGACTCTGGCTCAAACATGTACGGCTGGACGGACACATTTTCCGTTGTTGACATCTCTAGTAAACTTGCAGATAAAAAGTTGCTCTGCCGGTGGATAATCGTATGGCTGCTATCAAGCTACAAATATGGCCGAATGGGGTGGAGTGGAACTCTCTGCATCCTGGAGGGAGGCGGGGCATGAAAGGCCTTATTCACATTTAAAGAGACCGCACTAAAACAAGTCGCTCTAAAGACGCACCTCAGAACAAGGGTTAACAAGGGGTGTGTGAAGCTAGAATAACCAGGAATTCAGACCAAAGCATTGCGGTTCTACTTTATATAGACCATAAATAAATCATCATATCAACTTTTCTTGACATCTTGAGGGTAACCTGGCTAGCATCACTTGTCTCTGTTCACCTTCACTCAAACCTCGTCAATACGGAAGTAGCAGAATGTTTTTTCAAAATAAAAGCACAGCTGGATTGCAACTATCCATATAAAATAGATATTTTCACAATCTATCTATGTTGTAATTTATGATTGGCCTTCCATGGGCCAGACAGGGACGCACAAAGGACCGGATGTGGCCCGCGGCCCGTAATATGCCCAGGTCTGGTCTAGTGGAACCTTTCTAGAGCTCTCTAGCTCAATCACAGTAATACCTTAGTTGTTGAACCAACTTTTGGTTCTTTTGGCAGTGTGGGCAGGCGCCAAGTCCTGCTGGAAAATAAAGTCAGCATCTCAAAAAGGCTTTTCTGCTGAAGGAAGTATGAGTGCTCTAAAATCTTATGGTAGACAGCTGCATTGACTCTTGACTTAATAAAGCACAGTGAACCAACACCAGCAAAGGACATGGCTGCTGTAAGGAACATAGACTGTGGAAACTTCACGCTGCACTTTAGGTGTCTTGGATTTTTGCCTCTCCATTCTTCCTCCAGACTCTGGGACCTTGATTTCCAAATTAGATGCAAAATTTGCTCTCATCAGAAATTGTTCAGGAGTTGCTTGACAAGACAAATATGACACTTGAAGTCCATCTGTGTGTGGTGGCTCTCTAACTCCAGCCTCAGTCCACTCCTCGAGAAGCTCCCCCACATTTTTGAATGGCCTAGTCCTGACAATCCTCTCCAGGCTGCGGTCATCCCTGCTGGTTGTGCACCTTTTTCTTCCACACTTTTCCCTTTCACTCAACTTTTTAATGATATGTAGTGATACAGCACTTTGAGAGCATCCAGCTTCTTTTGTAAATATCTTTTGAGGCTTTCCCTCTTTTTGGAGGGTGTCAATGATGGTTTTATGCACAACTGTCAGGTCAGCGACCTTCCCCATGATTGTGAATATTACTGAACTCGACTGAGAGACCATTTAAATGCTCAGGAGTCCTTTGCAGGTGTTTTGGATTATTTAGCTGATTAGAGTGAGGAATTTAGAGGCTACAACACTGAACCTTTTCACACTATTCTAATTTTCTGAGATTTTGATTTTTGTTTTTTCATAAGCTGTAAGCCATAATAATCAAAATTATAACAAATAAATGGTTGAAATATCTTACTTTGCATGTAATGAGTCTATATATTAGTTAACTTTTTTAAGTTGAATTACTGAAATAAAGTAAGTTTTGCATGATATTCTAATATTTTTAGTTTCACCTGCATTAAATTTTATTATGAATATTTATCAGATGTGCTTAAAATAGTTCCCCTCCTGCAAATAAAATCTGTGTCCACTGGTGTTCATGACTGCAGCTTACGATTAAATAAAGCTGATAGTTATCATAGGTGCAACCTGTTCTTTAATAAGCATAATGAAATAGCAAGAATTTGAAAAATAACCTCAGGCTGACATACGATGGCTGTGCTAATTTTAGTCCTACCTATACGGTTATAGAACAAGACATTCCTAGGAAAAAAACAAAAAAAACACAAACAAGAAAACAAAACATTAAACCTCAACCAACTCTGCAGCTCCCCAGGACATTTATATGACTAGAACTATTAACAGCAGTTAAATGCAGCCTTTTATTTTCCTTATAATGCTATAATTGCTGCGTAATTATGGTTTTACTGTGATACTTTCAGCAAAGAGGAATCTGGTGCTAGTAGAATTAAAACTTAAAAAGTGATGTGCAGCTGTTTATATGCATTAATATTTACCATGATGGAGACAGAATTAAGCTGAGGCTCATCAGTAGCTACGTATGTCTTTTCACAACAATATTTTAGGTTTTAGTGTCTGAGTGCTGACCGTTATCATCGAGTCTGAAAGGTGCAATAAGACAAATATTCCTTTAAAACAAACATAAAGAAAGACTATATTTTTTCCTCAATAATTTCTTGAGGGTTTCATTGTGTGGTGTTTTTTTCAGCAGATACTTTTCCTTCTATTGTATTGTCTTATTTTCAAATCTCTTGACGTCAACATTTCAGCAGGGAACGTGTGTGAACTGACTGCTCTTAGGCTGTGTGTATTATGTAGTAAAAAAAAAACATTTAATTAGATAAATGAGCAACCAGCACTAGGAACATACTTGTAGCAGGAGGCTGTGGCCATCCTGAATCCAGATACTGATCTTATTAATGCCTGTACTGTTACATGAGTGTCCAGCAGTGCCAAATGTGTATGTGACTACTCGTTTTACCTGGATTCCATGCAACCGGGACCCCAGGTCAGATAGATAACAGCCCTTATAAAGGCCAATGGTGAATCGTAAGAAAATCTTCCAGCAGAACCAGACCAGGAAGAGTGGTCATCTGATGGTCGCTGGGGCTTAGTCACAGCTATGGTTGTTCTCTTACCATAACCAAGTGAAGTTGTTGACCAAATCAAACCATGAAGTAACAAAGTTTCATCCAGAAATGTTCTGTTAACTTTTAACCAAGGCAACCAGCAAAATGTGCCCATTCTATCCATAACCTAACTAATTTTGTTTTATTGAAATTAATTCAGAAGTAAGAAGCCAACCATATATGTTGGTCTTTAACTTCATTCAAGTCCCTTTCTGCCTCTTTATAAGGAATTTGTAGCTCCTTAAAGTAGCACTAAATTACTTTCCATCTTCATAACTCTGTGCTTCTGACTCGTTTTGATGGCACACCGATATTTAGTATGTATACTACTCTTTGCCCAGCAGCATCCTGAGGCTGAGAAACCAGACTTTACAACTTTTTCCAGCCTAGTGCATCACTTTCAAGCAACTTTCCTAGCAAGTGGACATCAACACATTGGTCATTTAAACATATACCATGGCTGAATCAACAAGGAAAGCCAAGAGGACATTATCGGATGTGTGCTAACTGTAGGCTACTTGTACATAACCATTTGCAAAGATGCACTGAGACACTGGAGATATGTACTAAGACATTTGCAATTTGATGAAATCAATGAGAAATGCCATTCTGTTGTGAACAATTGCAAGGTGGTTTGGAGATTTGTCAATGTTATTTTGAGAATGTCATTTCTGTTTAAAAAAATGAGCCAAACCAACGGTGAAAAACTGTATCAGTAGTGTCAGATAAAATCAGGAAATACATATAACAGAACACAACAACTCTCCTAGAGATTTAAAAGGGAATACTGACTCTGCTGAGCTGGTCTCCTTGGGCAGCTCATTTCAGAGTTTGGGGGCTTTGACTGATAATGCGAGAGGGCTGCACGGTGGTGTGGTGGTTAGCGCTGCAGCCTCACAACAAGAAGGTCGCTGGTTCGAGCCTCGGCTGGGGGAGGTGCGGTACAGAAAATGACTGACTGATAATGCATAAAAAAATTGTGTCCCCCCAAAAATATTGCAATGTACATAAATGACCAAAAAAATCACAAAAGTAGCTAAAGCAGCTGTACTTGTGGATGAGTATGTTCTCACTCACAAAGATGTTTATAACAAGCCAATTTGTGTGCCAAAGTGTAATCCCTCTGCTTTTCGTTCCTCCAGGCCTGGGTAGGTGGAAGAGGAATGGCACAGTTTGGGATGGGTCTTTCTGTGCTTGTTGTAAACAACAGGCCACATCATTGCTAACTTTTTCTTGTTAAGTAAGAATTCCTCTCTAAAGGCTGTTACCTTAGTGAAAACATATTCCCCTTTTATTCTGAAAATGCCAGTTTTGCTGCTAGAGGGCATTAAAGTTCTTGCGACTATTCTGCAAGAGACAGCCACTTCAAGATCAATAATTCTGGACAGTGTATTCTTGCCTTTGTCTGAGAAAACACCTCCAGCATCTAGTGAGTTAGTGCAGAGTTTTGATATGGGGTTTTATTAATTACCTTAGTGTTACATGTCCACATAGCAAGATGCAAAGCCTGCTAACTTTATAGGAAGTGGCTTACTGTGGCTGACCACACTAAATTAGGATTCACCTGCTTGTTGTGTGTGAGTGTGTGTGTGTGCGTGTGTGTGTGTGTGTGTGTTTTGCTGGTACCTATAAAACAGCTTTTAACCACCTGCCTCATGCAGCTCTTTCTTGTTTTGCTGAATGTACCTCTCTTTACAGTGCATCTTTGCACTAAAGAATAAAATATTATGAATAATAATAGAAAATGAATAAATGACATGTAATTGCCTTTCACCTGAAACACTGCTGGGATAGGCTCCAGCTCACCCCGCGACCCCTAATGGGAACAAGCGGTACAGAAAATGACTGACATGACTGACATGTAATTAATACCAATGCTGGGCACATTACTTTAAAAAAGTTAGTAAGAGTTAGTAACAGAGTTACAGCATAATAAAAATAACTATATACTTGAGAAAATAATTATCTAGTTACCTTTATTTTAAAATGTTAATATGGTCCCTTTAACTTCAAATCCATCTGCATGTTCATTTACTCATTATAAAACAGAATATTTGATGTGCCTAATGAATGAAATTAAAAAACCTAATTGAATAAATTACTAAAAGAAAAATTATGGGCATTAATCTCAGGCTGCGGGATGTCATGTCTCCATCTCCTCCTCGGGAGAGCTGCTTCATGTGGTTCTAATTGCTTACAGCCACCATGATGAACATTTCTCATAACATTCTTGTCTTTTATCCCTGTGAGGGAAGAGTAGTGTCTGTCTGTGTTTTGTCGTTGCTGTGTGTGTCCCCAGGTTGTTTGTGTGTGCTGTGTGTATGTGTTCATCAACATCACTTAGGCTATGTGCTTATTTTTCTCTGTAAAACCCTGAGTCAGATAAAGACAGCTTCAGTGTGCTGAATTATAGTAATGCTGTTACTATCATCTTTAAAATAGTCTGGGACACATCTTGCTGACACATCTTGTTGATAGAGAAACTGTTAAAAACAGACAGTAAAAAGGGCCCAACAGATTCAATAACCTAGAAAGTGTATCTGCAGGACTTGAAGACACTTTCATTTTGGCGATATTCTGAGACTGCTCTAATGAGGAAATGGGAATAAATGAATAATTTGCTGAATTTCTGGGATGGAAGCTCTGATAGACTCTATTATTAAAATAGGATAAATAAATAAAAGGTCAGTGTCACTTTCAGCAGGGGCACTAGGTTGGACTGGATTAAGTAACTTGTTGACTGTTTTAAATAGTACTCTGTGGTTATGCTGATTGACAGAAATAAGATCAGAGACATACTGAGCTCTTGCTGTCTTAACCAGATGATTGAAGTGTGACAGCATCTTTTTCTTGGTCAAACAGAGTGCACTTGAAGACAAAATTTTTCCATCTATGCTTTCCAACCCTGTGATTCACAATTGTGAATAGTTGCATTGATCCAGGGTTGCTTACACTGTCTGTCATGTTTTTGATTAAACCGAGACCCAAAATGCCAATCCAGAAAAAACACTTGGACAAAACTTCAAGGGGGTCAAAAAAGTTTAAATTGTTCAGACAATATGAGCAGAATGACAAAGTTCCTCAGGGGAATCCGCAAGAAAGGCTAAACAGGTCAGATATCCAAACCAACATGAAGGGTCACTGGCAGTGAATGAGTGTGACAGCAGTCCTTAAATACTGAAGGAGATAATGATGAGTTGAGAGTGCAGGTGTGCTTACAGGTCTCAGGGCCACTGCTCAGCCTCTGCCTGGAGGAAGGGAGGAACAGAGAGGAAACATTACAGCAGGAACCAATACACAAACTAAAAAAAAGAAGAAAAAAAAACATACCCTGACAGTATCAGCTTATTTATGGAGTTTATGGAGAGCTATATCGTTTGAAATTAATCGACAAATCTAGTTAAAAAAGTTTGCCAGCTTAATTCTGGGAAGAGCAGTCTACTGCAACTAAAAAGTGTACAGAAATGTGATGCTCTCTAAACATTAAAAGCGTAAGATGACTTTAGTTGTACAATATTAATATTATAAAATTCCCCAGTAAAAACTAGACACTTGTGGTCGGACACATTCAAGTAAATTAATCCCACAAAAGAAGCTCTCACTCTCAAAGTAAAAACAAAATCCAAGGTGTGTCCACCGTTAACAGTTTGTCCATAAACACGTTGCTCAAAGTTGAAGGAAGTGGTGATGTTTAGAAAATCAGCAGAAAAATTATTAAAGGGGTCATCAATGTGAAAATTTAGAGCAACACATAAAACTATCCTTTTATTCTTTAAAACAAGTTCAGATAGGGCTGGACAATATGGCCAAAACTTGTATCACGATATATTTCTTAATTTCGGTCGATACGATATAATTCTGATATCGATATGAACAAATAAAAAACCTCAGAAAAAATGCCAAAAACGCCACAACAGATGCTGTAAAACTAAAAATGATTTTGTCAAGTCTATGAAACTCCTTCAGTAAAACAATTTAGAAATAAAAACTGTAAAATAAATTAATGTTCACCTTTTATTTGTATGTAGCAAGGCTAAATCAGCCTTTAAACAAAGTAATTTAAAATCACCATCAAAGGTCAGATAAAACTTTTACCTCTCTCAATAATAATAGCTTTAACTTTGAACTACAACTTGGGTTTATTGTGTTATTCTTAAAGATTTATACAAAAGTGCTTCAACAAGGCTTAAAAAGAAAAGTGCTCAGAATTGCTACAAAAAAAAAATAGAAAAAAAGAGTGAGCAACAATTGGTGCTTTATCTTATGACTCAGCATATTCTGAGTGGAAATGCTTCAGATGCACTGTTGCCTGAAGAATAATAAAATATAACAAAATTCTTCAGTCAATATTTTCTTTATTTTTTAGTGTAATTTTATTAGGTGTAATTTCTTTTTTAATTAGGAGTCTGGAACATGTCAACATTTAAACTTTTTAAATACTTTTGTCCACACTCTTCATGAATAGACCTGATGCAGCTGAGAGCTGCGTTAAACGAACGAACGTGAAAACGAACAGGACAAAGTAACTAAGTTGGCGACACTGAGCCAAACAACTTCCATACCACCGAGTTAGCCTTTCCTCTCTTATCAACAACTTCGTCTAATTTCTCTTCGCTTGTAGAAGCTTGTTCAGTCACGTTTGCATTACAGACATTAGCACTCTTTTTGTAGCTAAAACTAGCAGCGTTGGGGCTTAGCCTAGCCTAGCCTTCTACCTCGTGCTGAGCACAGCCAATTGCTGCTGGGCTTCTTTTTTCTTTTTTTTTGTGCTGCTGGGCTTGGTCGGGGCTCATTGGTCAGGCACGTGTACTTACGTGTTGCAGCTCTTTCTGTTCGGCTTGAACGCCAGTCAGTGAAGTGCTGTAATCTTATACTGTATGTATATCGAAATATCAGAAATTTGTTCAAAAGTCATATTACCGTTATTGAATAAAAGTATATAGCGGTATATATTGATATTGAATTATTGTCCAGTACTAAGTTCAGATAAATAAATATTTTTAGATTAAAATAAATAAAACATGTTTAGGGTCACATAGTTTAAAAAGAAGAGCCTCAAAGGAAGAGGACTGATGACCGTTAAGGCATTTACCAAAAACACTAACAAGTCCCCCACCTCGATCACTATCCCTGGGTTCGCTAAAACAATCACAGTGTGAAGGACACAGTTCAACCAGCTGACAGTGATCATAAGGATTCAACCAAGATCCAGTTAAAACATGAAGTCCAATTTGTTAGACAAAATAAAATCCTAATAAAATTAATGTTTTACCAGTATGAGATCTGGCACTACAGTAGTGCCATTTTTCTAGCAGATAGGCTGGAGGAAGAGGGTGATGGGGGGGGTGTTGGGAGGACGTGCAGCAGAGGTTTCTGTGAGGCTTCTTGTACCAAAAAAACTAACGGGAAGCTCTGTTAGTTTTAATGGTCATAATAGGAAAATAAAATACTAAAACCTTAGGGGAGGGTAAAGAAATGCAGGGAGTGATACCACCTAGGTCCTAATGTAGATGTGGAACTGTTGCAGTGGAGACTTGCAACAGTTTTTATTTCTTGGTGATTTTAACCTTTACAGTGATGACATCACATGTAACATGGCTACAGATTTCTGTCCATGATGGACTCTTTTAACTTTCCTAAGCATGTCTCTGGACCCACACACATAAATGGGCACACTCTGGGCCTTGTTTTATGGTTTAAATATTCAACATTTATGTGTGGATGATCGACTTGTTAGTGATCAAAGTTGTATTTTCTTTGATCTTGCCTTTCCCCAGGATCCTCCACCTCAAAAAATGCCTGTGGACTCCTGGAAGTCCACATGCTTGACCTTAAGGAATTAAGGGCTACTTTAAATGAAATGGTGAAAGCAGCTAGATTAAAATATTCCTCTCAATTAATTTCTCAGAATAGGAAAACCCCCAAAACCTTGTTTGACACCATTAGCTCTATAAAGTTCCCATCAATGCCCCAAATCCCTGTCTTTTCTCAATCGGACAGTTACATGTTTCTTGATTTCTTTGTTGATAAAGTCAGAGATATAAAAACAAAACATCTCACCATCAACTCTTCAAAACTTTACCAGTGTTTTCTATCCTTTTCACACCTGGTCCTCTTTTGAACTTGTGACATTAACCGATATCTCTGTCTTGAGTTTAAACAGAGAGTTTAAAGAGTTTGGGAGTTTAATTGGTCCATGTATGGTTAGTGTATGTAATACTTCTCTTTTAACTGCTCCAGTTCCTGGCTTTCTAAAAGAGGCTGTTGTTGAACCAATTCTTAAAAAGCCAGTTTGGACCCATCACAACCTAAAAGTTATAGGCCCATATCTAAACTCCCACTGATGTAAAAAAAAAATTTGAAAAAGTGGTTGCAGAACATCTATCTTTATTTCTGTAATGTTGTGAACTGTATGAGAAATTTCAGTCAGGTTTTATAAGAATCACTCTACAAAAATTGCATTAAGGTCTCCAGTGATATCATGATGTCAGCGGACTCTGGATCATGCTCAGTCTTGGTTTTATTGGATTTGCCTTCGGCTTTTGACACAGTCGATCATAAAGTTTTAATAAACAGACTCCAGGATCTGGTTGGGATGTCTGGTTCATTTTTAAAATAGTTTTCATCTTACTTGTCGGATAGACCTTTTAGTGTTCATGTGAACCAGATTATGTCAAATACTGCTGAACTGGTGTGGGGTACCACAGGGTTCAGTTTAGGGCCCATCCTGTTCCTCTTGTATATGCTACCCTTTGGTTTTATAATTAGACAATTTACTGATGTATCATGTCATTTCTTTGCTGATGACATTCAGTTGTATGGTTCATTTACACCTTCTGAGCTCCAGAAAGTATCCTCCTTTACAGACAGCTTGACCTACATCAAACAGTGGCAATGTGATCATTTTCTCCAGCTGAAATCTGATAAAACAGAAACTTTGATTATTGCACCTGACAATAAAAACCTCTTATCAGAAACTGCTTCTTTCATCTGAGAAACATAGCAAAGCTGATAACTTTGGTGTCAAAGACTGAACTTGATATGGTGATCAATGCTTTTATTTCTTCCCATTTGGACTACTGTAACAGCCTTTTTACTTATTTAAATAAGAAAGAGCTAAACTGTCTTCAGGCTGTACAGGATGCTTCGGCACAGCTTTTAACTCACTCTCAAAAAAAGAGCACATATCTGGTTACACATTAATTTTAGATTCATTTTAAAATAGTGGTCCTTACTTTTAGAGCTCTTCGTGGTCAGACGTAGAGCTCTCTGACCTACATCTCTGACCTTATTCATTTACACGTACCAGCCTGTGCTCTGCGGTCTTCAGATCAGAGATTACTAGTAGTTCCATGTACACACATTAGGACCAGAGGTGATTGAGACTTTCAGGCAGTGGCCCCCACATTGTGGAATGAGCTGCCTCTCTCTTTGAGATGTCTAGGTTCTGTTGATTCTTTTAAAAAGCAGATAAAAACATTTTTATTCAAACAGGTTCTTTAGTTAAACAATGGTTTCATGATTGTATGAGGTATGTATTTTCTTATGTCTTGGTCTTTTCCTTCATTTTATTTTTAATTCTTATTGTAAAGCACTTTGTGGTTTTTAGCTGTGAAAGGTGCTATATAAATAAAATTTCCTTCCTTCTTTCCTTCTTTCCTTACTTCCTCTATTTCTTTCTTAGCTGGTAACCCTGGCTTAGAGTTTTGTGTTTTTACTGACGCGTCTTTCCTGTCTTCTGCACCCCCATCTAGTCCAGGTAGTCCACACTTCCTGGTTCTGATAGAGGTTTTCCTTCCTGTTTTTCCTCTCCACCATGTCTATATGCACAACATAAAAAATGTACAGCTGTTTTATATAATTTTGCAAACAGAATAAAAATTATGAGCCTGCTTGATCATGGACTAGTAGAAATATTGTCCATCAGGGATAAATTACTTTATTTGTGGTGGGGAAAACAGTGGAAAACTGAGCATGTGTTGCTGAGGACAAAAAACAGGATCAAAACAAGAGACTAATAACATATGAACAATAAATTAGCAAGTATCAGTAAACTTACAGCACACCGATCCCATTTTTGTCAAACTGGATCTCAGAACAAACAACTTTTTTACATACTCTGCCCTGAGCACTGCTCAGATTGTTTTCCTTTTCTTCTGAATTCCTACATTTATGCCTAATTAATGCCTGAAAAAAACACTAAATCGATTATTTGCTTATCAAATATTACATATTTTTTGTAAATAATAGTACCTAAATGTTACTCTTTAAAGTGTAAGCTTAACTTTATCCAAATTAGTAAAAGGGACCAGGAATGTTCTGTACAATATTCTTTATAGGTGATCAGTATAGTTTATTGTATAAGGGAAACCAAACCAGGTTGGACAAATCCTTGCTGGTCTTAGCTAAGTTGACTCCTCCAGCACCACACCCTTTTTTCTCCAGCAACTTTGGGTGCACTAATGGTGTGTGTGCACAGTAAGTGTGTTTATTTATGAGGTGGACACTGTTAATTACCCATCTGCATGGATAATTAAATCCAACTTCAAAGACATTTTAACCTCGAGAGCTCTGAAGAGTCTATGTGCGGCTAAGCCGGACGACAAGCTCAGGATGCCCGAAATGTCTGCTAATTAGAGGATAATGATTACCAAAATATTCACATATATTCACTTGAGTCAAGACTAAACCAACAGGGACTGTAAAATGCAAACAACAGCCAGAGATTTTTCTCAGAATGAAAGTCATTAAAATGATCCTCAAAGGCAGAAATGACCCACTGGTCCAGTGTTAGAACAGTGCAACAGAAACATCCTACGGTCACCAACCATATATTTGTTCCTCTTTATCCTAATTATAAAAAAAAAATCATGAAGACTAAGATACCAAAATATCTTTGCCCCAAATATGGTCCACATCTGCAGTGTAATTTGTCCCATATTTAGCTTTGACTTACAGCTTTGACTCCATGTGAGTGTGGCTACCAAAACTCACCCACATGACCAACACATGTGGCCCAAAAGGAAATTTCTCTAATTTGTGATCAAGCTAGCTTCTACATATTTGGATCACTTCTGGCCCACACAACACTTACTGTAATCAAAATGTAGCTGCCCGACTTTTAACGAACCCGACCACAAGAGAACATATCACACCTGTCCGTTTCTCTCTCCCCTGGCTTCCAGTAAAATTTAGAATAGATTTTAAAAAATGTAAGTTTATTTTTTAAAGCTCTTAACGGACTAACACCATCCTATGGTTGAGCTTTTAACTGTTTGTGATCATGGCAGTGATGTAAGGTCGTCACACCAGCTTCTACTGAACCTATCCAGGTCTGGATGTAAACAGTGGGGTGACCGAGCTTTCTAAGTTGCTGCTTTAAGGCTCTGGATAAAGGGTCGTCCCCACGACACAGAACTGCAGCAAACCTGCAAAAGTATTTTAGCAAATCCACCCTTTCGTCCCCACGAAACCATGCATTAGCCCCCATGAAACCGATATGTCTGAAACCAGGTACCAAGGTGGATAGGTTCGAGACCTCTACCGTGTGGTACTGTGAGGACAGCGTAACCGCACCACTAGAGGATATGACGTCATTGTGACGAACATCCACCCTTCCTCACCAACACCAACCACATCCAAGCCAACAGTTGACTACATGTGACCCACAAGACACTTTCCAATCCCACATCCAGGCCTGGACAACATCTCGTTTACATAACGCCAGTGCTGTAACTGAGTCTTAAGTGCCAAAAGTAGCCCAGATAGGGCTCAAGTGTCAGAATGACAAAGTAACCCAATTTTTGCATGTGTTTGTGTTTTTACAATTGCCAATAAAGAACAACATAGTTGCCTTTAAACTGTATGCACAAAGCAGTTGGTTCCAAAACACTGATAAGTGGGCCAAAAGGTGTTTAAGACCATGCTTTTCAATTGGAGTCACTTGAATGCAGGTCTGCTTTGAGCCAGCATCTAGCCATTTTTGGCAGTGTTGGTGAATTCCGTTTTAGGTTATAGTCATTGCCATTTGGTCAGACTTCACAGTGTAGAAAATTAGATGGAAATGTGATGTAGAAAATCAGCTTGTAGATATACCTGCACAACCTGCTTTTATATGTTTTCTCTTAGTGATAATCTAATGATATTTTCAGCACATCTGTGTAGACTGCACTGTAAAAAGAAAGTTCCCATGTTGATGTGGACAGTTTTTTAAAATGTTGCCAAGAATCAAGTTTTGAATAAAAACTTACTCACTGATTCCTTAGCACAATTTTAACTCATGTTCACACAGCCTAAACTGTGTGAGACACAAACTGTGAGCGCAGTCATTCCTCTTTTTCTGCTGTGACATCAACAAGAACAAAGAAAAAAAGACATTAGAAAACATAAAGACGTTGATTGTGTTCAGTTATAATATACTACATTTGTTTAAAGATACATAGAGCTGAAAGTTTCGTGTTCTCGTCAAGTTTAGATGTGTAGTGTAGATGCTTCTTGCTCGTCTCTGTATCAACAGCTGTTCCAGTGACAGGACAGTAGCTCCACCTTGTGGTTCAAAGACAGCATGCAGGCTGAATTTCTACATGGGCTTTGTGCAGTAATAAATGAGTTTTGGTGAATATTTTTATTTTTAAAGGCATGTAAATTTTCTATTTGTTGTTTATAACCATGGGAGATTTTTTTTTCTTATATATAATATGTGCTTATTTTAGATCTTGTCACAGTGATGGCTGGGGTCTAAGCATGTTTATTTGAAAATGAAGTTTTTATTTCCTGTGCGGTACTCCAGAAAGAAGGGTTAACAAATGAGGTGATAAAGCCTGTGCTTGAGGCATTCTCTGACGTCTTAACCTGCCCTGTCCATTCCAAAACACCTGCGTAAATTATCTATTAGTGATGGGAAGTTTATGTTTTGTCCAAGATTTGGCTTCCTAGAAGACTTGGTTCTTTAGACTCCCAAATGGCTCTACATTTACACACCTAACAGATCACTCAAGTTATTGAGACATTGATATTTTACTCACCACTGTTAGTAAATTGTTTCAATACATTTTTCTTGGCTTTTTTATATGTGGTTTGGATAAAGATCATATAAGATTTTTCTTCTTTCTGCTGCTTTTTATTCTTGTATTTTAATTATTAAATTCATTCAATGAAAGATGAAGGAATTAGCATTGCATAATACTCCATAAATCACGAATGTCCTACAGTCATATATTGTAGTATGAGCTTTTTACATTTTCAGTAAAATTTCAGAGAGGTTGAACATCCATTTTGTTATTTAAGCATTAAAAGCAAACTAATTATTATTTTTTAATTACATAGACCAATAATTAAAAATAAATATCAAATTAAAAATGAAAAAACAACAACAAAAAACAAAACAAAGGTCAGGACACAATCAGTGATTCAATATGATATTTTAATTTTCAGTGTTTTTAGTATAAAAATCCCACCGGCCTGCCGTCGGCTGGTTTCTGCTCCCGTTGGCTATAAATGTGGTTTAATCCCAGAGAATCAGCTAAAGTACCAAATCTATTTACAAAACATCCACATTGAGAGGGGCCAAAGTAAACAGCTACCCTGCAAAAGGAAAACATCAAACACTATCACCTCACCTCTCAGATTTAATGCTATCAACCCAGAAAAAAAAAAACAAAAAAAACAAAACTTTAATGATTCACAACAGAGAAAGGGGAAGGGCCTCTATACATGGCTCCTAGGGCCTGTAGTATTTTCTCACCACACCTCTATAAAGTGATGCATATACATTTTCTGCTTTACAATAAATAAGTACAGGCACATTCTCTTCTAAACAAGTTCAGGTGGAAAAGATGGTTATGTGACGTTTTACAGAAGACTTGAAGTCATCACAGCACACGAAAGGCCAAACACCTGAAACACAGCTTGAGGGAAAAAAAAACAAAAAACCTTTAGTGGGAAACCAGTGGGTAGCAGTTTTTTTCCCAACTTTTTTCTTCTCTTTTGGTTTCTGTGTGAATGCTGCACTTTAGGCATTTAAACTTAGAGAGTTTCTATAGAAATTTTATATAAATATCTACAAAGAAAGTAGTCCAATAAAAACATTATAAAAAAAAGGGGGGGGGGGGGGTGCACACAAAAAAAATTTATGCCACAGACAAGAACTTGAAGCTTGAGAACTCAATAACATACAAAATCCACACAAAAGCTGAAATAAAATGCTTTGATACAGTATGCATGTTTGTTTATTTCTCTCTGTGGAGATAGCACCAGCAGAAACACCAACACTGTCAGTGCCAGCTACGATGATGTGAATAATCACCTCTTACCGCATAAATATCAGAATGTCATGTACCAAAACAGACTGAGGGAGTGAATAAATTAGTGTTAGGCCATATATGGGATATTTACAGGAGCTGCTGCTGCTGTCTCTCTTTCTCTCTCTCTCTCTCACACACACACACACACACACACACACTCACGCAGATGGACTATTTCATGGCAGTGAGATAGTTGCAGCAGTCTTGCAGCACATTGAAAGTGGTCAGAGGTTAAACTCTGACACATTCAGCAGGTTTAAACCTGCAAATGTTTCAGTCCTCAGCCAAAATTTCTTTCTTCCATTTCATTTTTTGCACTCACTAGCTGAGTCATTTTCATTGCATAGCTCTTTGACAAACAGGGTGACCATCACAAGCTACAGTAATTCAGACAGATGGGACAGGTGTGTGACAACGTGATACGATTTGGTTCCAGTTCACAGGAAACGGTAAACATTATATGTGTGTGTATGTGAGTTGTGCGTATGAGGCAGAGACCAGTGTCTTTGCAGTGTCTGTGTTTAAAACAAAACTAAAACCAAACAGAGGTTAAAAAGGAGATGTTTGATGGGACAATTCTTGAGCTGGTGGAGGTGAGAGGGTGGAATTGGTGGTAGGCCTCAGTCCGTGACAGCGAGGCTGGTGCTCGGCTCCAGCTCCTTGCTGACGTGCTTCAGGTGGTTCATGGCTCGGTCGAAGGCGATGCGCACAGTTTTTCTAAGGGAAGAAGCGCGGGCCTCTGTCAGCTTCATTCTGTCAAGCACCTTGTTGATCCCAAAGGGAGACATCTTGGAGCTAGGAAGCCATTGCCTGAAGAAAACAAGGGACATTTTTGAAAAAGTTTTCAACATTTGATGGAGCGTTAGTGATTAAGCTTTCAGTCCAAGAACCAGGAGCCCCAGGGGTCAGTGTATGTGAACTGCCTAATTGTGCACCGCCTGTCAAAAGATAAAGTCAACACCTGGATTTAAGTAAACAAATATGTAAGAGCCTCCTATTGAAGTATTGATGATGATATTTCAGCTAGTGACAAGTTATTTAACCCTAAGTAATGCAGTGAGCAGCCTCATTTCCTAAACTTTTAAATTGATAGGAAACACATCCTGTAGCCGTGGAAAAGATCTTAATCTATTGGCATCAAGCAAAGAAAACCTCTATGGAGATCTTGAAACTAATTAAATTGAGTCCAACACATTATTATAAACAGGAAGGATAGTGGGGTACCATCATCTTCCAGGAAGAAATGTAGTTGGAAAAAATCTGAAAAAAACCTAGTGATCTCTGATCACTTAAAGCCGGAGTGTGTAAGAATTACTCCCATCTAGTGGTGCGCTAATATATTACAAGCAACCGAGTGGTGTTCTACTAGAGCAGTTTAAGAGCGTTGTTACGACTACAGAAGCCGCGGAGATTCATAAATGTGAAGTTCAAGTGCCCCGTCAGGGGATGAGGAACAGAACAATACATAATTTTACATAAGTTACAAGCGTGCCCTCCATGTATTTAGTACCAAGCTACTGCTAATAGCTAATGTTATAATATGAAATCGGTTTTTGTGACTTGCAGACTCAGCGATCATCTGATGAAGGGAGAGAAACGGAGAGAAAAAGCAGAGGCAGTGGACTGCAAGATGAAGATCCTGTGCTGTAACATTACTCTGTGTGTTTAATAACATGTATTTCAGCTGATTTATCCAGGGGGTGGGCGAGGTGTTGATAGAAATTAATTATTATCTGAGAGAAATTTTTGCGTTAGAATGCTGCGGTTCTGGTGATTAAATCACACCGAGAAACTGGTTTTACTTTGATCTGTTTTGTCTGACTAGAAGGAGGACAACTACCCCCATCCCGTTGACAAATCAGCTGAAATAAAAGATGGAACACGAGGGAAAGCTCTCGGAAAATACGTCTGAGAGAAGCGCACGGTCGCCTGCTGGTATGACTTCTGTGAAGAGTAACAA
>JBAMHW010000010.1:10796110-10838033 GCA_037177495.1 Rhadinocentrus ornatus
CAATAGAAAATCTTTGGAGGGAGCTCAAACTCTGTGTTTCTCAGCGACAGCCCAGAAACCTGACTGATCTAGAGGAGTTCTGTGTGGAAGAGTGGGCCAAAATCATACATTGTGATTTCAGGATTTTTTTTTTTTTATTTTGTCTCACAGTGGACATGCACCTACGATGAATATTTCAGACCCCTCCATGTTTCTAAGCGGGAGAACTTGCAAAATAGCAGGGTGTTCAAATACTTATTTTTCTCACTGTATATTAAAAAAAAAAAAGTTTTATATAGGAAGGCCAGTCATCATGAAACGGTTGCTGTCCTGGTTGTAGAAGACGGCTCCTCCTGGCCTGGGGGGCCTCCCAGGGAATGAGGGTGTCTACTGCCACCAGCGCCTTACCTTTTGGAGCGACGTTCCTGGGCTTTGCCTGCCCTGGATGGCCGTTGGATCTTGGCCTTCCGGGGCCTGTGCCCCGTAACTATGGGGGGCTCTGGCTGGGGCATTCCTCTGCCACCCTCTGGGTGGGTCTCGGGTCATCTTTATGGCCTGGGTCTCTGGGCCGCCCTAATCTGCCTCTGGCTTGCGTGGAGGTGTGGTCATCCTTGCACAATCTCACTCACCTCTGATCACGCGTGACTATTCACACTCTGCATGCTGACACAGTCAGCGAGTTGTCCAGTGGGTTTATACACTAAGAGCTACTTTTGTTTAGTTTGGTTGTTGTGATACATGTTTTTTTTTTTCTTCTTTCGTCTTTTGTCCACAGCTTTTCGTCTCTTATAGAAGCTCCTGCTGATTGTTAGCTTAGTTTACTTGTAAAAGCTGTACACGTGTAGCAGTTGGTTGTCTGGTGTAATGTTGGATTGAAGGGTCATTGCCTTGTATCTGCTGTATCTTTGTCTCCTCTTTAAGAATAAAAAAAACAAAAAACAAAGCTCAACATGGCAAAGCAAATTAGTTTTGGACAACACAGTAGCCAGACCATCATTCTGCTGCTACCATGCTGGACAGGACAGGTTAAAAAAATAAAAGAAATTATAACCTACAGTTATGTTTAATAGTGGAAATAAAAACAGTTCCATGTGAACAACACAAAGGGAGCTTAAGGGATTCGGACTGAACAGCGTAGTAGCCACCTATCAGTGAGGCTAACCACTTTGCATAAAGACTGTACTCTTTAGCAATTAAAGGTCATGTGGTCTCATGAGTCCAGACTTACCCTATTCCAGAGTCATGGGAACATCAGGGTAAGAAGAAAGGCAGATGAAGAGATGCAGCCATCATGCCTTGTGTTTACTGAATAAGTCTGTGGGGGCAGTCTATGATCTGTGGTTGCTGCAGCTGGTCAGGTCTAGGTTCAGCAACATTATGTGTCTAAAGAATGAGGTCAGCTGATACCTGAATATACTGAATGAGCAGGTTAACCCAATCTTCCCTGATGGCACGGCCACATTCCAAGATGACAATGCGAGGATTCATCAGGCTCATATTGTGAAAGAGTGGTTCAGGGAGCAAATCATTTTCATACACTGACTGTCCAGAGTCCAGACCTGAACCCCATTGAGAATCTTTGGGATGGAGAAGAATGTGATATTGATATTGTGATTTTGGAGAAGCTTATTAAAATGATGCCACAGGAAATGCTGTTGTAATCAAATCTAAAGGCAGCCCAATTAAATATTAGAAGTGGGACTTTCTTTGGACAGGCAGTTCCTTTCTTACTTGAAAGTCAAAGTTCAAAAAGTTCAAAGTCATCAGTGCTGTTATCTTGTTTTTTATAAAGTCTGGGTTTTGAAACACTGTCAGGTGACTGTATGGCACACGTGGATAATAGATAAACTTTCTATTTTATAATAACGTGTGTCCTGACAGGAACTCTACAAACAATGAACACAATAAGCGGTGTCTCTCACCAGCTGCGCCTGCTGTCGAAGAAGTGGACGAGGAAGAGTTTCTCTGCGGACCTGAACTGCATCTGCTCTCCTGCTCTGAGAACGTCCAGCGGCGGCTTGGGAAGCTCCACTCCTTTGTGCTGGAACGCCGCCCTCCGAGCTCTGGGGTCCATGATCTGTAAAGACCAAAGAGCAAGCGAGGCATAGATAGAGTGAGGTTGCCCTCTGGCAGTGAGAAGTCGGGAGTATATCCTGGAGCGGTTGCTAAAAATTGAGAGACAGATGCATGCAAGACCAAAACGAGCACAGAGCGTGCCAAGCAAAACAACCCTCTACAGACACCCACTAAGCACACCAACCAGCCGACCCTAGGCCAACTAGATGTTCCTGCGTGGCTATGAGCACGAATCACAAGCTAAGGCATGTATAATGGAGGGTGATGAGATACAGACTAACACTCACTCACCAGGGCAGGGAAGGAGGGATATCCATTACATTTAGCCCAAACTAGTTTAAGAGGCTCCAGAACAAATGGGGAAGCAGCAGTGGGTTTCCACACCTCTACAGGAGCAACGACAGGCAAGTTATGAAGGATTCACTGAAACAGAGAGCACAACCATTCTGAAAACACAGCCATACACACAAGACACCTGGGAGGGATGCTCACAGACACCTGGTCCAACCACACAACCGAGCAGGAAGGGACATGGACAAGAACACACACATTCATTTAAACGTATAAAAAATACTTTTCAGTGTTAAAATGTGCTGCCAGAAGGTGTTCTTTTGGCTTTTCTGAATGTAAAATGCCTCGAGATAACTGTGAATTAACACCACATTAAAGAAATTAATTATTTTTCCTTTGAGGACCTAAGAGCAACTTTGGCTTTTCCAACAGTTTCTGGATCTGAGCTGAAAAACCATGATCATAAACCTCTAAACTAGATGAACACAGAGGTAACCACCAGGGCCAGATGCAAAAATACTGTGTCTTTATGAAGAATGTGTGATGAGTGTAAATATCATTTCATTTTACATTTCCATAAAATTGTGGTTGATATAAATAACCCAGCTGTGTGCTAAATATGCTTAAAAAGAACAATATTCAGATTTTCTCACACGAGTGCTGTTTAAATAAAAAACAGCTGCTATACCATGCTCTACCTATTGATGATAAACCAGCAGGTCATCCTCACGATGGTATCCATGTGTAAGCTGATGCACATTTTCTTTTGTTTGTAGTTCCTAATATCTCTGCAGGGTCCTTTGCCCACAGCTTGTAGAGGTGGTCCTTTTGTTACCGTTTTCCATTCAGCAGTTTCTGATATATTCATAGTTGAAGTACTGAGACCATAAAATAACATTTAATTTTTCTCATTTTAGTCTTAAGCTGTGGTAAACACAATGATTTTATTTATGTGTAAATGAGTATTCAGGGGGCAGTCTGCATCCATTCATGGCTGTAAATCAAAGTGGAAATCAGATGCATGAGTTTCCAACATATCTGTCTCCTTGCTTTTAGTTGTTTTTTTTTTTAAACCTTTTTCAAAAGGTCCATTGTTTTTTGCATCGTGTCTGAAATGACATACCCAAATAAATTAAGTTTATCTTCACAGCTAAAAGAGGCTGTGTGTATAATCTTGGTGTTAAGAGAAAGTCGAGACAATGTGACATAACTACAGAAGTGTCAGAATCCAGTTATGTGTTGCTGTGTCAGAGTAAATTCTCCTGGAGCACAGTAGATAATGCAAATGGTTATCTCTCCTCAAAGAAAACCACATTCCTTTCAGTTAAACCAGAGGATAAAAGCTCAATTAATTTAGAAATCAGTAAAGTAATGTCTGATGAGGAACTGGGCAAAAGTAGAAACTAAAAAAGTGAATCTGAGCAGTTTTACTGATGTTTTCATTGAGGTTACTCGGGTAAATATCTCAGGAAGCCATCGGCCAATGATCATCGACACAGAGAGTCATAAGAGAGCACATTAGCAGTTTTTTAATAAATTTTTTAAAGGTGGAATCTCGGACCACAAAACTACAAAAGTAAGACATGATATATGACTTTGTGATGGGTTTTTTTGCTACTCCTTGGCTGCTAGCTTGCAGAGATTTGTCCCACAATGAGACAATCATCTTTGTGATCCGAATCGCTGAGTCTCTGCTTTGATGACACCTTGCTTGTTTGTTTTTAAATGGAGATATTAGCAGAAGCTCTAAGTGGACAGTGTTGTTCTCATGATTTTGTTAACATTCCCATATGATTGCTTGGAGGCTGAGCTGTGTTTCTTTTAGATGCTAATGATGTAGATCTAGATGTAGCTGAGTTTATCTCCCTGGTCTTGGTATGCTCCATGTTAGGATTGATCCAAGTGTGAGCAAAGATCTTCTGTACGGCACACATCACGCTGCCTGCTGTAGAGGGGGCCCTTGTCAAGAAGACTGGCTTTCTAAACTGGCTTTATTTTGACTGAAATGGAGAGGAATCAGTAAATGCAAACTGTTTTGTGTTTTCTCCATTTAGCGAACACCTTTTTGTATCACATTGTGCTTTGGTTGCTTTAATGTTTAGGACATTAATGTGTCATAGTAGCTGAGCATAAATTGTTCTGAGGGTAATTCACACTAAACCCACAGTGAAAACAACAGTTATCACCTCCCCTCCTCCTCTTTGGTCACGTGTTTCTTGTTTTTATTTCCCTCTTTTTTTACCTTACACACTGAGCCAATGATTCGCCATCTAACACATCTAAAGTGTTGTTGAATGTTGGCCTCTTTTGTCTTTTTTGTGTGTAATGCTTTTAAATTTTAACTGAGCTTAATCAAGACTTTTTTATAAATGACTGATTCAAAATGTTGAAAATTCTTGAGTTTTGTCAGTAGAAGAGCTCACGTTGATTGGCTGTCAGTCAGAGATGGCACAAAGCAAACCAATTATTCTGATTAAAGAGAGAACAAAGGCCTCTACGAAGAAGTGCGACTAACATACCCGGGATATCTCTCTGTTAAGGCTGGCACACATTACATAATTCTTTAAACCTCCACAGATTTTGAGACCACACACGAGATGATAACAAAAGGCAGATTGCACAAGATTTCTCTCTTCTGATCTTATACTGTGTGGCGTGCACTATGGAGCAAGCCACACATTAACCCATTCTTCAGCAGAGTATCAGGTTCTTCACGCCTAATATTCCAAATCTTGCGTGGTCAAACAAAACTTTTGTGTAAACAAGGCGGATGAACAGAAAGTAGCAATGATGGTTATTATTGGCCTCCTACTTTTAAAAAAACACACAAAAAAGAAAAAACGACTGAAAAAAAGTTTGTATATAAAAGATGGATTTCTGAAGAGCTGAATTGAAGCTCATTGGGCGGTTCCCACCGCCGCCATCTTGGCAGCCACATGCATCTGTCATTCCTAGACAATGCAAAAATGGGCAAGGAAATGGAGCTGAGAGGGGGACTGTGAAGGTGGGGGAGGATGATTGACATCCATCAAACTCCGAGCTGCCTGTAGCTAAGAGCTAACCCGGATCTACCGGTAGCTAACCAGCTAACAGAGGTAGGCAGGCTTAAGCTAAGGCGCGCTGTTACCTGACTAAAAACTGCGGTTGTGCTACACTCTCCCTTCTTGCCACGGATATTGGATACCTGTCAATCAAAAGGACACGCCCCTAATTATGCCTAATTTCGAGATTAAATATCCAAACGGATGAGTTAGAAAGCAAATAACTGCCCTCTCACCCTCTGCTGCATGGTAAATTATTATGGTGACTGACCCCAGTAAGAAGTGAACCAGCTTTGTAGTACAGAAAACCCAAAGTTAAGCCTGAAGTTACCTGGGACAAAATAAAATCCAACTTTGTCGTACAGGCCTCAGATCTGTGTTGCCGTTTTCATAAATGAACACCAGAAATTCTCAGGAGAGCGTGCAGATAATTTGGTTGGAATTTCCAGAGTTGCTGTTCAGACAAGCGTATGACAGCAGGAGACCTGCTGCTGGCGATGCGTGGAAGGATGTGAAGGAACGGCTGCAGGGAGCATGCAGAAGGCTGAGCACACTGCAGAAATCAGGCTGTTGAAATAGGTCTTTTCATTACAACATGATGATGGAGCAGAGGAGGCTCCTCATTGTGTGGGAAGGACAAACAACTGTCAGAACACACACACACACACACACACAAAGTGGTATAAAATTACACATTCACCGTCGTTCCACCTGCTGACATTCCAGAGATTTTACTTTGATTGGACTGGTAAAAAATCTCCTGAAGAAGCCCAAAGACATGTTGAATAGATTTTTGCTTTCACAAACCATCGCTCCATCTTCCGAACACCTCAGGACTCCAGTGTAAGTAAACAGCTTATGACATTACCCAATCACAAAGTGCATCCTGCTACATTTGCAGTTTTTCTTATTTTACCTATATTGTCTTCTAGTTTCCCATGTTCTAACTACCGATGTCACGATAACTTGATTTCACAATTAATCACTGTATTAAATGTGACCATTTATTAATTATAAAGATCCCTCAACATTGCACTTTCCATAAAGGATCATGTCTGAAACGTATCGGCAGATTAGCAAAACTCGCACACAAACAAAAAACAAAGGGTACACAACATCTGCGGGTTACTGCTTGTGTTGCTTTGTTTTCCTTCCTGTGAGTTGTCAGGTTGGGAAAGGGCATAGGAAGAGTTATTCCCTCCCAACAAACAGAATAAGTCCTTCTCATCAGGTCTTATTAGTGATTTAAAAATTACCCTGGACATCATCGTAGAGGATGACTTGCCAATCATGTCTTCTTGAGCCAACACAAATTGTACATCCTGCCCAACAGTTTAACACTACCTTTGAGGAAAAACAGCAGGTGGCCTCTTGTCACTGCTGGTTCTCCACATTTGTTTGGTTCCAAAAACTTCCCTTGTAGCTTAAACCTACAGTTGGAGGTGGAGTCTGCAAACTCTCATAATGCCACTGATACACAGTCTAAGTACCTATACATCAGAATCAGTTCCTCTGGTTTAGTTCAAAGTTTCCTACGAAAGGACTTCCACTAGGAAGCTGAACAGCCAAAATAACTTGTTCAAATACGTCACTTAGCGAGTCGCAGAGGTGAAACGGTAAAAAAGTAACAATGTAACATGAGTGCAATAAATTAATCTAATAAGCAATACATGCAGGAAATAACAGTATTAGTATACGTAAAATGTATATGTTTATAAGACGTTTCAGAAGACTAAAATTGTAAAGCTTGCCATGCTGTTCCATGCACACTAATTTGACGACTCTAAAGTCAGGGCACAGACTCTGCTTTGCTCACCTGAAGAGATCTTGGCAGCTTTGGTGAATTCTCCGTTCTCAATGCAGGGCATCAGAGTACTTTTGTCGTCCACAGTGCTTCGTCGAGCCGCAGCTGGTCGCCCTTTACCACTTTTAGACATGATGACAGTGCTGAAAAAGAGTAAAGCTGGGTGAGGTAAAAGATTTCGGAATACCTGATGTGTGGTCAAGTTTCTTATTTTTGCTGATCAAATAGCTACAGATTTGTTTGTTTTAATTGACAAAGCTATGATCAGTTTATTGAGAAATAACTAACTCTTGTAAATAAAGTGAAAATTACTAAAGTGTACTTTTTACATCAAAGCAAGAAAACCATTTAGCTTTTTTTTAATGCTCAGTTAATCTACACAAAAATTCAATTTGGTTTAACTTTTATTTATTACAAAAGTAAGCCCAACAAAAATAAAGTGGGACTTTCAGTCACCTCGTGCTGCAGAGAAGGCTGCCGCTGGAGGAAATGCTGGACTCTGAGGCACAGCGACGACGTGGTTCCAGTAGCCGTGGAGACGGCGATTCTGTATCCTCCTCCACCACAAAACCATTCGCTATACCTGAAGAGGGAACAATTGACAAATTAAATGCATCTGTCAGACCTGTAAAACACCAACACTTGTGAAATGTGAAAATAACTTAAAATACTCATATAAAGTTACGGATGTTTAGCTTTTTGCATGATGTCAGAATAAACCTAAAATGCACATTTACAGGTAATTTTGATTTGGCTCTCTAATTTTTTTATGAAGCACATGTACAACTTGTCAATGTTTCCAATTTGTGATATATCAGCGTAAAATGACCTAACATTTTCTAAAACTTTTACTTGAAAGTTGACCATCTCTAACTTTTTGTGAGTAGAGTAATTAAATTACATCTGCATTTTCTCTTCTGAGTAGGTACCTGTGCCAAGACGTTTGATCGGCGTCTCCTCATCCTCCTCACCATCAGCGCTGCTGCTGCGCGTTCTTTTCTTTGGCAAGAGGAGGGTCTCAAGTCGTGGGATCACCACTGACAGGAAGGTTTTTGCTCCCAGGGGCGGCGGTGACACAGCAGATACCTCTTGGACCTTGGGTGGTTTCTGTGGGCTGGCACTCTTGGACTTGTGGAATAGGACGTTGGTCCGTCGGTTGCAGGTACCAGAGGCCTCTATGTGAATGTCTCCATTGGGAAGTGGTTGGTCTGGAATGTGCCCATTAGGGGTTTCTGGGGACACTGAGGTAGATGTGTTGGTGTTGTCATCAAGCTCCATGGGAGTCTGGTCTGATAAGGAATTAATGGGCTTCAGAGATGGAGGCTCCTTCTTGCTGGGGGAGATATCAGGCTGGGACGGTGAGATTAACAGCTCTAATGTTGGCGGATGTAAAGATTCTTGTGTTATGCAGGGGTCTGCTGGTGGCTTCTCTTTTAATTCAGTGGGGGGTGGGACGAGATCTGAGGATGAGGGGGGAGGTAATGGTGGGAGGGACTTTTTCAGACTTATCTCATTACGGACTTCCATGATGGACTTCTTGAGCAGCTTAAGCCTCTTGCTGCGGGACGGGCTGTGCTTCATAGCAGTGCTCAAGTCCAGTTTCTCCAGAAGCTCTTTTAGCTGATCCTCCAGAGGGGTCAACTGACGGTACGTGGGGGTTAACAGGCGGTCCACTGCAAAAGCCATTGAAGCATAAAATTTGCAGCATCATCCAGGCCTTGCATTACATTAATGATGCAACATTTGATTCTTGAAGCCAAACAACTGATTTAATTTTAACTGCTACTTAAACCAGCGCTTCTACTTCTCAACTCAACTTTCATTTGGAATTTCAAGTGTAAATATTGTGCTTTTAGATGCATAATATTTACATTTTACTCAGTGAACTTTTTTTTCTTAGATGAACGTTCCCTTGATTGGGAAAACAATTACTGCAGATCAGTAAGGAAGGTTGCTGCAGAAAAAAAAAAAAAGTGCAAAATTCTGACTTCACTCCTAACTTTTACTTTATTATCTCTTCTTCTACTGTTAAGGCAGAATATGTAGCATTGACATCTAGTGTTTCAAATCAGAACTGCAGTTGAAAGAGAAAAAACATGGAGAGCGTTCTTGCTTTAGAAAACTCATCCTCCCCCGCTTGTCAACACTCCTCCCAGGGTCAACGCCCACCTGACTCAGAAGAAATGGATCCACTGATTTTGGTGACATTGGTAGCTCTAATAAGGAGTTGACTACAACAGATGTCAGAGTCAAGTTACTGTTTATCATCAATTGAAAAGTTTACTTGGTGGTTCGGTAATAAATAAATAAACCTAAAGTACGTTTTAAAATCTCTTAACATAAACAACGAGAGATAATATTTCAAGTTAAAATTCCCTAGCTTTAAGACTAACACACTTACCATCCTCCCAGGAGAAGGGAGGTGGTGCCTCTAGTCTTGGGGATTCGGGCAAGTGAAGCCCACTGGGAAAGTCGAAGCCGATCCTCTCAGCCTCCCTGCGGGCCCTACGGAGGATGACTCCTCCATGGTCCAGCATTCGCTGAGCTGCCTTGTAGAAGAACGTGTCCTTGGCGTTGTATGTCATGCAGTTAGTGATTATGAGGTTGAAGTCGGCCTCGAAGTCATCCAGGCATCTATAACTGTGAGCATCGATTCTTTTCCTCATTGTAAAGAAGTCCATGGGGGTTTTGATGTGGTCTAGGTAGTCAGGGACCTGCAGAGCCCAGAGGAGACACATTAGAGTTGCAGGCTAACTTCAGCTAATGAGTTCCAATAAGTAGATTCACCAAAACTGGAATTAGGCATGTGCTCTACATCCGAGTGCTTTATACTGTTACAGTTTGTACTGTTTGTAACAGTTGTAAACTGTTACAAACCTCCTTAATGCTGACAGGCTGTGCAAAGATGCTGTACTGGTCCTTCTCCTGCAGCTGACTGAGCACCGCCCTCAGCAGGATGTTGAAGGGGGTCAGCTGGACCTCAAGCACTGACTGGTGAAGCTTCATCTGAGGGTAGAAGAAAGAAAACGTCAATGAAAGCGGAACAGCAACACACAATCACTAGAAATAGGTTGCTAATTTTAAACCTGACCAACTTCATACAGACAATCAAGTAAATGTGACTGTTTTCATATATTCACTTAAGCCCCAGAAACATATACAGTTCAAGAGGGACTGCACATGAAAATTTTTACAGAATTCACCCTGAACTTCTTGTGGATATTCCTGAGCTGTGTATTTCCTGTTGTGAAAGTACATGTGCATCAGAGAAGTGTATGTGAGAATAGGTACCCACTGAGAAGTATTAGATGTGATTTTCTGCACAATTTCCAATGTTGGGTCTTCAATTGTAAAAACACTCACTGACAAAAAAAATCTGGTTGAGAATCATCACAAAAGAAAAGGAATCAAACATATGGATGCTACCTCCTCTCTCTTCAGTTTCTCTCTCTTCCTGATGAGCTCCAGCAGCAGACGGGCTCGCTCCAGGTCATGACGAAGGCGGTGCCATTCTTTCAGCTGCTCCTTCAGTGCCTGGTTCGACTCCATGCGGTCCTGCGGAACACAAACGTTTAGCTCCGTTACAAGTTTACATAAGCACATGCAGCTCCAATATATGCAGCAGAACTGACCATCTGCTTGGCTTTAGGCAGCTGAGGGTTGGCCTGTAGTCGGCGGATCAGGGGAACGTTGTTCCTCGACTGTCTCTTCAGCACCCAGTAGCTCAGCACCCGCTCAACAAATTGACGCTTCCTCTGCACCGCGACCTGGTTCAGGATGGTTTCGAAACTGAACCACAGGACACAGACAGATAGTTAGAAAATGACTCTCTTCATTACAAATGTCATGTTTGTTTAATTTTTTTGTAATCTTACTTTTCTTTGATATAACAACATTGCGAATAAACATTAGTGCTGATAGATTGATAGAGAGACAAGCTTTCACTTTTCTTCGTCATCAACAAAAAACAGGCTTCTGGAAAAAACTATGATTTTCACTGCTTATAAGCTCTCCTATTGTCAAGGGAAAAAAGAATAAATATAAAACCTAGAAATGATCTATATTATACATTAAACAAAGTTAAATAAGGTAATATTACATAAAGGAAAGAACAGCGACCTGGACTTTTGTTCCCAGTTTACCTTGAAGCAGTGATGCTGGGCCCAGCGTTGGTTGGTGTCTCAGGTTCTGGTTCGAGTTCAGGTTCTATTTTTTTTATCTTTTTCTTCTGCCAGCTTTTGGAGCGAGTCTTCCCCCCTCTCTTATCCCCCCTCTTGTGGCAGACTCCGTTTTTGGGGTGAGGCTCCTTGTAGATATTAAGAGGTCGTCGATCGCAGCCTTCAGGCGTGTGGCTGCAGCAGTATGCAGTCTTTTTCACAGAGAAGGTGGTGGCTCCAGATGCAGTAACCTCTTTGACGGGCTCCATCTTCATGTAGAGACCGGCCTTCTGGGCACAGCTGACGTGGAAGGCAGTGTAACAGTTAATCTTGTCACACTGGATGCAAGCTCCCGCACCCTTTGCTTTACAGAGGTAGCAGGTGAGCTTCCAGCGGGCAGGCGGGATGTTGCAGACACCGTCTATGGGCTCGATGAAAACCGTGTTGGAAAAACCGACTTCAGGCACCCACAATGCACATGCTACATGGCCCCAGCGATCATCGTCTGTCTTCTTCAGAGCTCCTCCTCGGTTGGGACAGAAGAGGCACTCGGCTGGTCGTGACGGACATTGCAGGCAGTGGCGGCACAACCATTGACCTTCAGGGATGTATGGCACACCATAGCACTCCTGGTGCACTGGGATGTTACAGGAATCGCAGAAAAGGATGACGTTACTATCTGCTCCGTCTCCGTCCATGCAGATGCAGCAGACAGCGTCCTCGTCTACCAGTGATTGGAGGTCATTCTGACCCTGCGTGGCTAAATAAGACTCTTTCTCAAAGCGGTCCATAAGAAACTCAAACAGGTTGTGTGACACCTGACTGATGCCCTCGCTCTTCCGTTTCTCATTAATAACCTCCAGCCAGGCGTAGTCTTCCTCGTCCATGTCGTACTCCACCTCCTCATCCAGCTCCTCTGCCGTCCTCTCAGTGTATTGGTAATATGTCACCGACCTCTTCGGCACCACTGGTAAATTGTACTCAACTGTTCTAAACTTTGGCTCCAACAAGCTGCCAGTACCGCCACCATGTGAGGTGGTGAGAGCAGCGCTCTTCTTCTGCTGGTTATTTTTGAGCCGCACAGAGCGAACCAGGACCTGCTGGGGTTTCTCATTGTTCTCTTTGTTGCTGTTGCACTCCATGATCTCCTGGGCTGTGGGGTCATCATCAGCGATGATGTCCAGCTTGTCATAGATGCTGAGCCGGTGTACTCGGCCATCCACCTCCAGCTCCACCATTCGCTGAGCTTGTGCATAAGTAAGTGTTTCCCTGTTGGGTGATGGCTTGATGGGAGAAGACTCCCTCTTTAGCACAGACGGGCGGTGGTTTCGGCCCTTTTTCTTCATGGTTAAAAGGTGTGGATCCTGAAATGCAAATGGATGAAAGTGAGGTAATGTGTAGCAGCAACTGTCTGTAAATTTTTCATGACATTAAATTGGCAAGTAAAGCAACAACTAAATCAAAAATAATGAGAAAAAAAGGTTAGATCTGACAGAGCATGATTCATTAAAATCTAATACATTTACACAAGAATGGCAGCATCTCTTGAAGCCCTCAGTCGAAAGAAACAAAAAGAATCTCCAAAACATCTGCATCTGTTACAGTATTTTGCATTAGTCATGTTAAACAAGAAGATAAAAACTCAAATGAGATGTCTAAATTACAAAATACTGGTTCACTACAACACTCAGAGTGTTACACAACAGACTATGAATAAGGAAGCATGCATAAAATGATATGAAACAAAGCATGTCCCTGTCTCTGTATAGATACCAAAACGTGTCTACCCATCGTATCCTATGTAAAACTGCTGAACAAATCAATGCTAAATGAAACACCGAGTAACAGAATCCAGCAAAGCTTTTGATTCAGGAGTGCAATTACCTATGCATTTGTTTTGGTTTTTTTCATACATTTGGGCCATAAATCAGATGTAACAGAGCTAACACTGGTGACATTCTTAGTAAGGGCTGCAACTATTTTTTTAAACTTGATTTACAGCACAAAAAGCCTTAAATAAAGACCCTCATCTGAGAGAAAGTCTGTTGTCTCCCTAAAAGTTTTTCACTAACACTAATCATTCATGTCTTGTTTGTACCATTCATATTCTCAGTGAGCAGAGAATGGGTACTAACAAGACATGAATGGTTAGTGTAATAACATTTACTGAAACAACTTAGTTTATGCATTTAACTACATTCGTACCCTTGTAAGGGCAACTGAAGTTCAACTAGCTCACTTAAATGTACCGCCCCAGTGTGTTCGTGCACCTTTAATTCAAGAGATCAACAAGCTCTCAGTTTGCTGCTTAAATAGTGGAAGGGGCGGAAACAACCACCACTGGATGAATGAAAGACATGTACCGAGATCAGCACGCCTCCCTTCCAACTACGGCGACCCAGCGACAGGCTCCGGCAGCCAAACTGAAGCCTCTGAGCTGTTTGTTGCTAAATAACGGTGGCTAACAGCAATAGCTTCCCCCTTTCTCTTTGGGCTGAACCTTCAGCTAGCCACCAATAACTTCAGCCCAGAATAAGTTACCTATAATGCTCATCTGAGAGATTGGTCGAATCTGCTCCAAAGTTACAGGAAAAGACACAACGATGGCCCCCGAACAGGCGGTGGCCTCTCCGCACGCCAGCTGAACGCATTAGGACACTCCGTCCAGAAATCGAGCTAACGTTACCATGCTAACAGCAGGAGAAGGAAATATGGCGACCAACACAACAAGAGACTATCACAATTGAAAGAGTTGTTTTTTCTTTAGAGCAGCACAGGAAACATTTGTGTTTAAACTTGCCAAAATATAAGAAAACATATATAAAGGAGGTGTGGGGACAGTTAGGCAAAACCTACCTCGGTATTTTCAAGAATTCAGCTCAGAAAAACAGCAGCAATGGCGGTGCGGCCTGTAGAATAAAGCAGCAGTTAAATCCACATTCAGTCCACTCAGCCAACGGTGGCCGTGGTTCGCGCTGAACTGAGTAAAATCTGAAAGCGACGGACAGGTATCCAGTGCGACGGAGACAGTTCCCGATGCTATACGCGTATATGGTGTTAAACAGCGACTGTTTGAACTGTGGAATAGCAGTTGGAAGTGGCACAGCTCAGCGGCTGCCTGGACTTCTCTTCCCCCACAACAATGCGGTTGTGTGAGTCGCCACGCTGCGACGTCATCGCGTACACGCGAAATATCCAGGAAGTCATTTCGGATCCCCGTTTTTCTAGGGGGAGGCGAAGATTTTCCATATGAATCAAGAATCCACTTACAGGTATGGGTGTGTAATACAACAGGGTTATAAACAAAGATTTCTTGTTTACCAAAACAGTTTAACACTGACGATATTTGCAAATTATTCGGGCATGACAAAATAGTGCATTTGTTGGGGCTATTTTAAGCGACGGCTTAAGCAACATTTGTCACTCAGTCAAAATCTTGTAATAAACCTATGTATTTATTGTGTTTGTGCATTGTTTTTTAAGGCAATACTGTGGTGTAAAGTGACAAAGTACTCTGGACTGAGGACATTAAAGAAAAACAGCAGTGCAATACAATTTGAAAGATAATTACCTAATACATTGTATTTCTAATATAATTATATTAAAAATAAAATCAATCAACATTTGTTTTTCTTAACCTATTAAAATAAAACATAGAAAAATATGTAATTTATTTTATTTAGTTATTTGTCTTGGGCAAATGCTGATCCAGTTATGTATATCTTGGACGGCTCTTTGCCTTTTGTTTGTTTTTAACTGGCAGCACTGAATATTACATTATAGCATAACAAGATTTTAATGTAACTTTTTTATACTGGAATTTTCTTCTGTAGGTTTTTTTTTTATTATTATTGAGTTTAAACTTCTTTTTTTTTAAGAAAAAAAATCAATGCCTGGTTGCTTTTTTCAGATCATTTTTATTTATGAAACATAAAAACTGTACAGTTTCCTAGTGATGGATAAAAGCTCAGACATAAGGAAAATTATATAAAATCAGTCAAACCAATAAAAATCGCTCCCTTGGTTAACCCAAAGGACCACACAGCAGCTTGTGCCAAGTCAATTTGAACTTATCCTGGATGTGTGCCACGACTTGACAAACATCTCATCCAGCCACTTCTCCTGTAATAATGCGATCCTTAGTTTCCAGGTCTGTTTTTCCTACTAATCATCAGCAGCCCTGGGGTTGGTTGTAGGGGATCAGGTGGAGTCGGTTGATGGCTCCAGTTCATCTTGGCTCTGGCTAGGACAAATAGATGGCACCTCCTCTTTGGACAGTTGGTTGTTCTTGCGGAGATGGCAGGCCTGCTGGTAGGGGGGGGATATGGGAGGCTGGGTGGGGGGAGTGTACTGGTACTGCTTACTAGCATCAAGCTGGAAAAGTTAAGAAAGAGCCAAGAGAAGATGGATACCAATGAGCCATCGCTTTAACATTAGAATTAATTGATTCTGAATTTACCACTTGAAAACATTCAAAACTCATTCAACCAGTCATCTAAATGAGTGTGTTTGTTGTGGAAAATCAAAAGTAACGTCATTGGTCCCTGTCACTTTCAATAAGATGGATGAGCATGCAACTAACATGAAATGCAGACTTCAATTTATTTAATGAATGAAGCAAAAATAAATAAGATTGTTGGGTAGAAGACTTTTCATTAAGTAAGGTGTTAACAAAAAGTATGAAGATAATTTACTAAAAGGGTAAAAACACCGTTTTCAGAAGCACAAATTTGATATTGTAATATTACTAGTTTAATTTTTCTGTAATTTTTTTAGTGTTTTCTAGTTTAGCTGTCTGAAAGTAATTCAAACTTCTTGCATCGTATTTTATTAGGCAACATTTTTAGGTCTTCAAAGATTTAAAAACTTCCTTCCTCGGCCTGGTTCATGTGAAAATTTTCTTTCTAATAAAAGGAAGTTTTAATTTCAATTATTTAACTATAACTGTATTACAATCAGTGGAACTAAGCTGGATTATAAAAGGTCTGACTTGGATTGTTATGAAATAGTGGCATATAGAAAAACTTAACTAAATTATAACTGGCCAGTAAAAATATTCAGCAGTTAAACAACCAGGCAAAAGTAAGTAAATCAAACCAAACTAATTGCTGCCAAATCATCTGGGAATTGATTGAAATTCTTTGTAAAGTGAATGGGTCATCGAATGCAGCTTTTAACAATTAAAGAGACAATTGCACAGTGTAATGAAGAGAGACAAGCATATAACATAGGGGTAAACAGAGTAGACAGGACACACACAGACTTCTGGATTTATAGTTAAAGATGCATGAACCACATTTGGGTTTTTCTGAAATAATAATGGATTAGATTCATATAACACTTTTGAAAGAACACAAATCACTTTACATTGAATCCATTAATTATTCACTCCACATTCAAACACTGGTGCTGGTAAGATCCACATGTAGCAACAGCTGCCCTGGGGCAGACCGACGGAAACATGGCAGCCAACAGCCTTTCTGACCACCACCAAACAATCATCCACTAGTGATGCTGACACTAGAGACAAAAATAATGAAGTCTGAGCTGAAGCTGGTTTCCTCACCTGAAGGGGGTAGGTTCTATCCGAGTCAAAAGCGCTGAGGTCACCGCATGCCAGAAAGGGAACAATGATGCGGTTTGGACCCTCTAACTGGTTAAAGTCGACATCTGAAGAACGGAGAATAAAAACCAGTTTCAGGAAAGACAGACTGAGATGTCTTTCATGTAAGATTGTACATACAATAAACGGAGGACTCTGGGTTCTAGTGTCAGACTAATGCCAAAACACCTCAACAAAGTACTGACTCAATTTAAATCTAATGTTCATCTCTGCCATCTGTTTTGAGATCTCATGGTGAGTGTTTTCATCCACATGCAAAAATATAAGTTTGTAAAGGTGATCCACATAATACCTACGTCCTACCACTGTAAGCTCAACTTTTTCTTTTAAGACTCGATATATATTGAGAGAAAATCGACTCAGTATCATTGTTCATGTATGGTTTGCAAATTTTGTGGGTAACTTTGGGTACTTGCAAATGTGTGTTCAAATGCACAAACATTACTATGTTACACACATCATAAATGTGATAATTTTGTGTTCAAAAAGGCTCCTGCACATAAAAATAGTTATTTACGTGTGCATGACTCGCCTAATACACACGGACAAAACTACCGTTACACACAGATCAATTTACAAATGCAGGAGGGGTTTTTATGTTGTAAGATAGCTACAAGTTAGAATTTGTGTGTAGACATACACATCCGTGCACATTCATCTAAAGCTGTGGAAAAATAAAAATGTTAAAAATCTTGTCTCTGTAAAATCATACATAAAATGTTTGTGTAGTTTGTCTGTGAGAATCTGATTTTAAAAATGACTACTTCAATAATTACAAATACAAAATATAATTTATGATTATGGTTTTTTTTCATTATGAATTTATGACCCACAGCTGTGAAGCAACTGTCAAAAATACGTCACAGACATGATCCATGGAGAAGAAGATAAATCGATTCCACAAAATGTGTCTGAAGTCTGTTTAACCCAGTGGAGTTTTTTCAGGAAGATCATTATTATTATAATATAGATCATTAGATTATGTCAGGCGCCCATCAGTCACATCTCCAGCTGCTTCTCTGGGGTTTAGAGCCCACTGGTCTTGTAAGTGTCTCAATCCATTACAACAGAATTCTATAATAGCACAATAATTATCCCAGATCCACCAGCACCCTTTTCTCCATATTTATTTCCCCATTATTAGCTGGAAAAAGTTACAGATTAGTTACTTACAAAAAGTTAAACCATCATCATGTTAATTAAAAAAACTTAACAGATCCCTTTCATCATTTACATTAAGGACATATTAAAACAGTAACATGGAGATGAAAATATTCCCTTTATTAAACACTAAGTAAAAGATGAGACTGCATTTCAATGTGAAACATGCATCACTACTAGCAGCCATTATTCTTTCCAGTCTATAGCTTGTGATGTACACCAGAAGATTTAGTGAGGTTAATCGCTTCCTTCCTTTGTTCGTTCACCCATCATTCAGCTCAGTTACAAGTATAATAAATCTGTTTGTTCAGAATAAACCAAGTAACCCGACTGATCTGCAACACATGCACAAGCATCTTTTCCCTGGAGCAGCAGACTTCCGACACATTTTGTGGAATCGATTTATCTACTTCTCTATGGATCATGTCTGTGACACAAAATAAGTCATTTTAAATCTTCTTTTGCACACTACCTTAAGAGATATTGGTTGTTGTATATTTGTCATATGTTCTATATGACTGTTGTACATTGCCACACCTCTTTTTTCATTTTCAGTTCATCCTGTTTATTCTGTTCATATTTATCTACTAGCTCAAATTTGCTTATTCTATCTTGTTTTTATTTTGTATTTTATACTTATTCTACTTTACTTTTACTTATATTACTTATTTATTGGGCTTGAACCGGGACCAGGGTAACTAATTTCGTCCCATCCCACATTTAACTTGTGTTGGAATGACAATAAAGAATCCTTGAATATTATTTAAATCAGATTCTCACAGGCACAATACACAATAAACATTTTATGTGTGATTTTACACAGATGAGAATTTATAAATTTGTATTGATGCACAACTTTAGATGAATGTGCATGGATGTGTACTTGTGCGCACAAATTTTGACAGATATCTTACACCGTAGATTTTGAAAGTCTTTGAAGTTTTATGCGTACACGGTACATTTAAGTGCTGGTGAAAATGCTTGGATTGATACAAGGAAGTGATGGTTGGACAGACAGTTGGGTGAGTGGGTAGGTAAAGTGTCCCTCCCACCTTGAACTAACTATACTGTAGAAGAAAATACAATGAAAACCTAGATGACACAGCTTTCCAGCAGTATTTAAATGCACCATGAATGGACCAATGCATTTTTTGTGCGAATCAGCGAATGTGTATGCACGTATTTAACGATTTGTATGTGCAGGAGCTGTTTTGAACAAAAAATGATCCAATTTGTGATGTTAAAAGTAAAAAAAATTGTTAATAAAATATTAATGTCTGTGTATTTTTGTCATTTGTGACTAAAAGTTTATTTTGTGTTCATAATTGCTTGATGTGTGTAAATGTACATTTGAACTCACATTTGCAGACACCCAAAGTTATACACAAAATGATTTACACAATTTACAAATGATGTATTACATATGTACAATGGCACTGAGTCGATTTTTTCTCCATAGTATGAATCTATATATAAAAATATAGTCACCGTAAGAATGATCCAGTAGAGGGTTGGACATGTTGGGGACGTAACCTCTAGGGGGACAGTAATTCTGGCATACCACAAAGGCTTCTGCAGACAGAAAGACAATTTATGTGAGTTTAAGAACGGAGTTCATGACAAAGAATGAGATGTTAATCAGTGTGGGAAACATCAAAGCTCAAACACCAGCTGAAACATCTTTCACTCAAATTGAAGATAACGTTCGCTTTTCCAACAATGTCTGAATAAAAACTTTACCGAAAACATAATACAACATCCAGATAGTCTTTCGTTATTAATAACTTTAATTATTAATAAAGATATTTTGAACTTTCATTAGGCAGACAGCTCTGCAGTCCCATACATAACCGACTGAGTGGGCGGTGTTTGCTGCCCTTGGAGCTGTGGGATTGGCCAACAGTAGTTGTGACTGACCGATGCTGGAGTTTCTGCTGCTGCGAGGCTTGGAGCAGGTCACACTGCTGAAGAAGATCTTCAGCTGAGAGTACAACAGCGTCACATCTTTACCTCGGAAGATCTGAGACAAACCACACAGGACACATAAAATGAAATTAAATCTAAAATACTTTTATTAAACCCAGAGAGAAATTACAGTAAAAAGTCAATTGTTGTCTTTGTGCTGATTACACACAAAAAAAAAGTACACCCTGTAATTTAGCTGTAGCAAATTTTACACAATCAGACTGGTTTAGATCTAACTATGTCATGGCCCTGTGATAGACTGGCCACCTGTCCAGGTTGTGCCCTGCATCTCGCCTGTTAATTGCCGGGATAGGCTCCAGCTCCTCCAGCAACCCTTTATTGAATTAAGCGGTACAGAAAATTAATGAATGAAAATGTCATGCTGTAGTTAACATCTATATTATCTGTTGTACAACATTGTTAGCAATTACTATTAAGTAAATAATAATAATTTTTTTTTAAACTACTAAAGTCCAAAACAAACTCAGAACACTAAAAACTATTTAAAGTAATTCAACAGTTAGTAAAATATTTTACTTGGAAAATTAAGTTTTAAGACTGGAAAGTTGTACTGCAACTTAAAAAAAGCTTTAATCACAGATAATTTGGTATGAAACAGAATTAGTTTTCATAAATACTACTAAAACTATGTACATTCAAACTGCATCAAACAACCAAAACATATTTTCCCTTTGTTTAGTTCCCAGAAGCATAAAACTGAGGCCGAGGACAGAGATACCAGCCGCCTTGTAGTTTCTGTTTACAAGTCAGAGTTTACCTGCAGTTTTCTACAAGTCAGGAATTTTTAAAAATTTTTAAATCTGTTAAAACACTTAAATTTACAGCAGACACACCCAACTATTACTTTGCATAAGTAGTTGTGCCATCCCTGACATTGCAGGAAGATGTATATGTGACCTCCTCACGTTACATAATCAGTGCATCTTGATTCATCTTCATAAATTAGAAGAATCAATTATTTGGCCTCACCTTGGCCACAAATGTTCCTCCAGGTTTCAGCACATGAGTGGTGATGTTCAGAGCCTGAGATAAAAACAGCTGTCAGCATGAATTCACAAAACATCTGACAACTGACACCAACGCAGCTCTGTACTTACAGCCAATAGGAGCTGAGCTTGGATGTATTCATCCACATCATGGAGGCCGGTTACTATGAAAAAAAAGGACAAATATTTAGAGAGACAGTGGAAACTTGAAAACAAGTAAGATCAGAAAGGAAATGAGCGTCTCACCATCTGGAGCTCCGTCACACACCACCAGGTCGGCAGGTTGCCCCTCAAAGTGATGAATTATCTCCTGAGCTGTTGACACCTGAGAGAAAGAAAGAGCCATAAGAAAAAGCCCGGACTAATTCTTTTATGAGGAATATCTGGTTTGACGTTGTGTTTGTATTCTGTCAAACAGAGAATAACGAGATTAATTGACTGAGGAATAAGAGTTATTGCCTCTGAGGTCTAAAATGGTTTCATGAATGTCAAAAACGATCATAACTTTTTCAGTTTCCACACATTGGTAAAAAGCTTTACTTGCCCTTGTAATCATGGAAAGGATTCAGCTATCTTTTCACTAAAATAACATTAAATCCACTAAAAGTTTTCTAATTTCTCTTCGACCATAATAAGAGTGTAAATGCCTCACTAATAGTTTGAAATGAAGTCTCCATTAGATTGAGGATCAGGATATTTCAAAGTTGTTGTAATGTCAACAGGTAAAGGTGAATTTGTTATTCACTCAAAAAATATTTACTGTCTGTTGATTTGTCAATTTTACACTTTCCCGCTTCATAGTAGAGATTCATTAAATCAAGAACTTGCTCAACATAACATGCAAACAGTGAAGAACAAGGAGAACAATGTGACTGTGTAGATTTCCAGTCTAAAAATGAGCTTTTTTATGTTTGTTTGTTTAGGAAAGCTACAGGGAGTTAGCATTCTTCCCCCAAAGACTTGAGTGCAAATCGAGCACGAACCACTAACCTATAGCAATAAAACAAATACGGGAAAAAATGCCAGATTACAATAATCTGGAATCATCTTTTAAGCACAACTTAAAGCAAGTACAGACCACTCTACTTTAGAGTGATCTGTACTTAAAGCAAGTACAGACCACTCTACTTTAGAGTGATCACTGGAATAGATGCAGAGTTAGTGCTAGGAACGATAATCATAAAAAGGGAACCAACAATAATGATCAAACATTAAGAATTTGGCTCCACAGTAGATCAGAGTAACGTGTGTATCCACCACCTTGGTGATGTCTCCCTGTATCTGAGTGACTCCTGGCAGAGGAGCCATGGCCTGCAGATCCACTGCTACAATCTTCACCTCCTCACCCCCATCACCCTTCTCCTCCCGCCCTCTATGTGGGAAACAAAAAACCAAACAAACATTTAATCATTATTTTGCACATGTGTAATAAACTTCAGCCATGTAGAGGATTGCAGCTGACCTGAGTTTCCGGCTGAGGACCTGACTCCAGCTGCCGGGCGCTGCACAGAGATCAACTGCTCTATTGACACCTGACCGAGGAAAAAGGATTAAAACACAGGACAAAAGACTATTTATGATAATCAGAGGAGTACAGCTGGCAAGGTTGTTGATTAGCCAGTTCCACCTTCTTAAATGCACACACTTGTTTATATTTGACATGTTAAAAAGTAAGGTTTATAATCAGGGTTTAATAACAGTTGATTGAAAGTAGAAAAACGTTTGCAGACATCTAATAAGGTGGTATGATCACATTCTATATCAAATTACTGTATTTATTACCACATTTTAAAATCAGTGTATCAGCTGTCTTGCACATCTCACCTGTAAACAGGTTGAACTCGTGGTCAAGTTGAAGCAGCTTGAAGGCGCTCCTTGCTCTCCAGCCCTCCTCTTTAGCCAGACGGTAGTAAATGTCCCGTTTATCTTTGGAGGAACGACCCATCCTTAGCTCTGATCAGGAAACACACAAAGCAGTTACACGCCAGTCTTGATGGGCCTTTCAGTAGCATTACAGCAATAATGCAAAAGCAGCTTTTTGTAAGTGTACTATTTTAGTTGACGTCTTTCAATTGTACATTTTGTTTTTAGTAATCAATTGTTGTAAGGTAACAGCAGTAATAAATAATCACAAACTAAACTAAAATATATCCTAAGTTAATCACGTAAAATCAAATAACTGACAATTACAAATAAAGCCAACTAGGCCAGCATTTAATCCATTTACAATTATGTTACAGTGTGGTAACATGATAAGTAACGTAAAACTACCTCACGAATCTTATCTGTACATACCGTTTGAGATATAAAAACTAATCGGCTCACTGTTCACGCGCTGGTCTTGTGTTGACGTAAAAAGACCCCATAGGTGCCTCGGTAGCGCCTGTTCAGAATCTAAATAAATAAATAAATACATTTTTAAAAGATGAGCTATTAGATTTATACTCAAATCCACTTGACAATGCTGATAACAATGCTGATAAATATTTGCGTAAATACTCAAATATTAATCTTTGGGCAAAATGTGTTAATTTTTATCCATTCATTATTTTAAAGACATTTCTATTTTCAGTCTTGACCACACGATGGCGCCGTTGCCTTTTTAGTAATAACATTACATGTTTTTACAGTTAAAACCCGCTCTTAAAGGGACGAATTTCAGCCTGATCGAAAATCGTATGTTAATAAAATTCTAAACTGTTTCATCCTTAATTAGAATGCAAACGTCCATTATGTGGACTTGTATAAAAAATATAATGAAACGTAAGCATTGTCCCTAAGTTGGGACGCAGTTGTAGTGCACGTGAACGCAGCATTCTGTTGCTCTACGTCATAACACTGCCATGTTTATGATCATAATTGTAGCATCAATGCAGCATCATCTCACCACCATATGAGTGATATTTGTCTGTCCAACCTCTTTACATTTCATTAAAAGGATGTAAAAGTCCTACAATTTATAAACCTACTAAGCAATTCATAAGCCATTTATAAACTTTATCCCAAATTTCCAGGAAAAAAAAAAAAAGTTAAAAATTTTTTATTTTTACTATTTTAACTACCAGATGCGACGACTGTGCACAGTTAGATGACTTTTAATGCTGAAGAAACCCTGACAAATGTGATGTGGCAGTAAGTTTGTCTTGTTATCAAAAAGAACTGATACCTATATATCTGGAGTTGAAAGAATAATTTCCTTGTATCTGGACTTTAAACAAATAAAAAAAGGTGTCGTTTATATGTGCCAAACTTTTGCTACCATTCCCACTTCTATTATTTTCTAGTCACTCCTGCATAATGTTAACAGCTGATTCCAATTTAAAAAAAATTTAAAACCATTTTATATAAAATCAGTAAAATGTTTTAACTGGGCTTAAAGTCACTTTTTTAACAAATTTTTAGTTTCTGCAAGAAATAAAATTGTCATAAATTACCATTTTGTTTATGGCATTATCTAAGCTATCAAATTATATCTGACAAATCATTTAACATAAATGCTTTATTTGTTCGTTATGCAATTCCCATATAAATTTGGAATTTATTATTTAATAAAAAAATTTAAATAATTAAAAATCTTGTTTGAATGATGAAAAAAGCTAATAAAAAACTAAAGGGAAATAAAAGAATTCCTGAATGGACTGATAATTATTTACTTAAACATTTGAAAGAAGGAATTACTAAATGAGTCTAATTGTGAACAAAGTTTAATTTTCTTCTGAGAAAAGAAAAAAGAAGACATCTTTGTCAAATTTTCACATTTATAAACAGAACATATAACAAATGAAAGGAAACTGAAATCTCAATTAGGATAAAACAGTAAGAAAAACTGAAAAAAGTTAACTTAAATAACCACAAAATAAGGAATGTAGGAACTTAATACATTTGCGAAATATATAAAGACACAAAAACAAATACATATATTCAAATAGAAACCAGAATATTTGCATTGACTGTGCATTTTCCACCCCAACTGCTGAGGGACAGCTGATTGCAGGTATTTCCTGAGACAAGCTAAGAGATACAAGCAGGACCGTTAGTGGGACCTCAAAGGTTTCTGGGAGAAAAAACAAAACTGTTTTCCTTAAAAAACTAAATATTTTAATGCAGCGTCAATAAAACATGAAAAACAGCATCTATACTTTCAAACAAAAACCAGCTCTGCTTGAGAAGAAACGCGTCGACAACCACCAACTTCTTTAACTAGAGTTAACAGGAACAGAACATTTCTGTTCATGAGTCAAGTATCGAAACGTCACATCTCTGGAGTACTGAAACAATCACAGCTTTATGGAGGTGTGTGCGTGTTAACTTTGGCTCAAATATTCCACAATGTCTGCAGGTAAATGTTGCTACTAGAACCGGCCTTTATGAAACCCTGCTGCTTTTCACCGTTTCCATCACTGGAACAGATATTTTTTAGCTGCTCTTCAGACAGAACAGAGACATGTTAGCATCCTGCAATGCATGCATGGTAAGGACAAAAATAATAATGGAAGCGTCAATCAATTAGGTTTTTATAACTACAGTGAACGTGTTCTGTTACCGATAAGATGCAAAGCAATAAAAAAAAAAAAAAAAAAAGGTGCTGCAATACTATAAGGACCAGTTTTGACATTTCCAGCTACGTGAGGAGAAACCTCAGTGCCAACCAGATGTTGAGAAGTTCACATTTAGACCTTTACGCTACTATATGCTGTGACCTCTTAAAAAACAAAACAAAAAAAAAAAAAAACATTTGTCCATTTCTATCAGCTTCCACGCAGCTTTGATAGCGCCCATCTTACTGTTCAAGTCAAACTGCTCCACATCTTCTCAAAATTAGAAGAAAAACTGAGTAACAGCTCTGGACCCTTTTCATGATGTTGAACTGCTGTATAAACATGGCAGGCATTATAGAGTGCGTCTTCCACCCACACAGCTTTCTGTCAAATCTGTTTATCACCGACAAGATAAAGATGCCAGGCGGAGACTAGAACAGCAACCAGCTGATGGTTCAACGCAGCCTGGCCTGCAACAGATTTATCTGAATCTTCAACAACCCTGTTGCGTTTGTGCCAGCCATCTTGTCGTGATAGGCATCCAGCATATGCGTCAGCTGATTCATTGAGACATTCGCAGTCTGGCCAATGTGTGCCTGTGTGGACCCAGTTGCTAGTGGCAACTATCGATTGAATTCAAACCAAGCTCCCCAAACCAATCAGAGGCTCTGCTGGTTTGAGGAAGATGAGCCAGCTGTAACTGAATGAAGCGAGATGCTGCCGTCATCTGTGTGTTGTCCGCTGTCCGTCACCCAGGGATGGAGGAGGATCTGCTCCAAGGTTGGTCGTTCAGGAGGCTGCTGGCTTAGACACCACTCAATCAGCTGCTGGCACTCTGCAACAGGAACACAAGAACGATTACACCAAAGAGCATCGTTGAGCTGGGTGTTCATTAATCTGCATTCAGTTTGCCATTCTGTCTGTCAATGAAAATTTAGATTACAAAAGAAGATAGTTATAACCACTATGTTGCTAAGAGACCTCTAGTTGGACCAGGAAATTATGAAGCCGCCTGTCAAACCTTCAACCAATGAGAGAGCTTAAACCGCCGGTAATGTCCAATCAGAAGCAGCCAAAGATAATCGAGTTCCCAGAAAATTCAAGTATGCCTGTCTGAAAAGATTTTTTATTCCTTTTTAGATAAGAGAAAAAAAAAAAAAAATAAATAAATCAAACGATACAGGAGGAAAATACTTTAACATACTGTATTAACAAACCGGACCAAAAATCACACAAAACAAACTGAGTAGGAAACAAATGTTTAAGGAACCATTTAATAACTTTGAATGTTCTAAAGATGTAAAAAGATGTATTTTTCTACAAATTTAAAACAACTATTTACATCATTATTCAGAAATGTCTCAGGTGTTTTTTGTACTACTTACAATTCAATCAGGTGTTACCATAAAATGCCACACAAATTTGTTCCACTTCTAAAAGTTTTTTTGTTTTTTTTGCTTATTAATGTTTTCCTTAGAATCGTCTGTTTTTAGCATTTCTTCCAAACGTTACGTAATATAAATTAACAAAGTAGGCCGTACATTATTATCTTTGTTTACTTGGCCTATCCACACAATTTAAAACTGGTACATAGTTTTACGTAGTCCACACTTTTAACGAAAATGAAATGGAGACTGTGCGTGGCTGCATCTTGCTGCCTCGTCAACTTAAAGCCGTCTTGTGATTTGGACCTGTCAGAACTTCTGCAGACTCCAGAGGGTTAGCACAGTTTTCCCCAATCGGCCTGACTGACCTGTGGAGATTTTGCGTCTGAAGTAGACCTGCCCCTTCAAGATTTCCTCATCCTGTTCAAAAGGGATGTCCCCGCAAACCATGTCATACAGAAGAACACCAAGCGACCAGACGGTGGCAGACTGCCCGTGGTATCTATGGAAGCGGATCCACTCTGGAGGGCTGTAAACCCGGGTCCCTGCAGAAAGGAGAGCGGGATTGTTGGGAACTTTCTGGTTTGTTGCCGAGTCATATGAGAGAAGTACATTAGACTGAGTAGCAGGAGTGGTTCTGGTTGCAGAAGCAGCAGCTGTAAACTGCTCAGACTCACCATCAAACTCGGTGTAAGCCGTCTCTTTTAGCAGGGCCCCTGAGCCAAAGTCGATAAGTTTGATCTGTCCGGTCCTCAGGCTCACCAGCAGGTTTTCGTCTTTGATGTCACGGTGGACGACGCCGCAGGTGTAGCAGTGACGCACCGCCTCCAGCACCTGAAAGAAGAAGCCCCGAGCCACCGCTTCATCCAGCGCACCGTGCTCCGTGATGTAGTCGAACAGGTCCTGCACTGGCTCAGGGCGCTCCATCACCAATAGCCACCCATCTGTCCGTTCCCACCAATCCAAGAGTCGCACCACACCACCAAACGTCCCGCCCACCTTCTTCAACAGCATGATCTCCAGAGGAACCACGACACCACACTGAAAAGGGAATTTTTCATTAATGGCCTATAAAAGTTTTAAAACTATGAATATGTTCAAGCTGTTAAACTTTTTCTTGTGTCATTTTTCCATTTGTGCCCTGGGATCGGTGTAAAGTTTATGTTTGGTATGACTAACTTTCTTCTTCACCACAGCCTGAATCCTCTTAGCCATGATTTCTTGGCTAAGTAGTCTTTGAATAGTCTTGAGGAAGAGTTCTCCGGGCTTCTTGAGGGAATCACAAAGCTCTTTTTTAGATCTTGGTTGCCTTTTGTTCAATTCTCCATCAACTTGATCCTACATTTTTACTATCGTGTTAAGTTCTGGGGAGGACTCATCACGGCATCAGACCTGTAACCACCAACTTCCAATCCAGTAATTTGTCGTCAGCTTATTCGGCCTCCTCAGTTTGTTTTCTAAAGACATGTGGCATACCATGCTGAGATGTGCCAACGTCTCAGATAAATGCTCATTGAAAGTCCCCTTGTTGGAATAAAAAATACTATTTTGTGGCTGTCATGTACATTTACACATAGTTGCATCTACAACAAACCATTAGTTTGTTGTATATGCAACTAAAGATACAGAAACAATATGAATCTTTGTTACTAGCAGCGTGTTGCAAAGTACCTAAAAACTGACGTCTTTAATGCAAAACAAACAAACAAGGCTATGCTCAGGGTGGCACAGTACTGTATGAGATGAATGTGAAAAGCCCTGAGCTCACATTTACTAGATTATACAAATATGAGTCAATAATGCAAACCAAAAAAAAGAAAAGAAGAAATAACATGATAGCTAATCTGCTCAGTTCTTGTAAAAAGTTAAGAAATTTAATTAAAAGAAATATAAGCATTATAGGACTTTGGTAACAAGCTGAATCAATTAATTTTAAATTAACAAAAAGGAAAAAGACACTGATCTCAAACTGAAAAGGTTTAAACTCATAAATCGGCCTAAGTCAATATAAAGCATATGATTGGTAAGTAGAGTACAGGTAAATCTCACCAGAGAGCCCCATTCAGTCACTCTTTCTCTGCTCACGTATTTCACCGCCACCTGAAATTAAAGCACCACACAATCCTGTGACTTCACCGCAACAATAAACCTCCAGTCTGCAGCTTCTGCCTCTAAATATTGTGATTTGCTTCACAGTAATGAGATTCATCTCACCATTTTAAATGTTGCAGTTAAATAATACAATAAACTACTTCTTACTCCCAATTTAAGACTGATAACATTGGATTGTTGTCCAGTAAGTTCAGAGTTAAACCTGATAGACATTGGCTTTCTTTGTAAAAAAAAGAAGAAAAAAAAAAGAGCATGCCAAGCTGGGACAACACTGTCACGTTTCAAAACTGGAGTTAAACAGGAAGTATAAGGCCTTCAAACTAAAAGTACATTCCGTTATGAACAGCAGCAATAACATCTTTTGATGTGTTGATACAAATATTAAATAAAATAGATAAGATAAAATAATAAAGTCAGGAAAATAGTGTTTAGTGGATTTTTTTTTTTACAATTTTTTTAAAATTGTAACAATCTTTCTTGGTAATAACATGTTTATTGCCCTTTTAAAAGATGACACATTTTTAAGGATGAGCAGCAGTTATGTGGCTTGCATACATTTAAAAACTTGAGCTTCTGGTACCCCACATTCAATCCCACTGAAAACATGAGATTAGCTTCGGCTGCAGTTGGTACCAGTGACCAAAGCAAGCACATTTACTAACTGGTGAAAAATGCAGTGTGAAGAATGGGATGCCATCTCACAGCAGTGTGTAGCCAAGCTGGTAACCAGCATGAAGAGGAAGTACCTAGCTGTTGGCGTTGCGTATGATTCTCCCACATGCTACTGAGCACCTGAATGTTAATTAATAGATAAATGGCCAATATTTTTTAGCTTTGTCAGACTTCAATCATCCAATCCAATTAACATCACCAAACAAGAGTCTGTAGCAGAATTGGTGGTGTGGATTTGGCAAAGATTTGGCAAGTTTTATATGGATGCAACCCACATCCTCAACTTTGCTGTTCAACCCACGAATGCATTTTCTTATACTACATTGCCTTAATTTAAAAGGAGAAATAAACAGACTTTCCATCAATGTAAGATTTCTTGTCAAGGAATATCATCACAACAGAAAAATAAGGCACAAAGCACTAGTTTATTTCTGTGCACAGTTTAAGTTGAAATATTAAAATTAAAAATATTAAATTCTTCAAACAAATTGAAAAAATATCTCAAGAGTTTTTGTTCCAACCATATCATACAAGTTTCTCCAGAGTAGACGATATTTAATTTTGAAGGCTCACACCGGAAATGCAGCAGCTTTCTTTGTGGCGCTTTGAAGCCGCGACCATGTGGTGGGACCAAAACAAAGCAGCACCGCGCTCTCTTACCGGTAGACCGTCGGCCAGGCGGACTGCTGAGTACACGGTGCCGAACCCTCCACTGCCGAGCACAGAACCCAACCGATACAGCTTTTCAAACGTCTGCTTCTCCGCTTTATCTAATAAATAAATAAAAATTAATTTTAAAAAAAAGGCGACATAAAACAAGCATTATTTGCAATATCGTACTGATCTCGAAACCTCACTCCCGCCCATTAGTCATGTCGTCGTCGACGTGTTCACGTACATTTCCACATTAACAGTTCTGGTTAGAGGTTTAATAATATTTTTTAAAAGGAAAAATTGGTGCCTACCTGTCTGCCTGATAAAAATAAAACTTGATATTAAAAACATTTTCTATCAGCAATTAACACGAAATAGTCCTTAAATGCCCACACACACACACACCAAACAATGCTAAACATCTACATAACAATAGATGAAATGTAATGTCAAAATTTCATAAAGACTTCTGTAATATATAATCAATGTATGGCTTCTCTTGTTAGGGGCCGACGTCTTTGTTGTCAAACGTTCAATCATATTAACATATCTGCTTTGTTAAGTTTCACGGATTTTTGTGTATATATATATATATATATATATATATATATATTCAGTAACATACATTACTGCTAAACCTAAGTAAATGTCACAAATACCGCCCAGTTTCACATACTTATTTGTTCAACTGCCGGTACACGTGCTACGCCAGAGGTGACCTAGATTTTGTGGCCCGATTAAAAATTTCAATTTTCAAAGACATTTACTTTTAACTTTCAGAGGAATTGGGCTGGGGTTTGGTGATCTAAGAACAATACATAATTAAAGAAACCAGATCAACCACAAGAAATCTAACGGTCCAGAGAAGACGGGCTGGAACCGGCCGCGTGTAGATCTTAAGTGGTGTACCTTGCTGCAGCTTAGCCGGCAGATCCACGCTGGACGCAATATGAGACAAGGATCCCAATTTAGAGAGCAGCATTCCGCTCGGGAATACGCCCCTCCCAAAAAAACAACACACTAACTAAATATAAACACAAAAATATCTCAGAGGAATAAATTAAAAAATAAGGCGCTATGAAACGCAATCGCCAGCCCGGCCATTTTTTTCAAGACAGAAGAACTGGAAAGAGATCCGGACACGTACTGAGATGCGACACTCTGCTCCGCTTTACTACCGCTGCTCCCGGTTCTCTAAACATCAACTAGATCCTTCCGCCTGACCCATGATCATTAAATAGCAAAAAATGAGGTTGTGATGCGGAACTACCGCATCACAACCTCACTAGTAGTGTTTCATTAATACAGCAGCAAGTGTTTGCAAGTGCAGTTATGTATTTAATAGTTTGTTTTGAATGTTTTAGAAAGCAGTGCACACGAAGACTAGTTTAAAGACAGGCGTATGGATTCAAAGAGGACAGTTCTGGCACAAACAAGAGAGGAGAAGAAGACAGGAGTATTTTTTTATCATTTTATTTTGTTTAATTGAATTTTTTTGTTATTATTAAATACATAAATGATAAAATCTTTACTTCGAAAATAAATTAATTAATTAATTAAACTCTCCTGTAACTGAAAACAGTCAATTTTAGTCAAATTACTGCAAAACAGAAGAGGAACAAGAAGAAATGATTGACTGTTGCAACAGCTTGGAAGCTTCATAATTATAGCCTGTCATAGTTTACATTTTTGTTCTATACAGGCTTAACATGTACGCAACAAGCCATGCAAATGTGACATAGCTACAAAGTGGATCAATCACAGTTATGGTCTGTGTTGCTGTGATTTTGACACAACAGCCTCAGTGCAGGCTCTAGATGGATCTAACATTTCAGCATAGACTACCTTGCACAGTTGTCCTCCTTCAGCTATGTGACACTTTTTTGGCTTTTACTTTTCCCTTTTACATTGTTTCTGTAAAGCACTTTGAGTTACAATAGTGTATGAAAGTGCTATGTAAATAAATTCTAATTGATCGACATGCATTTATGTTAAAGGTGAAAGGTTGGCATCAGTTAAATAATGGAAAATATGCATCTTAAGCTGCATAATTTCCACGAGAACAACTATTAACTCCCTAACCCCCCCAAAAATATGATCATTTTCTTCCTGGCTTGACTGCTGCAACTGTGTTACAGTGTCTGGTTTATAAATGATAAAACTACTTAGGATACACCACAGCAAAAGTTTACAAATAGACTAAAATCAGTCCCAGTTTTGGAAATAATGAGATAACAAAGTCGTAAAATATATTTGAAAATATACTGATACGTGATTTTAAAAAAGTAAGGACTATTCCTTTCAGTTATTTAATTTTATGTAAAATTAAAAATAATTTTATTATTTTCAAGTCTTAAAATTAGGTAAATATAACAGGCAGTGGTAGTGATCCTGGGTAAAAACCTGTTGGCTCTTGGTGATGCGCGAAGGACTGACAGGATAATATGTAGACCATGTCTCAAAAATCTGGAACAGGACCATGTTTCCCACAATGTAGCTGTAGCAATTCAATTGCCTAGTTTGTGCAGACTTTGTTCCTTGTAGGGAGTTGGAGGGTTTTCAAGTCAGCATGGATAAAAGAATGGATTTAGAAAATTCCCTAACCTCTGCCTATCTTTATTCAGTAGGACTCTACCTCTCTTTTTTTTTTTTTTAAATTACTATAATGACATTGAACTACTGGTAATTAATCTATTTGCAACATGTTCATCCAACTTTTTTTTCTCTCTCTCATTGTCTCTCATCCCATCGTAACTTTTTTGAGAAATGTTGCTGCCATCAAATTCAGGATGAGCTAATATTTGTCACAAAATTGTAAAATATCTCAACATTTCATTTGATTTCTATGTTCTACTGTGAATACAATATTGGTTCTGACTTTTCTGAAATTGGGATTTTAAATTCTGTTTGCTGTGCAAAAGCTAGCCGGCCTTCAAATCATGAAACGGTTGCAGGATATTCATTTGATAGTTTTTGACAGTTCAGATATCAGTCATAAATTAATTCTCTAAGCAAGATTCCATTAAACACTGTTTAAATATTTTCATTTTTACTCTTCTAAGTTGTTATTGATATATAAATATTGATTTAAACTACAGTTGCAGGAATCACCTTGTTTCTTGGTGGCACAGACCCGAAGAAGCCTTTTACTGAACTCACTCTATGCAGTTTGTTCAGTTTCGTTCAGTCTCTGGCTCTGCTGCTGGTGTCTAAACAGATATCTGCAAAGCCGGCTGCACTCTCAACTTGTCTCTGCTGTTATTCAGCATTCCAGCAAACTGTATTTTGGAGTTCATCCCCAGTTTACATCCTGACATCAGGTTTTGTAAGGCACTCTGCGCTACTCAGTGTTGTTAAAGCCAACATAATTAATTGGCAGATCAGACCTACTTCACTAAGAAAGGAGCATGACTGTGTTTCTTTTGTCCAGAGCCACAGCAAGACCACATTTAGAGATATTTGAGATATTTAGTCCCAACAAGAAGGTCACAATTTAAATCAGAAGCATGTCAGTTCTTTAAAAATTCCTACTGATTCAGCTTTACCTCAATTCAAATATGTTAAAAATAACGATACATTACAAAAGTATTATCAACATACTAAAGTTATTTTCAAAATACATGACATATTCAGTAAACCAATCTTCCACAAACTTGTGGCAAAACGATGCTGTTTTTAGCACACTGTGGATGATACAGTGATGAATAAATTAGAAAACTATTTTAAAATGAATGAGGCTGCTGAATTCAATGAAAAAAATTTGTCTTACATCTGTAATTTTCATTTTCTCCCTAATCACTAGGAGGGAAACAGAAGACATGTGTATCCATGGAAACGTCTGTACCCTTCCTGTTGAAAAATAAATTTTATGGATTTTGATGCCATCAATGGCTTTCAAATGAGTCAGGGCAGAGATGTTTTTGCAACTTTACTGCATCACCTCATTTTTTAGTGAAGGCCTGGAGCTAATAAGACCAGATGGTGTAACCTGAGGGGGACATTATCCATTCTTGCTTGATTAAAAGATTTTAAGACCTTAAAAAGTTCAAGGTTTCCTTTTATAATGCACTAAATGTTTCACACCCCACTAAAAACAAATCTTGGTCTAATTTGAACTTTAGTCTTTCCACAGCAAAACAAAAGGACCAGCAACAGCACCAACATGGTCAGAAGTAGAATCCTATAGATTACATATTTCTCATCTCAAGTAATGTGGGGTTCAGTATCTTGCTCAAGGAGACTTTGACATGAAGACTAGGTTAGCTTAATTTATTCTACCTTTACGTGCGTAAATCGGTACATCTGTTTTAAACGTTGTTAAAGGTCACTGTCGCAATCCTTTGCGTTGACGTGGTTGTTAGACAACACATACACAAGGGGGCAGTGTAGAGTTCACTTCAGATCTGCAATGTCAGTTTTAGACAATAGCAAACATGGTGACGGTGGAGCTGATCATGGTAATGTACATTCTCTGAGAGAGACATAAAAAGAAGCATCACAGTAGAAAGTGTTGGTCTGTGGTGCTACAAAATACATCAAGGCTTCTTCTTCATTGTTCCTTTCGCTAGTCGCATGTTTGTCATTTTACTGTGCAACACTGCCCCCGTTGTTACATTTTTAACCATGTATTACGGGCCATTTTGGAAGGTCCAGAGAGCCACTTGTGCCTCCAGACATTGCAGACCCCTTATTTAGTGTTTGTAAAGCAACATTTATTGCATTTTCTTCATATAGCAGTAGGCCTTCTTTTAAAGGAAAAGGACATTTTGTGCCTAATGGGCTCGACACACTGGAGGCGACGTCACTCCTTCATTTTCTATGGAACCTGCGTGATGAGGCAAAAATCGGTGCCTTCGTCCAGCCAAGCGACAGGCAACATTCGTGCATGTGAAAAAGTTGCGCTCGTTCACGTAGACGTGCACACGGGGCTTGCGATGCAAAACAAGAAAATAGAAACATGTTCCATTTTTGTCGCTATCACATGGCACTACAACCAATCAGTGAGGGGCTTCATAGACTGAAAAATCCCCTGAAAGAAGGCTAGACGGTTTGCAAACACTTTCAACACGGAGGAACAGATCATTTTAGCTGTGCCCGACGATACTTCACGCATAGATTATAGAGATGTAAAAAAAAAGGCAGTGGCGGATGTAGGTTCTGAATTTATTTGGATTCTTGCAGCCTTGAGGTCCGCCATCAAATGATACTAATCACCACACTATTTCCTTGTTTGTAAAATAGGATGAACCCAGGGTTGTCTTTCTTTGTGCAGTAGCGTCAACAGCAAGATTTCGATTTGAGCAAAATCTTCTGACTTCATTCTTAAAGCCTCATCTGTCACGGACTGCTTTGAAAATCTCTAAATTCCCTTCAGTATCATAACCAATCACATTTCTTGGAGAAAAGCGAGCGGAGAGCGTGATGCGCGACAGCGCGATGCACGACACTGCTTCTGTCGCTGTCATTTGTCACGTCCCGTGTGTCGAGCCCATAACAATGCGATTAATCACAACATTTCATACGATTAATTGTGATTGAAATTTTAATCGTTGCTCAACACTATTTTTGACTGTCCTATATCATAGACATATATATATATATATATAATAAAAAAATAAATATATATATATATAATTTATATAATTTACATACATTTGAGTGCATGGATCATAGATGTGACCAAGAAAAACATGAACATATTTATTGGCTGCCAGTTTAGATTTACAGATTGTTTTTTTTCTTTGTTTGTTTTGTTTTTTTTTCTCCTCCTACTAAGCGATGCGGTTCTTAGTCCTAATGAGCACCAGCAGCAGATGGTTTTGCTCCTCTGAAATAAAAGCTAAACCCAAAGTGGAGCAATCCTCCATCTTCAGTGTAAGTCACTTTGGACAAAAGTGTCTACTGAATCAATGTAAGGTAATAAACACATTGTTGTGTCTTGTATGTGTTGTCTCAGACGTACCATATAACCAAGAACCATAAGCTGTTGTATTTTGATTGGCCAGATCATTAGAGAGATCATGGAAATTTAATACATCACCATCATTATGTTGCTTGGTTCATTGAAGTTCACAATATGAAAGTGACTCCAACCATTTGCTGTCAAGCTATGTTTAGCAGTTTCTATTTTAAAAGCTGTGACAAAAACTGAGCCTCTGTGAAAGCGAGGCAGCTTCAGTCTGTGCTCCACTTCAGCTCTACTTCAGGAGTTCTGGAAATACTTCAGCCTCTTGTGTCATATTCATCTTTTCGAGCATTGCTGTCTGTTAAAAGCAATGTCATTGAACAGCGATAAATCAGAAGACCACAATGGTAAGGATGGCGAAATGTACCAGCCATGTGCTGCCTCTGGTTTGGTCTCAGCCAAATTAACTATTGTGGTTGGAGACACACACTTCTCTGAAGAGAAGATGCTACTTGTTCAGAGCTGTGACTATTTTCGAGCTCTGTACCGTTCTGGAATGAAAGAATGTCACCAAGAGAAAATCCACCTCCAGTGTCTGCAAGCTCGAGGCTTCCTTATCGCCTTAGCTGTTTTACGGGGTGAGATACCAATGCTAGATGAAGATGACATTGTTGAAGCCATCGAATGCGCTGCTTTCTTACAGGTAACACAGCTCACAAAGCATCTTATTGGCCTAATTGACACTGACAACTGTTTGCTGATGTGTCACACTGCTGCAACATTTGGCCTCATGAATCTTTACCATGCCGCTGCGCTCTTCATTCGAGACATGTTCAGTGACCTGGAGGCTGAAGTAAGAAGAACCTTACCATCAGAGCTGATCTCTTACATAGAATCTCTGGCACCAAGTGTTTTTGTGGCTGTGGGGGCCCATGTGACATGCTGTGAGGATAAAAGTGTACATGCTGCCTCCAGAACAGTCTGCTACCTGGATGAAACTGGCAATAACTGGAAAACACTAGCTGATCTTCCACTGGAGGCCAGCACCTCCATGGCTGGAGTGACGGTTTTAGACAACAAACTCTATATTGTTGGTGGAGTTCATGGAGTCCATAAACAAGTTGTGGAGTCTTGTTTCTGCTACTGTGTTGAAAACAACAGTTGGACCAGGATTTCCAGTCCTGCACAGCTGCGCTATAACTTAAGCCTTGTGGGTGTGGATGGTTGTCTTCATGCCATCGGAGGAGAGTATGAGAGAACGGTCATATCATCTGTAGAAATATACAACATAAAGACTGGGAAATGGACATTTGCTGCTCACTTACCACGGCCAGCAGCAGGAGTGGCTTGCAGCAAAATAATGAGTAGGATATTTGTGTGTTTGTGGAGGCCAATGGAGACCACAGAAATCTACCAGTATGTCTCAAGAAAAGATGAATGGCAGCACATTACCACACTGATCAGACATCAGAGCTACGGTCACTGCATGGTCGGCCACAGAGACAACCTCTACATCATTAGAAATGGCCCATCTGATGATTTCCTTAGATGTTTGATGGACTGTTACAATCTCAGTTCTGGTCAGTGGTCATCCCTGCCGGGACACTTCGCCAACAGCAAAGGTTCCCTGTTCACGTCTGTGGTGAGAGGTGACTCTGTGTTCACTCTCAACAGAAGCATGACGCTAGAATACATAGTTGATGGGAAGAACTGGAAGCCCCGGCGACAGATGAAAGGTTTCCCCAGAAGTGGATCTGTGTGGACATTTCTGCTCCGATTGCCAGATACTTAAATCTTGCAGAAGTAATTCTGTTTGGTCAATATTTGCTGAATAGTAGTTCTGTAGAAGCATGTCTACAATAATATTCACTGTAGACATGCTTCTACAAAACTTTCTTTCCATGACTATGATGAATGATTCCTTCTAATAGCAAATTTGTAGTTTTGTCCATTGTTTCTGTTGATGTTAAAAGTGAATAATCTAATCATGGGAGCTGGATTATGTAAAAAAAAAATAGGGGCACCTATTTAATGGAGGGTCTGGGAGCTCTCGTCCCAGGAAAATTACATAAAAAAAAAAAAAAAGAAAGAAAAATCTGCATTTTTATGCCACTTAACCTCTTAGAGACTACAGGACACAGTCACAAAAACTACTGTAGATTATTTGTAAGAGTGTTACAAAAAGAAAGAATACTTCAATGATAGATTATATTAATATTAAAATGAATAGATTTGCTTATTTATTGAGTTTTTTAGTTATGATTAAATTCGGTATGATGGCCACCTAAGTAGCCACACACATTGAGCACAGTCTGGTAACCTTTTTCTTTATTTCAGTTAATTCAATAGACACTTTATTTGTAATACTTATTATTTGTTTTATATCTCACAGCAAGTTCGGCAGGGTGGTTCAGTAACTGGGTGCACACATTTAGTTGACTTTTTTTTGTCACCTTGTTAATTTGGCTTACTTTCAGGTAATATGTATTTTCGTTGAGTTGCCAGTTCCTGGTGAAGTTGCTGTGTGTGGGAGGCTCAAGCCTGCTAAGGAAAAGAGACCCAGCTGATGTGGATCTCCCTTGACGAGGCTGTTGTCTAACTGCCTCTTCCATTGCACAAGAGAATAGTGGGCGAGGGGTTTAGGTTTTCTATTGTTTTCTATTACTTTATTTGTTATTCTTTATGTAGAATTTTGATTATTTAGGTTTCTCTCTGCTAATAGGTTAGTCTAAATTATTTTTAAATTTGTTGTGAATTAAGTTTGGTGGAGATAATAGTTTCATGTTTTCCCTCTTGTGTCAAAATGGTCTGCCAGTATAAAGGTTCCCTTGTGTGTCAGTTTGTTAGGTCAGTTAGTTTTCAGTTCCTCATGTTTTTGTCCTGTTTATTTGACCTCTTTTATGGGCCCAGGACCTTTAATTTGGAATTTGTATTTTTGTTGATTTTTTGTAAAATTAAATGTAAAAAGATTTTTCTTTAAAAACCCTCCTGTGCTTTCTTCATCCTTGACCTTGGTCCCTTGCATTCTGAATTAGGGCACATCAACACAGAGGTAAAACGATTATGTTTGCTGATGTAAACTTTTCCAGAAACATGTGTCCACACAATTCCAGTGAAAACATTGTACTGCACTGCAACGCTGGCACAGAAATACATCAAAAACTGAGATAAGGACATGGAACATGCGCAAATGCAAACCACCGGCAATTAAGAAGCAGAAGAGGAAGAAGAGGGATATCTTAGCTAGTGCTTGAATGAAAATGTCATGGCAGGCACACAACAATGATAGCAATGGTATTAAATATTTATTCATTCTATTTTTATTTATATTTATTTGTTCTGTTTTGTAACCTGGTTCCGTGAGGGAAATTTTATTTTATTTTATAATCTTTTATTACCTGTTTTTAATACTTTTTAGTTTTTACCATTTTATAAAAAAAAAATTAAAATCTATTTCATCATTTATATATATGTTTTCCGGTGTTCCTCAGAGGGAGCCCTCTGCACTAGGGGCTGTGTCGGCCATGTGTGCAGTGGCGCATTCGGTGGCATTGGTTGAGATAAAGTGGCTAGTTTTAGGATTAAGCAATTAGAGCAAGTGGTTAGGTTTAGAATTAAGATACAGCGTAAAGTTATAGGTAAAATAGTTTATCATAGCTTCGTTAGAACAGGATTGGGACTGTTTTTTTAGGATAATGGGGGTAATTACTTACATTTAGGGTAAGGGGCTAGGGAACGCATTGTGTCAACTGAGAGACCTCACAGTTAGTACAAACCACACATTCAGTATGTTTGTGTCTGTGTGTGCATGTAAGAACGTCATACTGACTACAATTTTATAGCATCAGTCTTTAATATGAATGTTTAAATAAAGTTATGATTTTCAATGCACTCTAGTAAACAGCTGTTTAAAGCAAGCATTAAGTTAAAATAATGTGAATTTAACTACTGTATGTGTATAAGTGAATGCCCTCAAGCACCAAAAGGATGTGTTCAATACATGTTATTGTGCTACAGCCAGAGTGTCTCTGCCTGCTGCTGGCACCAGTCTTTGCTTCCATTGTTTACAGTGAAGTCCTGTGTTGGCCCTCATACAGAGCTCCTGTTTCCTGCAGCAGCCTCTGTTTCCTGTTGGCACCGAGCAGCCCTGATGAAGATGATGATGGAGGTTAACGACAGGCAGAACCAGGCACCACGGCTAGCTGGGCAGAACGTCAGTAGCGGGCAGGGAGCCAGGGGTTAGGCCAGGACACAGCTCTCAGGCCAGCAGAGTGAGTCTGTGATGGATGAGTGTTACCTGCAGCCATTAATCAAGTGTCAGTCAGTGTTTGACCACATGATGGACAGGAGTTCTGTCTTCTATATGGCCTTGCACACACCCATTTAAATTCTATTTTAAACTATTTTAAACCTCCACTGAAAGTCCACTGATTTTTTGCAGACATTACAGAGACAAGTGACAAGTGCCTGTAACACATTTAGCTTGTCATCTTTAAATGTGCTATATAAATATAAATTTAACTACTTTTAGCTTAGTGGTTGACATCACAAAGGTATATAATTAACTGCTGCTGTTTGCAATACATTGGTAAATCTGCCATGTACTGTATAGTCAAGACTTTAAAGGAACACCAGTGAACTTTTTTCGAATAGATTTCGAATAGGCTTCCGACAACAAGTGTTTATGCTGTTTGGTTCTTCTATTTCTACTCTGAAAAAAAAAAGAATTTGCAATAAACGACAAACAAAACAAAACAAAAAACACACGAGGATAAGCCCTGTTTGTGAAAACATCTATGGGCTCATAACAGTTGGATGAGTATTTGTCTGGCTGCAGGCTGAGGTCAGAGCGATGACACACGCCTTCTGATCTCTGTGTTTGCAAACATGTGGTGTTATCCAGCTACTGCAGAGGAACTGGGTCATTCTTAATACAGCTTTACACACATGCACGCACGACAGATGGTCTGAAGCTGAGATGTCATTGTTGTCATGGTACCCTGACAATGACCCCTGACTCCTCTGGCGTTCAGTCAGATTCAACATCGTACTATGCTTCAATCACTGTGAAACAAGAATTTGTTAAATGTTTACCAGCCGTGACAGCATGGTTGGTTGGTTTTTACTTGCAGCCTATGGCGTGTCCCAAATAAAGGGATGCATGATCATCCATCTGCACCATTTCAACCCAATAATCATGGATAAGGAGTTTAGTGAATTATTTATTTGATATGAAGAGTAATAAGTCGAGATAATTAACAAGACTGATCAGGCAGCATGAACCCTAAATTTAAATGTGCAGTTTAAGCTCTAAATGACAAACCAAAGATTTTAATTTTAATTTTTTTCTTTACAGTTTGATATTTTCATAGGGTGTAAGAGTAAGACTTAGCTGCCTAAGCAGGGAAACCCAGACTTCCTTCTCCCCGGCCACATTCACCAGCTCACCCGGAGGGATCCCGAGGTGTTCAGACGAACCAGACGAAGTGCGGCTCAAAATCACCCCTATGATGATAAAAAAGCAAGGACCAGAGTTTCCCTTGCCCGGACGTG
>JBAMHW010000010.1:10842259-10852331 GCA_037177495.1 Rhadinocentrus ornatus
CGGACGCTGCATCGGTCTGTCGTGGTGAAGAAGGAGCTGAGCCAAAAGGCAAAGCTCTCTATTTACCGGTCGATCTTAGTTCCTACCCTCACCTATGGTCACGAGCTGTGGGTAGTGACCGAAAGAACGAGATCGCAAATACAAGCAGACGAAATGAGTTTTCTCTGCAGGGTGGCCAGGCTTTCCCTTAGAGCAGGTGATCATCAGGCAGGATGCAAGATGAATGCTGAATTTGCCTAAGTTTCCATGGTGCAAGTTTAAGAACAGTGAAAAAAATATATATAAATAGAATATTTAGCTCATTGAAGGTGGGTTCCATAAATGGAAAAAATTTTCAGACATCACTTACATGGACACCTGTCACAGAAATTACAAATATCCACAGATTTGGATTGAATAAACCAAGATTGTCAAGAGTGGCGGTGAAGGTGAGGACCCAAATGCAGGCAGTCATGGCAGGAGGCAGAACAGTGCAGGTGACAAGGTTTATTTCCTTCAACTCAGGAGCCACTCAGGACATGGATAAACCAAAGGATCCAACAAGGAGTAACTGGAAACCAAGGACTTAAATACACAGACTGACAAATTAACCACAGGTGACATGAATGGGCAATCAGACAAGGTGCACTAAAGAACAGAAACCAAAGAAACATGACAAAGATCTATTCATTCTTGACATACGGCCTTCATGCATGGAGCAGCTGCTTGACAATGCCATCACTTGAAAAGCAATTTTGAGAAGATAAATTGCAATTAACTGTAAGACCTTAATTTTGCATTAACTGTCCTCTAAAAAAGGTTGTCTGACTAACAGAGCACAAATTAAAAGAACAAGCTACAAAATAGGTAATGTAGGTCGAAACATGAAAATAAGGGAAGTGGAAGGCCTATGTATGTGTTTGCTTTGGGCATGAAAACTCACCCCTGCTAAACTGTTTTCCAGTTTTGTAACTGAACATACTGCAGACAGAGATGTTTTTCAGTTATATAACAATCTGATTTAATAAACTGTTCTGGACTTTGCTGTCATGTAAGCTGAATCTTTTTATTGCTTGCCTGATTTCAGGAGAGCTGGCTGTGACTTCAGTAGGTATTGTCCATGGATGCTCTGCACAGCTGTCTCACCTCACGACCTCACCAACCCTATACTAGTCTGTGCTCTAGCATAATCAAAGAAGTCCAAAAGAGCAGCTGCAGCTTCATTTGCCCACAATTTAACAGTTGTTAGTTTGATCCTGTTTATCATCTAAAAGTATAATGGGAAAAGAAGCAAGGGAATATACATACGTGAGGACAGGTATGAAAATTTTCAAGTATTTCTTTCTTTATCAGGTATGTTAACATGCTGGTGGAATGTAAGTAAATCCGGTTGGGGGTCTGTTTATGTGATTACCGATGTTTTCTTGTTTGTCTGTTTTGTTTTTTTGTTTGTCGTGGTAGGTTGTGAATGGTAGCAACAAAAAGTGGGGAAATTTTTTGTGAAAATAAAACAACCTTCAGCCCATATGGTAACAAGAGTCTCCTCCTTTGTGTTGTGTGGTCCTGAACGAGACCTTCATCCTTGCCATCTGCATATGAACACAATGAGGTTCAACCCTCCATGAATATTAAATGTACAAATCTATTGTAAAGCAAATGTGTGCCTCCTTCTTACCAGCCTGTTTTCAGCTCTGTGTATGTGTGTGTTTTAGCTGCCCAATTAGGTCTTTTTCTGAAAAAACATTTTCAGGACCAGCCGTCCTTATGGTGACAAAAGCTTAGTCTTAATGCAGCAGAGCATCATTTGTCAATGAAAAGGGAGCAGTTAACCACTGATCTCTTAATTCCCCACAATATTTTAACAATACAATGTTTTTAGCATGATTACCATTGTAGCTTCCTCAAGACTGTGAAGATTTGATGATAAAGGAGTGTGGCATTTAATAATAAACTGTTGTCTAAATGCATTATTTTTAGATATCATGAAATGTGTTGTAAGAGGAAAGGAAAAGTTCTTGCAGATATCTCTTTTGAAATTATCAGTAGTGTTGTGCAGCAATTAAAATGGTGTTTGTAAGATTAATTGCAGAAATTCATGCAATAAATCGTACTGTTGTGCCCGAAATTCAGTAATTAATAAGATAAGATGCTTTTAACAGCATTATTTCCTTTATAATCATTAATTATCAACTTTAGCATTATTGTTTTAACAACAAATATACATGACAACACACACACACACACACACACACACTTAGACAGACACACAGAGGGAACAATATCAGCCATCAGGTGTGTTTTCCTTGAACAGACAAAAATGAAGATTAGAATCAGCACTGGCATATTGGGAGTGAAAAAGCAATTTTTCAAGAGAAAAACAGAGATAATGTCCTAAAATGTTTGTAACTATTTAGTTAATCTACAATTCAATATTTTCTCATAAAATTCCTGTAATGGTGTAAAAGCAGCACTTACTTAAAACCTTAAAACAAAATTAAAAAATGAAAATCATTTTTGGTCATCAAGTGCGCTTCTTTTCCTCTGGATGAAGAAGGGATTCAGACACACAGACCACAACACAACACCGGTTCATCCATGCACCATGAGATCCATGTTTTGTCTGTATTCATAGCCATTAGATGATGGATTTCGAAATAGTTATGCAATAACACAATGTTAATGCATTAACTTGTCCAACCCTACTTTTTACTAGCTTTAATTCAAACAAATAAGTTGGCGAGCAGCAAAAGCAGCTAATTTCCTGATGATGGACCCAGGTTAGGCCATTGTATTAGCATTGGTACACCTGCTAAAATAAAACAATAATTAAATAAATCATTTCCATTGCCAGAAGTAGTAAGTTTACTATCAGGTCTCTGGAGTTACAGTGGATTGCTTAATGTGATGTGACATCCACTTTTAGCTAAATAAAACATGAAGAGGTGGCCAACCTAACTTATTAGATCAGACCAGATGTCAAAGAGCTGAACTGACACATATTTCTCCAGATCAATGCGTAGATCTATTACATTCGATAGCTCAATTTTTTAAGTTATCTGTTGCATGAACTCAGATGTCAGATGCAAAAATACTCAGATTTCTTGCATCTTCTGCCATTTTGATTTATTAGACCTTCACTTTGTTCACCAGAGTCCGCACATGAGTCCACAATAGTTATGCTGTTGTAACTTTAATATGAAGGACTGGAATTATACTGTATCCTGCAAGCTGTGCTTTAAACCACAGCCTTAAACCACAGCAGTCTCTTTCAAGATGAGCACAAGTTTCTGGGTGTAGTGTAACATTACCATTGATGCCAGCTGGAGATTAATAACCACAACTGTGGCAAAGTCATTTGATCTGGGACTAAATGACAACTAAACACTTTCTGGTTGACCTTATAAACCAAATGTAAGCATGTGATTAATTCCTTTGGGGTATTTTCAGACCTTCTTCAAACATTAAGTATGTACAAGCAGATTTGTGCTTATACATCACAAGAAGCCAAATGTTAAAATGAAAAGCCACTGCAGAAAAACATCCGACTGATATATCCCAGTTAGACATATGGTAGTAACAGGATGGTGCTTGTACCAAGATGCACGCAAGCACAGAAGTATCTTTACTACTGGTTTACTGTGTATGAGGTGAAAATGGAGCAGAAGAAACCAGGTGGCTGGAAGTAAATTGAGAGTAAATTATAATAAATTTCATATTTAATTTGCTTTGGGTTATACATGTAAAGCAGGTATTATAGATATTATTCTACAACAACATGCTATCAAATGAAACAACATGACATTGATGGAATAGAAAAGCCACAAGAATTAAATCAGAAACCCCACAATGGCCCCTCATCAAGTCAGAAAGGATCCCGGGGACAGATGGGTGGTTTGATGCTGACTGACTTCCAGACAGCAACACTTTGTTGGTGCGCACTCAGTCGGATAACAACAACCATCTGCCCCTCCTTATTCTCCTCAAAGGCCAAAGAGTCCATGGGGTCATATGGAGACGTAAAAAAGACTTTACATCAGCATAACATCTGCAGACATATTAATACCCAATTAAATGAGAATGTTAAGTGGACATTTTCGCTTTGCTACCAAAGTGTACAGTATTTATTATTTTATTTTATTTTAAATTAAAATATTTCCACCCCCAGAAGCCTCCAATATTTCTTAAAGTTTGTTTTTTTTACTTATCTTACTTTCTGCCAATTACTGTTCATCTCGGGATAGCACAGAAGGCTTTGGCCAAACGTGGCCCACACATCTGGAGTCTACTTACCTTCGGCCTTGACATTGCTGACCTAGGGTGAAAACTGTTACCAAGTCACATATCCACGAAACACAGACAACATCTGCATTTTCTTTGGGCTGCAGGCTCTAACAATTTATGCCATAACCCATGTTAAAGTTTCTAAATGTTATGTTATGAACAAATGCAATAATCCAATTTAGGTCCAACTCATGCAACTTTGGACCACATCTGATCCAATTAAAGACTCCAAATGTAGCTTAGATTAGGTTCAAACCAAGTGTGATGTGAAATGGCTTTCACCCTTTTCTCTTCCTCCTCAATTTGCACTCATCAGGGGTGACCCATCAGTGGTGATTGCGGGGCGGAGCAAAATGCCTTATATTTGGGCAGGTGTCTGCTCCTCAGCATGCGTCCTTGATTCATTCTGCTGCATGTAAGCAGTTAGCGCGACTTGCTCTGCCCAGTGACTTTAATCATTTAACTGTAGCAGTCTGCTGGCAGTGGCCTGCATTGGAAGGCTTTCTTAAGTGAGCCAGTTCACCTGATCCCAGAACCTGACAATTGTGCTAAATATACCCTTCCCACTGATCCTTCAGAGGTGTAGTATCTGACTGTGGCTCATTACCTCCCCCAGTAAATTGATTTATAAACCCTGACACTGTCAATGAGAAAGTGATCAGTGCAAACTTCCCAGGTTGGCATTGTCTGTTTCATAATTAAGGTTTCATGTTGTCCCAACTATCGCCATCTGCATATGAACACAATGATGTTCCCCCATGAATATTAAATGTACGAATCTATAGTAAAGCAAAGGTCTGCCTCCCTCTTACCAGTCTGTTTATAGCCGTGTGTATGTGTAGGTTTTAGTTGCCCCATTAGGTCTTTTTCTGAAATAATGTTTTTAGGACCAGCCATCCTTATGGTGACAAAAGATTGGTGTTAATGCAGCAGAGCATCATATATCTCCTAATTCCTCACAATATGTTTTTTTTTTTACACAGTGCAATGTTTTGTTGCATGATTAGCATTGTAGCTTGAGACTGTGAAGGTTTGATCACAAGGTTGCGTAGTGTTAATAATAAACTGCTGACTGAATGCATTATTTATAGATATCATGAGGTGTGTAGTAAGAGGAATGGCAAAGTTCTTTCAGATATCTCTTTTTACAATAATTTGTAGCTTTGGACAATTCCAACTGTGTTTGTGCGATTAATGGCAGAAAACCATGCAATAAATTGTCTTGTTATTCCCAAAATTCAGAAAATTGAGGTTATTAAGGTTACATTTTTTCCTCAACTGCCTTCTTAATCATGTGTTCAAGTATTTGTGTTTTACTTCTAACTCATACAGCATTTTGAGAGATTGTCTCAGAATTGTTGCATATTTAATTTGCTTCTCTTCAATTTCTCTTGCATATATGAATCTGCTGTTTTATCAGGGAATAATTGTGTTTCTCATCAACTATTAAGCCCCACTATTGAATTTTGGCAGATTTTCTCACTGTGGCGCTGCCTAACAAAGGCTAAATCAACATCGGTTTGTTTTCTTTTCCTTCTCCTAGCTCTCTCCAGCCAGTAAAAGTTAGTCTGATGCTGACTCTTGTCTTATGTCTTGCTCTGTCACCTTCCCTCTTTCTTTTCCTCACCTCCTTTGATTAAGTCCTCTTGCGTTTCTTTTATGAATCAGCCACAGTGTGCAATCAAAATTGCCAGTGTGTTGGTATTCAGTTGTTAGTGTATGATGTAATGCCGTAAAATGAAATGTTGCTGTTGCATGATGCGCTGGGATGGAAAAAAAAAGAAAAGTAAATTACAGTTTTTCAGCCTTTGGACACCGCAGGGCAATGATGGCTCCAGGAATAATGAATGTTTAGTGTGCCATCAAAACAAGTCAGGCACAGGGTTTTAAGGTTATAAAGTTATGTAGTGTTGCTTTAATATATTTAAGTTATTACCAGGTGATACAGCGAGGCAGTTAATAGTTTTGAAAGGAATTCTTTATGGAAAAGTAGTCAAACATTGCAGAAAGTAGACATCAGACATTGGTTAGTTATTCAAAAGGAAAAAAATTCTTTCAAAGGAGGTCTATTGATGGGTTGTGATGGAGACCGGTGGTTCCATCACCACCACAAGTCATACTAATGTGACTGGAATGATCAGTATAGATGACCACACAGATTTTTTAATGGTTTTATTGAAAAATTAACAAAGTGAAAATGTTTGTTTGTTTGCAGAGGGGGACTGGCATGTGTAAACGAGAACTTAAATTAGTATTTTAATATTTAACAACATTTTTTATAAAAATGTTTACTTTGTTATATTTCTAATTGTGTAAAATTTTAAGCACAAGAAATTAATGGCAATACTCACCTCTTGCTGTCTTCTTGGCAGGACAGGAGAGGTAAAAGAGGGAAATAGCGAGCGGGTCCTCTACAAAGTTGGAGAGGTAGTGTGCCACAAGAGGAGCAGACTAAAAAATAAAGACATATCACAAAGTTGCACAAGCATTTGTCTCATAATATGTTTTGATACAACTGTATAAAATCAGTAATATAATCACTATCCCCGTTGCGCAAGCACCCCTTCCCTTACACGTCCCCGTTCCCGCTGTGAGCAGACCACTACTGTCATTACAGATGGGTATACTTTAAATTGCACCATAATTCTGTTACCTAAACAAATGTTACCTAATAGCCCCTCTTGTTTTATATATATATATATAAACGACAGCAAATAAATATTCACTCATGGTAGAATATGTATCGTTTATTGAACACTTATTACAAGATGAAACAGGAATGACAGATGTGGAGTGTCAACGCTGTCCTTCTGATGCATCAGACGCCCACAGCCAGCAGATAGAGCTCTTTGAGTTGGTCAAATGGTTCAGAACAGCAAGCCATTTTCATGCATTTGGTTCAAAGCTGGCTTGATGATTCATGAGGCCTCGGTTTCACCATCCCTAGTTGTCACAATTTGAGCTGCTGTCTGTCGCCAGATGTTACGACCCTTATTGGGTCTAGGGTGTTTAAGGTCGCTAACAAAACTAAACCTGGACACAACTCAATTATATATTATACTTATTTTTTTACAATCCCAAATTCTAACAAATATACAATAAATTACAACAGAAAGAGTCCTGTAATAGGTTATCAAATAACAACAAAAATCTAATAAACAAAAGGTGTCCTAAACTAAGTTTTATGTAATTACAATTAACAAGTATCAAACAATAATTATATACAAAAAAATAAAGAAAACTTAACCACTAATCTTAACCACTAATTAAACACAAACCAAAATCCATTAATCATCTTAAATGTACAACTTAGAATTATCTTTAACTAATCGAACCAAAATCTCTACAAAACGAGTTAACCAAAACAATACAAAACTACAACTTAAAGCTACTCACAGTGTCTCTTTTTAATACTTTAACTCAAAAGGCACAATAGAGCATACAACCAAAAGGGAATTTCTAACTAGATCCAACCCCAATAGAGTATTCTCACAAAACCAACCAGCTTCCGATCTCAATCCCAGAAATGGCAAACTGAGTCTGAAGAAACCCAGCTGCCACGATTGCGGTCATCTTCTTCGTTTTAAAGGACCCGGCTTGTCCTCATTAGTCCTCAGGGAGGAAGTAAGGAACAGTCATTGTCCTATCAGGCAGGCACAGAGGTTGTTCCTCTCCTTTAAACGTGAGCAGGTGGCAGCCAATGACCATGGCCTGGACATAAGAGGGCGGGTTCACCCGGATCTGCAGCCAATCCTCAAGGTGCAACTAGACTGCAGCGTATACATAATTATGGCCTGAATCTGCAGCCAATCCTCGAGTTGCAACGAGATTGCAGCATGTACATAACTGGGACGTAAGACCAGATGAGGATCAGCAGGTAAAGAGTGAAGTTCAGTGTTACTTTTACACCTATCAAAAGCCAAAATGCCTCCCATTGCAGGAATATTTCATAAGAAACTCTGTGAAAGAATAGAAGTCTGAAACTAGTATATCTACCCCAGTCACATCCTTTCATTTGTGTCGGTGGGCGTGGTTTTCTATGCCTGCAAGGCGAGGATCCACCTACCTGCATCTGGAGGGAGGGGCTGTGGGTTTTTTAAATATTTTCTCGTGATGTTGTGATTATCGTGATGAACATAACCTGGTTTAACCCTGTGGAGGGCATTATGAGCCATTTTTTTACCCACAAAATCCCATATTTCAAATAAACAAAATAAAAAAAACGAATTTTATCAACAACAATATCACAATTATGTAATACTGTGATGTTTACAGCAACAACAACAACAACAACAACAAAAAAACAAACAAACAACAACAACAAAAAAGCACATTTTGGGTGCTATACCCCTTTAAATCCCCTGTCTTCTTTATTCTTAGGCCCAGTTTAAACTTAAACTTAAGATGGTTATCACAGGGCTACCTTATTAAAGGCAGTACATTCAAAATCTAGGTTAATCTAACTTTGGCTAAAAGCTTTACAAAATTACGCTGTGTAATTTAAATTTTTTTAAAGTGATTAATAGCAGTGTAGCTGCAGAGGACACAGTTTTATTAAAATAAATAGGATTAGTTGGTGTCTTGAGGTCGCATTTTTACTCTTTTAGAAATCATTGTCATTGTTTGTGTAATACCGGGATGGCACACATGTTTTTAGGGACAAGCACACCCTGTACATAATTTCCAGCAAATATCCCAGACATGCACATATCCACAGCAGCACTCTGTGGAAGTCTAGTAAGCAATTAATGATGCGATGAACTCGTTGAATTGTTTGATTACAGATGTGAAAAACTCTCACAAATGTGTCTTCTTCATGCAGTGATTTTAGGCAAGGCAAATTTATTTGTATAGCACATTTTATGTACAAGATAAAACAAAATGCTTTACATAAAACAAAAGCAATGCAATGGGGGACAGGAAGAAGTAACAAGTGCATTAAAAACAAACTTTAAAAGAAATAAAAGAAAATAAATAAAATCAGAAAGAAAAATCTAAAGAAAAATAGATCATGATCAAGTTTAAAAATTCAAGCTTGGACTTCTAAATAATTTTTTTTTACAGGTCTTTAACCTGGTTTTAAATAAACTGAGTGTTTCAGCTCATGTGAGGCTTTCTGGGAGTTTGTCCCAATCAAATGTAGCATAGAAGCTGAATGCAGCTTTTCCATGTCTAGTGAATAGACCCGGATTTCTTGTCTGGTTGGTGGTTTTTAGCCTATAGACTGAAGCTCTGTGGTGACCTTTAATCGTTTCTCTTTGGCTCCAAAGACAATCACCTCAGTTTTGGTTTTGTTTAATTGAAAAAAAGTTCAGAAACATCCAGTCATTAATCTCCTCAGTGCATTTTCCAAGAGCCTGTACGGGGCCTCGGTCTCCTGGTGACATTGTAATATATATCACATACATATGTAATATATATGTCATCTGTGTAGCTATGGTTACTAATTTTGTTTTTCTTTATGACCTGTGTCAGTGGAAGCATGTAGATGTTAAACAGAAGAGGCCCCAAGATGAAACCTTGGGGAACTCCATGTAGAATGATTATTATGTTTTCAGTTTTCACCGGACTCATACTTAAAAAAAAAACACAGTAATGATTAGACAGGCCAACATCACACACAGTAACCTTGGAAAAGTCCAAACCCTTCAAAATCAATAAATCTGGGGGCACTTGATTGAGAGTTTAAAGTTGACCTGGGGAAGCAGTTGAAGTTCCCAGAAGTGGTCGCCAAAACAGCATTAAGGCCAGACATTGTCCTCACCTCAGTTGCAACCAAGCAGGTAATTCTCTTGGAGCTCACTGTGCCGTG